>CABFWB010000870.1:43724-116102 GCA_902151455.1 Timema bartmani
TATATATATATATATAAGCACCAAGTATTACCACCCGTTCTGGTTATAAGCTTATGTACTAACTACACCAGTATTTTTAGGGCGTACGAAGGTTATAATTAGAGGAAGTGTACCCACATATGCATGGAGGGAGAGTGGAAAACCATTTATTTAAACTACCCTCAGTACACTCGACTGAAATACAAACCTCAATATCCCTGCCATTGGCAATCCAATCTACTGTGAGGCAGCACGCTAGATCACGCTATCACCTAAGCGCATAAGTTTAATATTAATTGTAAGTTTATAAAAAAATATTACTTGTATTTGTATCTTTTTACCTTTCCTTGAGATGACCCGTGTAAGCATACAAAAAGTTCTGACCTAATGACCCGATGTTCATGGGTTCAAATCCAACGATAAAAATCCGTTACACAACTTTCTTCGGAGGGGAAGTAAAGCCGTTGGTTCCATCACGAGTGGCTTGTTAAATATCACTGGAAGGTGTGTGTAAAATACCTTTCCTGACAAAATTGGTAGGCTCTTTCACTCTCGCTCTTATAAACTCGCGTGTGCTAAAATAATCATTCGGTTCAGAAAGTACATGTTAAATACCTCAAATAAATAAAATAATTTTTACTTCCTTCAGTAGAAATAGATAATTTAACCCGTTTCATTGAACACGTGGATTAAATGTCAAGCTCACCAGGTTTTCTGATGTTAGGAAGATAGGGGATCGAATCCTGGGTGGGTTTACTTGGGATGGCTTTTACCTAAACGGTTTTCCACTCTCTTTACACAAACTTCTTCCAAATTATACCTTTAATATACTTACTACCCTAACGTAGTGAAGAGCGTTTTGCCTGGATGGAGAGGAATTCAAATACTACTCATCCAGGCAGTTCACATTTAACTGCACTATAAAGTAGGGCTCACAAAGATGGCATTTATAGGAAATGTATCAGAATTTGCGAGGTTGAGTGATAAGCCATTAGGGAAAAACAGCCTCATTAGGCTGTAATGTGAACCCTGACCTCTCCTGTACCAATAAATTTGACTGGACGATCTTAGTAAGAATCAAATAATAATAATAGTTTATTTCAAAACTGTTGTCTACGATCAAACTAAACATGTGTAGAAAGTCAGTCTCACAGATCTGTACTAATCGCTGTATATTTGGTTTGATTGGTGATTAAGACCGACCGAGCAGACGAAGTAGAAATTGTTAGGTAATACTGTTTTCTTTAGTTTCTGGAGATGTCACTAAAAGCAGTGAGATTATTGATAAACTTGACGTTACCCACAAGAGCTCACTACTGGTAGTGTGCGTGCGATGAGGTTATTATTTCTGTCGTTAGATGGCAGGCCCGTACACGAAAGGAAGTTGTTCAACATTCTGTGTTAAAACGTTTAATCCAATGGTTTTATCACCAGTGTAAATAGTTTAGACTCCATTAAACTGCTAGGTAATTTTAAGATAGTTTTAAGGGTAATCTCTTATGAAAATAAATAACAAATAATTCCAATCTCGTTTGTCGAGAAATTATGAAATGTTGATAACAGATTATTTATATATAAATGTTTAGTGTAATAGTTGCTACACAGGTTTTCTAATTAAAATCATCTAAACTTATTCATCAATTCATGTATTAACTTCTGGTCCTAGGTAGGCAATAGCCTGACAATTAAACCAAATTCCCTCTCCACGTGTTATAAATAGCTAAATTTGTGTATTTATTTATTTTATTATATGTAATATTTAAATCATAATAGTCATCAAGGATTAAGATATATTTTACTCTGTCAACATTTAACCAATGTAATATCAAGGAAAGAAATACTTAAAATAAGGAATATAAATTTAGATTAAATAATCGATTGATTTATAACAAGCAATAAAATATTATACATGATAAAATGACTGTATACTTTGTATCTACTAGCTATAAAATAGTAGATTATTTATCTTAAATATTATTATAGGGTTTATATGTTCATATATGTTTATACTAAATACTAATTTATTGCTAATACATCCAAATACATCGCTATTTAATTTTCGATCTTTGCTATTTTATATTATTATTATTATTATTATTATTATTAGCACCGCGTCTTACTACCCGTTCGGGTTATACGCACTTACGCTAATGTGCAATTGTAGGGTGATTGTGAGATGAAATGGAGGACCTACAGTTTAACGTGGAATCCGAACCACGGTGGAGGCCTGGCATTCCTCACATTCACAAGTTGTGATTAATACACATCTTGCCAGAGGTGAAGGAAGGGTTTGGCAATCAGATAAATCTGTGCCGGGACCGAGGATTGAACCCCGGACCCCAGCACGGAAGTCTGACACCTAGACCACCAGTTCACCTATTGCTATTTTATAGATTCAATATTTGAAGTCATTATTTATTATATATTACTGTAATAATAATAATAACAATAATAATATTACTCATGAACAATGATGAATATCTCAATCGGGGGTCACGCAGACTAAGTGTCAGTCCTGTCTAACCTGGCTTTCTACCAGTGGGGAGGTCAGGGATATACAATCATTTAATTCCAAGATGTCTTTACCCACCCCTGCATCTAAATTATTATTATTATTATTATTATTATTAGCACCGCGTCTTACTACCCGTTCGGGTTATACGCACTTACGCTAATGTGCAATGGTAGGGTGATTGTGAGATGAAATGGAGGACCTACAGTTTAACGTGGAATCCGAACCACGGTGGAGGCCTGGCATTCCTCACATTCACAAGTTGTGATTAATACACGTCTTGCCAGAGGTGAAGGAAGGGTTTGGTAATCAGATAAATCTATGCCAGGACCGAGAATTGAACCCCAGACCTGCATCTAAAGATGACGTACTCACTATACTATTTACTTCTAGCGGTTTGTTCCTTTAAAAACTCCAATCTGGATTCTTAGTTCTGACTTGCTAAACTGGGATTCAATCCCAGATCTAGCACAGACAAAAAGGAATGTTTCACGATCTTGTTTTCAAACTTTAGTTCAACTATATCTGATGATTTAAAATACTCCACATAATGTACTTATATAAAACATTGATAACCAAATTTAACACGAGAGTGTATTAAAACCAGTATTTTAATGAAATGTGAATTTTTTCATCGTGTTCCGTTCAAGATGCATTTAACTACCCACATGTTGTAGAGTTGAAGAAGATATAATAGAGAGGAAGTGTACCTACATTTTAGTGATGTTTAGAGTGGAAAATCCTTCTGAAAAAAACATCCTCAGTACTCCTGACCAGGATTAAAACCCAAATACACCGGTTACCGACAATCCGTTCCAGCCTTAGTGTGACGCGTCGGACCATTCAACCACCGATGCGGGTAATATGTTGTCATATTGGTCATTTGATGGCAGGAGTCATGAGAATTTGGTTGGAATAACAGTTTAGAAAATACAAATATAGCTCTTTGCGCTAAAATTGATAAATGATAACACTTTAACTTATTATTACTTTCACTCGATACCTTGGAGAGAAAGTATTTTGATCGTCAAAAAAATCGAACTCGAGATTTTGATAAATGTCGACGTTTCATCATCCCCTGAAACAAAATAAAAAAAAGTTTTTTCGTAATGACGTTTGTCCGTCTGTCAGTCCATATGTCCCTCGGGCAAGAGCCAAAAATATTGGACCGATTGTGTTAAAACTTGATATCTCGGGTTTTCATAATGTCCACCCGAGAGGTTTTTATATCTAAACATTCAACCCTAAAATTAAGGGTAGTTTACTGAAGGGCAAAGAGAGAAAAAAAATCGACTTTCTCGAAATTTTTAACAACGATTTTGATTAAATTGTATACCTAGACACCGTTTATAAATAAACAAGATGGCAGTTCTCATTGTCTCATGAAAATGACTTTGAAGGTACTTTACATATCTTCCAACTTTCATCGTTTCTTCACAACTATTTGAGATACGAGATAACTTATTATTGTAAAGTTGTACTTATATTATTAAATCTTTTGTTTGAAATATATTTAATAAAACCAATAGTTTCTGAGCTATAAGTAAATATATATTCTTTTTAATTCAGATCTTTGAAAATGAACTGGATTCTTATGCTCCTTGGTTGACAAAGATGTTTATCTTTCCTTAATTTTTCTGTTATTTCTTTTCGCAAATAGTAAATATATATTTTAAGTTAAAAGCGAGAGAAAGTCTGTGCGGTGCCCAGAACCATTTATTTGTTGTTTTACACGTATATATAATGTATATCAAAAGTGATAGTTGCAAATAACATTACTTGATGTATGAATATATTAAAATTATTTTATTAACACTAGTAACTACCAGATGCCGTTCCTAGTACCAAAATCAGGGTTCACAAACAAACTTTTAAAACCTCCTCTAATTTCTGCCGGTGAATTGGAGGTCTGGAATCGAATCTTAGCTGGTTGTACTCAGGTGCTTTAACGAAATGATTTCTCATTCTCCCTTAAAGAAAATGTAGGCTCACTTTGTCCAAGTTCTACGTTTTAAATTCCGACTCTAATAGTGTAAATAGGTGAGTATTATGGATGGGTAATAAGACGCAAAGTATCAAATAATGAAGTCTGAAACACAAGCTTGAAACTAAAATAAATTATAAATGTTCTGTCTTAAGTTTTAGTGTTTCATTTGATTTGATTTCCTTTTCCTTTTATTAAAGTGGTAGTTTAAATTCTATAGCTCTAATAACTAAAAGAATACAGAACAACACATTACTTGACAAATAATGTACCAATTATCCTAGAGTACACGAGTTTACCATGACATTTTTTTTATAACTAAACAATAAAGAGGAAAGAACAAGACTGGAAATGATTCTATAGGCATAATAATTTAGTGATGAGTTCACAGTAAAATATAAATGGTACGGTGCACCATGCAGATTTTCTCCAGCTTTTATCCTGAAAAAATTAATTTACTAAAAACTCGTAAGATTTGTGAAATGAAATAATAGGTATATTCATTGTTGTAGAAACATTACACAATGAATGAAATGAAATACACTGTTAATTACTCTATGGCATTAGGAACTAAGAACACTGTTACAGAAAAATTGATAAAAGAGAAACTTCTTTGTCAACCAAGGTGCGTAAGAATCAAATTCATTTCCAAAAGACACGAATTTAAAAGTATATATATTTAATTAGAGCTGAGAAAATATTGGTTTTATAAAAATACATGTCAAATAAAAGATGTTTATTTTTTACAGTACTACAATTTTACAATGCTAAGTTATTTCGTATTTCAAATAGCTGCGGAGAAATAATCAAAATTGGAAATTTCCCCAAGTAAGTTACCCTCAAAGTCATTTTTATTAGAAAATGAGAAATGCCATCTTTTTTTAAATGAATAAAAGTGTCTATATATTATAAAATTTAATCAAAATAATAAGCGCTAGTTTTAAGAAAATCTCTTTTTTCTCTTTTTGCCCTTCAGTAAACAACCCTTAAATTTAGGGTTTGATATCTGATTCTAAATCCCTCGGGATGACCTTATAAAAACCACAGATACTAATATTTAGCCCAATCAGTAAAATAGTTTTGGCTCTAGCACGACAGACAGACGGCATTGCGAGAACCAATTTTTTTTGGTTTCAGGGGGTCATGAAATCTCGACATTTCTCAAAATTTTGAATTCGATTTTTTTAACGATCACATTACTTCTATCTCCGAGGTATCGAGAGAAAGTAAAAAAACTGAAATTACTTAGTGATTAGTTAGTTACTTTGTGTGCTTTAAGTAACTCTCAAAGGTTTGGCTTTCAATTTCTGATGAAATTCAATCAAATAATAAATATAGCTATTTATCTTATATAGCTAATTCTCTTTGAACAGGTTAATAGAGATTAATATCTATACTATCTCTAATACTCACTAGCATTTAGCTAGCAATATTCTGATAGATCTTGTTATATTAAGAAACAAACCCCGGCCCTCAGAGCCAATAGTCCACTCCCCCCGTATCAACCAACTCCGCTAATCACCATATTAATGCGCGCGCGTCTTGTGATTAGCCTATTACTCCCCTCGACTAACAAGTGCGCTCCAAGTTGCCCGTATTTACCGCCAGGGGGTGGGCTAATGGATATCTTTCTCGCATGTTCGTGACGGCCGAGGTAAACTCTGGTGGCGCGCCCTCCATACATACTCACCTGTCACAAGGTGAGGGGGAGAGGGGTGAGTTATGACTCTGCTTGACACGAGACATGGCCTGCAGCTTCACCAACACCTGCAGGTCTGGGAGTCGAGACCCGGACACCTCGGAGTCATATTTGCGGCAAGGAGAACGAAACTACCGGAACATTTAGGGGAGCTAACGGACCCATTTAAATCTTGATTACTATCACTAGAACTATTTCACTTTTAAATCATAGGTTATAATTGCTTTAATAACCTGGACCTATGAACACATGGAGAAATAATCATTGGAATTCCTTGCCAGTTATAGTGAGGTGTATTTTCCTAAATGTATCGCCACTCCTCATACACAAATTTGGGTACATTTTGCATCCCTACCCCTCCAATGAAAATATTTTGTAAGACTGGACGGAAAGTAAGATCCGTGTAGAAAAATAATAAAGGGATTGCAAAGTGGAGTGGAGTGTGAATGAATTAGGAATATAAGATATCAATATTTTGTGATCTACATCAAAATGTAACTAAATGTAAAAAGAGCTTACAATAAGTTTGACGTGACTATCGAGAGCTGAAAACTGGTACTATCACCATAGAACGTATGTGTGCTCCAACATTCCTTACAATAGCTGTACATACGTGATCAATACCTTAAGAATTTAACTACTCCTATCCAACAATATCTTATTTTATGAGCTTAAACAAACAAGATGGATTACTAAAAACAAAGTTGTTTCTCATTTGTCCCAGAATGTTACTAACAAGACAAATTGGTAGGAGGATTACCCCAGATAACAAAAAAAAAAAAAGAAAAAAGGGGGAAATTTTGGAAATTTAAAATAGAGGTCCGGGAAATGGGTGAAAGGTTGGAGTGGCTTAAACATTTCTAAGCTATTAGAAAAATAACTTTCTCAGTAGGGTAGAACATTTAAATTTTGTAAAAGCAGACGGAAGAAAACATAAACTAAACCAACACCAAAAGCAAAAACTATTTTAAAAATGATCCATGTGTTTAATTCAGGATTGTTCAAGGTGGAGCTATCAAAATGTTGGCAGTCGGATTTCGGATGTTGAAAGTCCTAATTTAATATAGTTTTGGTACGGCTTACCAGTTCGAAGAACGAGTCAAACTGCTATTATTAGCATTATTTATAGATATTGTAGATACATTTTGCACTGCGCTGATCCATTCATTAATATCTGTGTTGGAACGGCCATTTTTGCTCCCTTTACTCCATTTAAATTCCCAGAATTCAATTTTTGAAGTAAATTCACCAAGAAGAGTAAAAAATACTTTTTATAAAACGACACATTCTTTCAAATCAGAGTTTGCGACTGAAATGTGGAAGCAGAACCATAAGCCAACTAATTCTATTTTTAATTAATTTCAGGCAAGATTCATGAATTGTTCTTTAGGATTTAAAATTACTTGATCTAAGAATGTATTAATATATAACTCCATGGTGTGAGCCAGCAAACGAGCTATACCAAGAGAGTGGCCGCCCCCAATAGCGATGATAGTGTTAGCATGTGTGGACAGAGGGTATCATGTTGTCAGCACAACGAACCTTGTATTAATGTACATATACCTATTTAAATATATTTTTCAATTGAAGGACTCAAAATTATACCTTTATATTTGAATAACTAGCTTTTGGGCTGACAATATGGAGTTTTTTTTTTATGAATTTGAATATAATATTGTGAGTCCCCCATACATTTATTTAATTGTTTATATACATTTTTTTAGTCCAATTTTATTAAATTTATTTAAAAACTATTGCTAAAGTTTGGATATAGAGGTATTTCAATATCAAGAAATCCCTCATCCTTTTAACTAACGTCCATTTTTAGCTTCCTTTTTATGTAATTCCTTGCAAATATTCGTAAAATTTTTTCAAAATTATTTGAATTACTTTTTAAAATTTTTTAATATTTATATTTGTTGCTTTTGTTGTAGATCAGTTCTAATGTGTCTTTCTTAGTATTTATATTTAGATGTAGTACAATTTAATACTTTATTGTATAATCTTTGATTAGCTTACCTCAAATTTTATACAATTTGATTAAAAAATAATATTATTCAATGGATGTAAATAAAATACTTTTTTCGTTGATATCTCAAGAGATTTTTTTAACTTTACAGGACTTTTTCTATGCCGTGTATTTTATGAGACATTAAAAACTATTTCTTCAAACTAGCATTTTGGCCTTAAGTTGAACACTCAATAGACTTGAGAAAACTTACTTATGAGAAATACATTTGACAAATTGAATATATTTTACAGATATTTTCTCGTTTTAATAATATTAACTATTTATTTTTGAGTTAAAACAGAAGGGGGTCTATAAAATACGCAATTTAAATACCTTGTGATAAATCATACATTTTAATTACTATTTTAGATCATTTTTATTTTAAACGTTGTATTTATATCATACATCTATAATGTTTAAAATATTATAATTATTGTGTTAAATTTATGGGTCAGCCATGAATCAAACTAAACATGAATTTAAGAAGGTAAAGTTATTTAAACATAATTTTATTTTTAGTTCATTGTAAGGCTGCTCGTACGAATATATTGCGTGCGATTATTTTAAAGGTAAGAATAGGAAAGTTGGTAATGTGCCTCAGGGCAATATATCTTCCACATGCCATCTTAAGTTTCGGCATAATTTTACCAAGACTATGAATAAGACCAGAGCTTTTACACCTTACGATTTTCAGCCCTTGACTGACGAATGGTAGTAGGGGTAAATGAATGTTGTGCGTGCGTGGACAAGACCTAATGGCGGCTAGTCTCCACCCTGATATAATCCTCTTTGTTAACTTACATCACCTATACCGCCATTGAGACGTGAACTGTTACATTACTCTTGTCGGTGACGTGAGACCAGAGAATTGACCTTTCCTTGACTAAGTGTTCTTTTAAATTGGTTATTTCAGAAGCACTTAGTGTTCGTTACAGGGTGATTAGTACGTAAATGAACTTTCAAAATATCACTCTCATATTTATATAAAAAAATAGAAAACTTTTAAAAGTAATTTAGATATAAATAATTAATATTTAGAGCTATTATTTATGCTTATTAGTGGGAATTACTCCATCTAGATATCATATTCTGAAAATTGAAAAATGACACCTGGACACGGGAGGTCCCGGGTTCGATTCCCGTGTCCAGGTGTCATTTTTCAATTTTCAGAATTTAGATATAGTTGGTATATATATATAATTATATATATATATATATAGAGAGAGAGAGAGAGAGAGAGAGAGAGTCTGGGCTACATCACTCGTAGGCCGTAGCCTACTAGTGGAAAGCTTAGTCAGTACTAATGTACCGTTGTCCAGGGGACGCCCGAATGTACTAATCGTACATCCTTTCCGTGGAGGATCTTTCCATGTCCCGATGAGATGAGGTGATGGTGATAGTGAGTATGAGGGTGATAATAAGTATGAGGGTGTGGAACCACTGGAAACACGTAAACTAACTAACCAAACCCTGGTGAACGTTGGGGTGACTCCCCTTCCGGGAAAAATAACCAAGGTACCAGCCGGGAATCAAACCCAGGTTCCTATGATCGTAGACAGCTGCACTGACCACTACACCACAGGGCCGGTTAGTTGGTAAATTGTATTTGGCACGAGATTCGAGTCGTGGACCTTTGACTTAGCTCTATTACAAAGCTGCCTAGAATTCATCCAAAGCTCGGCAGAGTCTGTGATGGATGTGTGAGATCGTTGATTAATTACTTGCTTTGAGAAACACAATCAACTCTTGACTTGCTGTTGGGCTTAATGTCGTCACTTGAACAAGTGTTAAGGTGGTATGAAATGGGACGCTAGGAATGGACGGTGATTTTGCAGTTTTTATGGCAAAAATATTTTTTGGTCAAAATAAATCAAATATTGAACCAGTACAAACATAGGGTTTAATTTTCTTCATATGTATCAACAGCTTCTGAATATCCATCATTAGCATAGAGACATTAGGTGATAAACTTTTTAAATGAAGCTAAAAAGCTGTCATTAAATTCCACCTTGATAGATATTCAGGAACTGTTGATATCACTGTGCGAAGAAAAGTATACTCTATTTTTGTACTGGAGCTATATTTGATTTATTTTGACCAAAAAAAGTTTAGCCATAAAAACTGTCAAAACGCTTCCTTTTTCTCACATTCCCTTCCATACCACCTTAATTGTACACAAAGTTATTTATATTATACACAAAACATTGAGATCAGCACTCAGTTAAGATAACGGCCGTTAACAGTGTTTAACGGTTTATTATAAGCCTACAAATTATTCTACACATATAATATAGTGTTAACAATGTGTTGGCATTTGACATCTTTATGAAACTGTAGTTTAAGGAACAAGTTTAAGATAGATTTTAAGACAATACTGCATCATTGTCTGCCCAGCGGAAGTATAGAAAATCTTAATTTGAGAGAAAAAAAAACACTAAATATTTTCCAGGATAAGAATAGAAACAAGGGATTCCTGACTCAAGTCTTCTATTATGCTTTTTCTCATATATTGATTTATCTACACGACATTTAGTCTGAATTCCACCAGACATTCTACTGTTAGAGTAGTAGAAGTGAAACTAATAGTCTAATTGCCTGTAGAATCTCGGAAGCGACGCAGTCGAGTTAATTAATATTTGAGAAAGATTCACCAAAAGAAAACCATTAAAAACTAATTGTCTATTCTTGAAATTAAATTTAAATAAAGATGTGGAAGAAATTATCTATCTTTGTGGGTGTTCAAAACAATTTATTTAAAATGTAAGAAAATATGTGCGATTAAAAGTAGATTAAAACAGTTTAGTTTTCATAGAAAGAGATAAAACAAACAAATACTTTTACGTTCAAAATTAATAGTGTTTTAATATTTTATTAATGTAATTTTATATTTAGTGATAGTAGATATCAAGGGTGACAGCTGCTAAGCACAAGATTTGACGTATGGCTACATGGAAGTAGACCTAGTTAATTGTATAGCTGTCCGATTAGGCGTCTCTAATTAGAATTAAACTATAGTAGACTATATAGTGAGCTAAAACCACATTAACAAATCATATATAGATTTATTGGTATTTTGAATAAAACTATTAATGAAGGTAAAATATTCTAATGTTTTATAAAATAATTATGGTGTATTTAGGTCAATTATAACATGTATTCAATATTCGTTTTAATTTATCCAAACATGTGCACTAAAGTAAGCTAGAACATAAAGGAAATTTACCCGAACTTACGTGAAAGGAACTTGACAAATCAAACAATCTCAGAACACTTGGCCTAAATTTGAACCCCTATCATTTAGTCAGTGATAAGCAAAACTAGACTAGACTGATACCTTTTTCCAAATTATTTATGTTATTAAAAATTATCACGATCAATAAGTCAATAAAATGTAATCTAAAAGTTAGTCTTTTCAAAACAACTTTGATTTAGTTATTCTGGGGAAAGTTAATCAACGGGATCAGATGAAGATTATAGAGAAATAGGGAAAAAAGAACTAGGAAGAAGAAAACTAGGACATAGAGAACTAGAAATAATAGAACTAGGACAAAGAGAACTAAGATGAAGAGAACTAATATTCAAAAGAAGAAGATATTTATTCTGTTTTGTTTGTCTTTGCATTATATTTTCATAAAATTAGTTATAATAAAACACGTGACATTTTGTCTGGCAATATTTCCTTCAACTGAAAAATCACTAACAATTGTATTTCTCATATGACAAAAGATAAAGACGCAGGCTGATAAAAGATAATTCTTGTTTTATGACTCAAATATGAGCACATATATAAAATAAATGGTACAGCCCACCGCACAGACTTTCTCCCTATTCTATCTTAAGGCCCTTGGCCCTCTCGAGTGCAAGCCTAAAACCTATTTTGTGGGATGGTGGGCGGGAGGATGAAAGGCATGGCGTGGCTTCATAACAGACCAAAGTATCCTTCCGCACCAACAAGAATAGATGGATCACGGAAACATTAGATGGCGCTAGCTACCAGACAGGTCTTGCGGAAAAAATCATACGTTTGGAAATATCAGTTTTCTCGAGAAAGAGTGGAATTTTTATGTTAATATTTTCAACAACCCTTATAAGATAGTGTGTCAATGTTTATTAATTGTAACATCTTCTTATTTTTAGTTATGAAGTCAGCAGTTTTCTATTGAAAAATGTCAATTTTATCGATATTTGATCACTGTTAAAATTATAGAGGAGGGGTGTGTATAAAAAGTATAACTTAATCAACATGCTTATATTCTTGAACAAACCGTTTCCGAAAAAAAAATTGTAAAACAATAAACATTTTTGAAGTTAACCGTTTGTTCCCATGGCTCTTTATCTCCACGCCCAATGAAAAGGGCCAATCGCCTTAACATATACATATAATTAAAACTCGTAAGATTTGTGAAACGAAACAATAGGTCTATACATTGTTGTAGAAACACTACACCAAATATTGTAAATGAAATAATATACACTGTTACTTACTTACTTTGTGGCACTAGGAACTAGGAACTAGGAAATTAAGAAAAGAAGAATATTTTTGTCCACCAAAGAGCATAAGAATCAAATTCATTTTCAAAGACACAAATTAAAAAGTGTACATATATTTGCTTATAGCTCAGAAAATATTGGTTTTATAAAGATATATTTCAAATAAAAGGTTTTTATCTTTAATAGTACTCCAATTTTACAATGGCAAGTTAATTTGTATCTCAAATAGTTGCGGAGAAATGATCAAAATTGGAAATTTCCCCTATGTAAAGTACTCTTATAGTCACTTTAATGAGAAAAGGAAAATTTCCATCTTGTTTATAATGATAAACAGTGTTTTAGATTTAAAATTTAATCAAAATTGTTAGAGCGATTTTTGAGAAAATCTAATTTTTTTCTTTTTTGCCCTTCAGTAAACTACCTATCATTAAATTTAGGGTTTGATAAATAATTCTAAAAACACCTCTGGGGGACGTTATGAAAACCCTAGATATCGAGATTTAGCCCAATCGGTAAAATAGTTTCGCCTCTAGCCCGAGATACAGACAGACAGAAAGACAGATGGCATTGCGAAAACCAATATTTTAGCTTTTTTTTTTTGACGATCACAATACTTTCTCTACGAGGTGTCGAGAGGAATTGAAAAGGAAATATATTTTCTACTCGTAGACTATTACTATTTCGTATATATTTAATTGGTATCAAATGGTATAGCTTAGAACAGATGGAAAACCTGGCGCTGGCCCAGATGGTCCTAGAAGGTTCTAGATGGTTCTAGTCGTAGAATCTCAAGGAAGTATTCATAACTTTATATTGGGTTCTCGGGACATCTGTAGCGTGGACCTCATTACGTCATCTGACATGACACGCCTCGCTGTCCCTGACTGGCACTCTCTTCAGTCGAACGGGAACGTTAAGTGTGCAGGACGGGTGAAGAGTCTTCAAGAGTAATTGAGTGCGTACCATTATTTAATAATCACATATGTAACATATTCATAATGTTACAAAACTCTCCTCCCCTCACCGCCTTGTGAAGACGAAGGCATCAAGTTCTGTGGTTGAACGGCAAGGAAGTGCCATCCTCGCCGCTATAAGCTGATTCCAGATGCCATGGAGCTCCTATATCTAGTAGGACTCAAGTTCTGTGGTTGAACGGCAAGGAAGTGCCATCCTCGCCGCTATAAGCTGATTCCAGATGCCATGCAGCTCCTATATCTAGTAGGACTCAAGTCAGAGACACTTGAACAGGGGATGAAGGGGTTGGGGGATGAAAATAACACTATACTCACTGCTCACATACACTATACTCACATGCTTAGCGGCATGTCAAGATAAGGTTTTCCATGTTAATGTATTTACGTTTTACTCGGCGAGTTTTATAGATATATCATTAAAACAAACAGCATACATTCTTAAATAATTCCAAAAATATTCTACCAGAGTCAAAATATTTTTTTTAAATGTGGAATACTTATTTTGTAAACATATATTTTTTTAACTTCCCACAACTTAGGATATTTGGTTTATACCCGAAAATGGCTTGGTAGACTCTTCCTGTTATTATGTAGGGTAAAAAAAGTCCATTGAAGCATATGTCTATCTAGAATAGGAAACGATAAAAATATAATATATAAATAGAACACAATGCTGTGCAGGTGCAAATAGTGGAGTGAGGCTGTCTACTTTGCAGCGAAAGAGGGGAAGTGTCATCGACAGGCAGGCGAATTACTTTGCAGGTTGAACGGCTCATTTTCTTTGCACCCCTTTTTTTTTTGTGCATTGATTTCTAGAGTAATAGTGCTTAGAGTACTGGCTAAAATTGTGAAACATAAAAACCCAAAGAGGAAACGTTATTTATCAAGTAAACGACGGTCTGTAAGAAGAGTAACTGCTCTAACACGTGGGTGTATTAGCAAAAGAAAAGATAGGCCTGATTATTAATGGAAAAACAAAACTAACAAAAACGTGTTTTAGATTTTGTTACCAAGTCAGGACACTATGAGACTGGTAAACTTCCTGGTTTGGCTTTCCAGCATTCCTATCCAATATCAGAGCCTTAGAATAATACATATTATATTGTACTTAGAATTACGTACTTATTTTGAACTTTATAAACAGTAAACTCATTGATTTTAATTTACTGATACTGATTAGGGGGTGTTCAGGTATTACGTAAAGAATAAGTAAAGCTTGAATACCCCTCCATCCCCCCCAAAGGTTCTTACGTATAATACTTGAACGCCACCTAGATAAGATTATTTGTATACTACCATTTTTATTGCATGACATTACAAGAGCTACAATTATAAAACACTTCCCGGTAAGCTTGAAAATTTTGTAAAGGCATACGAAAAACCTAATTAGTAAATTAACTCAAAAACTAACGTATAACTTCTGGACACGCAACAATTAAAATAAACCACTTCTAGTGACAAAACTAAGGGAGCCATGGTGCTACTTTTTTCATTTTTTTAAGTGTCTTTTTTTTACCCTTTGGTTAAACTTTGATACTCTTTATTCAAATGTTTTTCTACAGTAATTTATATCATTTCGTTTCACTTAAATTATTTTTTGTTCTTAGGTGAGAGAAATTTCTTTGAAACGGAGGGGAATAAATGGGTGGGGGTGCTCAACTCAGACAAATATTAAAGCCTGGATGACCCTAGAAGCTGTTTGAAATGTTGAAGTGATTATTCCTTATGTGTGATTATTTTTTATTTTTTTATCACTACGTCTTAATACCTGTTCAGAATATAAGCAGTTATTTGTATCGATGTATGTCTTGGCCATAAGGTTCAGTAGGCCTACAATAAGAACGTGGTAGGAAGGTCAACATGGGATATTTTAAAATCAAATATAATTTTGTTATTTAGTAACTGGCACGAATATTAGATTGTAAATATTTTTACAGTATCTCTATCTCCCCTAAACCTCCCTTCACTATTCCATGTCGATGTCAGTGAGTGTTTTCATTCTCAAACTTTAAATAATGATTAAGCTACTGATGTATACACTGGACTCAAACTAAATATTGTCTGCAAAGAGCTCCCCAAGTCTGAGGTTAACCTAACAGTCATAAAACTATATGGCCTTACAAGAATATTTCTAAGTTTAAATACATGTTGAATAAGTATTTTTTCTATTCATAAAACCATAGGCCTATTTTAACAATAAATTATACAATGTTTTAATCACCACGCCTAGTTAAAAAACACCCTACTTTGCGTTTGAATACAAGAAATCAAATTCAGTAGTCTTAGGAACTGTAAGATAGGGCTCCAAGAGCTCTTTGGAAGTGGGAGAGGGGATAAACATATTAAGTTATAAAATACTTTTTAATAAAAAGTAAAACAAATCTGTATTATTCGTATATTTGAGGCAAGTATTTTAGGGACTACATGATAATCAACCTCACATCCATTTTTCATTTAATATTATTGAAGAGGAAAGAGAATATCTTATAAACTCTGCCAAATTAAACCACTCAGTGATGCTTACTGAGGGCATGAGAATAATAACCGGACTTTAACGAAAAAGTAAGTTTTTAGATATGAGCAAATACAGTTTTTGCACATTCTCAGTTGTTGATGAAAATAATTAAATTGATCTAGAGATTATTTACTAATAATGATAAAATCAAAATATATTTAGTGGTTATATCTCCTTCCATTAATGAGCAATGTGGTAAAATTAAAATTGAGCTATTTGGTTTTCATTCTCATTCTAGTTTGTGACTGATTAATTTTTTCAGGCTACACATTTTTGGGGTATAATTAAAAACAAGGTAAAATAGTTGCATGGTCATGTTGAAAAAAATATTTCATTAATTTAATGACAAAGGTAAATAGTTTGTAATAATAGTGAAAATGGATACTGTCATTGCTTGGGAAAAATCCAAAATACCTCATATTTGAACAAACACTTTACGTGTTTCTTGTTTTACTGAAGAAAACTTGTTACCATACTTAAGACTAGTTCTAGAGTCCTTAGTTGTTATTTGCAAAGTAGGTTAAGTTCTTAGTCTACAATCAAGGTTTTCATAAAAAACAAAATCAAGTTATTATGTACTTCTAAAAAAGTCAACCTAAACCAGAAATTAGGTAAATTAAAACTTTTCAAAGTTGAAATAAGTCACTCAAGGTTTCCTACTGATCAAGTTAATCATCTGAGTGATTCTCATCACCAGATGTCATCTCTTTCTTAGTTCCGCTATCTTTTGGAAGCATCCTGACGTAATAACAACGATACAATCTCGGAACAAATCTCTCACAAATCTTCATAACGTCTTCAATTTTCTTTCGGTTCACTTGCACAGGTGTATTCTAGAGTCTATGAGCACAACCAGGATCAACAGAGACTGGGTTCACTGATAGTTTTTTGTGCACTGAACGTAAGAGAACTCAGTTCCAGGCTGTCAGATATGCTGGCATGGATATTATACCTTTTGTAAGAAAATATCTTGTATTTTTAAATAGTAAAAGGCTAAAAATCTGTGCTCCTCAAACTGTTCTTGATAAATGGAGCTCTTAGCTCTTAAAGTTTTCTACCATGATTTGTTGGACATTGACTTTTATCTTAATGGTAATCAACCTGAACTTTCTATCCTATGGCAAAAATGAGTGCCCTCTTTCAGGAAAGTGATGGATGATCTCTTCAAATCTTCTTGAAAACGCTAAAGCTGAAAAAAACTGAACCATGGAAATATTCTTTTGCTGCTCTGCACAGTTATCACTAAACAAAATAAGACGTTTCACTTTAGCTGGAACATAGTTTTTGATGTAGTCATTCAGGAATGATATTGTCTTGTTAGCTCTTTTTTTTTGCTTTAATTTCATCAACAATGTACATTCTTGAGATATCTGAGGTTCCAGAGTAAAAACATTGGCTGTAAACCCAAAGTTGTCAAGAATCAATATGTTGCCTTCTGGAATCACTGGTAAAGGCAGGTTTTGTTGGTAATCAAAACACAAAACTTCAAGTGTAGTGTCATTTTGCACTCCTATACATTTTTAATAATATTAACATAGAATGTATCTGCCTTTGTAACATGAACTCTCCTTTTTAAAATCAAGGTTATCTTCTTTTCCTCATCTTTTTCATCCTCAATATCCTTCTTGAGCTGACCGCAAACAGCAAATGAATCAGCTCGAATACGGCCAAAGCGGTAGTTTTCACCTTTCTTATTACTTGTGGACGTCCCTGATTCAAACTTATTGAGACATATCATACATCATTTTAACAGTTAAGTCTGGATTCAAAACTTTTATGGAAGATTCTCTCCTAGTGTAATGGGAATCTCGTGCTGGTAAACTTTCAATAAGATTTTTTATATTAGCCTTTATTTCTTAAGGAATTTTCTTGCTCCTGGAATCTTCAGGCAGACCTCTTCGATCTCGAGGTGGTAGCTTATTATTTTGTGTGTTTCAACGTGCTCTACTCTGGATCTACCAACGCCATGCATGCCAATAAAACATACTTGCACACCTATGTTAATCTACCATCAGAAGTCATGTAGTACTTGAACGATACTTTTTTATTATCCTCAATATTATCAGTGTTAATTTCTGTAATAGAGTTTTTCTGTAACCTCCTTTTCATGGCGTAGAATTTTCTACGCCGGATGATAGGAAATGTATCCATCAAACCAAACAGACATGCATCATGCAATATTTTTTTTCATGATTGTTGAAATTGTCCAAGATATTATTCTTTTGATCACCATTAAATTTTATTTAACACGGTCGTGTGCAGTTGCAGTCTTTGTATTTAATTTTAGTTACTGTTTTACCACTTTCATTAATATAGGACTCACCAGAATTTATAATACACTTCAGTTTACTATGCTTACATCTGCTTATATTACAAACCCTCTTCCTTGTTTTTGGTTTTGAAGGCATCTCCTCTAGGATTCGATCCCCAGCACTTCCAGACCTTGTGTAAAGCAGTGTGTTTGTTAAGGGGTCGACTCAGACTTGTGAGGACAACTGAGAAGTTTTACGGCTGGAGGGATCGTTGTGCTGGCTACATGACACCCTTTGTCCTACAGTCAGTGGCTGCTAGGTCAGTAAAGCTCGCTTGTGGACCGACGTTATGTGTTTATTTATTATTAGCATTAGGGGCAATAATGTTAGATCATAATAAATTCACTCGCATGTGTGTAGAGAGAAACTGGGAAGATTATTTGGCAATTCCGTTAGGGTAACCACGTCCAATGCACTTGTATAATTCGAACATTAAACTATGGGTACAATGCGAGTTTAGTTCAGTGGTTTCCAACCGTTTGCCAAGTTTGACATAAATTTATGTCTTTAAGACCATTGCGACCCCTTGATAACCTACATGTATTACTATCCTGGCTTTTAAATTATAATTTTCTATTAATCTTACTAATCAGGGCTATTCGTATTTTTTATCGCTGTGTCTTACTCCCCGTTTGGGTTATAAACAAGTGTTCTAATTTCGATAATGTGTTTGTTATGAATAAGGTTGAATTTAGATTAATTGTACCTGAATTTGCGAGGAGAAAGAATAAAAAAATATTTTGGAAAAATCAATCACAGAACTCTCAGTAAGAATATGAATCCTGACCTCATAAGTTAAACCAAATGAGCATCACGTTAAGCCCACGTCTTTGGTTTCATTCTTATAAACTACTAATATACATATATATATATATATATATATATATATATTATAATATGAATGCAACCAAGATGGCTCAAAAGAGAATCAACGAGCCCACTGGGTGTTTAGAAAGCTATGATAGCAACGCCACTCACCTAAACATAAGACTCATACAGCAAACTGAGTCATCAAGTAACTGTCTGAGTTAGATAACTAAAAGGAACCTAATTAGTAACCAAATAGTTTTTGTCATTTTAACCGCTTAAATTTTACTGTATTTTAATCTTGTACCTTCCTATAGTAATAATCAATTTAAAAAGTAAACATAAAACATTAACCTCAACAAGTGATGCGAGCCCGCACAAAATATGCCACGACCCTTAATAGGGTCGCAACTTCCAGGTTGTAAACCACTAGTCTAGTGCCTTCGTTCTATTCGCCATCAGCATGAGAAATTATTGTATTTGATTCTCTATCACTGAAAAGCTGACCTCTTGGTCTTTCCGAGTGGCGGGTGAAATTTGTACCCTCCTGACAACAACATCGTTAAACCACTAGCATAATTAGTACTTAAGCGTATAACCTGAACGGGTAGTAAGACGCAGTGCTAAAAATAAATACATATATATATATATATCTAAATAATGATAATTGACTACACAATAAACTAGTAAGATAGAACTAGCTTTTATTCTGTGCAAGACTAACTCAATTGTGTTATTAAATAAATACAACTAGAAGACTTACACTTAATTGATCTAAGTTGAAATTAAAATAAATAGGATTGTAATCTCTGCCAAAGAAACATCTTACCCACACTGACATTCACGAGATATAAACGTTAAACTGCAATAAACTTGAATTACGGGGAGTTTAATGCTCATATATTGTATGAGGGTGCCAAGGGGGGTTTTACCCCCTCAATTATACAATTTATAATAAGACAACATAAGCTTCATAGAACGAGTAAAAAGGAAAGAAAGAAAACATATTTTGTCAGAGCTAAGACTGAACTGATGAAGTGGTTGACCTTCTAATTAATTTGATTGTTTCGAAATATTTAAATATAAATTGTTAAAAAATAAACTTAATTAAGTAAAAACAGTATTTCATAATGTTTATGAGAATGTAGACTCCGTAGAAGACACTATGGCACTATCTTATAAACTGCACCATAGTAGAATAATTAGAGCAGCTTGCCATCTTTCAAGGTAAACCAAGGGTAAACTTTTGAAACGAGGCTCAAAACAAATATAATCTATAATATAATCTATAATATAATCTATAATATAATCTATAATATAATCTATAATATAATCTATAATATAATTTCCTAATGTGTGTGTCCCTCCACACCCTTCAGAAGCCCCTAGATGACATAGAAATAAGCTTTTCATAATTATAGTATAGACCACGGGACAATGAACCCCCATTTTATTTTTGAGCTTATAAAATGGGGGTTAATGTCTATTTATTTAATATAAAAACGTATTATTAATCTGGATAAATACTTTAATATAAAATTGATTATATTTATTTAAATATAAGGATTTACATTAAATATAAAAAATCTATTAAAATCTAATTTTTATTTTAATCGTTAATATAATATTATATTAAAGTTTAATTTAACAACCTCAATATCGATTAATACTGTAATTATATCAATAATCCCATCTTCCATCTTTATACTTATTATCAATAATAATAATAATCATAATAATAATAATAATATATATTAATAAAGATATAGAACCACTAAGAAACATAAATGAAATAGATATTGTTCAATTATTTCAATTATTATTTATTGATATTTTATTGTAGTTTGATTGGCATTTTTAAAAAGGATTTTCAAGAAATTAAAGAACGGTTTTATTGAGAAATTTGAATAATGCAGTTTGTACAGTGAGAAAAACCGCTGAGCTTTGTTTGTGATTTTCAGCTTGTATTAAAAAGATAAGTTGAATTCCTAATCATTCAAGTTTAGTTTCCCTGTGTCACACAGGCTTATATAATACTATAAATAACTTGAGCTATGATAAAAAAAAAGTTTTTTACTAAATATATAGCTGTACGATTTGTGATTAGTGTTAAGTCTTTTGGTTCTACTAAATAACTAATTGGTTGTGTTATTGTTAGTGACCATGTTTCGTTAGTCTGAAACAAACCTCCTACAATAATTGTGTGCCTTCCCTCAATTAATTTTCTCTCCATCAATTGGTTCAGCCTTCCCCCCCAGTAGTTTCCGAGGAAGCCCACACTCCAGCGAACAACTCATTCAACTGAACAACAACATAAATGACGTACATTCAGTTACAATATTGATGGAGAACGCTTTGACATAAGTCCTTGGCAGGAGGTTTGGAACGAGTCCACAAGAGATTCGCGGTAGCTAACAGTTTTTAAATGTTATTATCTGATACTTTTACATAATGACATTTGTAAAAAAATAAAAATAATGATTTTGTGTTGATTCTATCCTCTAACTCAATTGAGAGTGAGGATATATTCTCACTTAAGTTGGGATGGAAGAAAAGGCGAGGTATCCAGTATTTCTTATTTCTGCAGTTTCAATAACACTTATTTTTGGATTCAATCAATAGAATAGCTACTGCTTTAGTAGCTACGTTTTGTTTGATATTCTAAACATAATAATCTGAACAGTTCTTGAATATTGGTCATGAGCAAAGTAACATTTGATGGTGGCTCAATTTCTTCATTTAGAAGCTTTCTCACCAAATGCCACTTTGCTCATGACTGGTACTATGGAATTATTGAGATTACTATGTGGATAAAATCAAACAATGCATCCATTGAGGAATATTTTATTTAATTTTTAAAACACTTTTTTTGGGATATTTAGGACTACTTACAGGCATATAGGGCTAATGTATTGGGTACACTCCTCTAACTCAAAACTAGTAGGGTGATTCGATTTTATCTATGGGTCGTTACTTTATTTAACAAAACTTGTACCCTTCTGTGGTCAGGGTTAACAACACATTCTGGGTATATTGTACTTACAAGTCTATTACGGTTTTTGGGAAATTTATATGCATTCAATGATTTTGGTGCTGAAATTAAGATTATCTCCGAATATATTAAAATTCAGTGTCAGTATTAGAGCTCTGATTATTTCTTTCACAATGATGCAGGGTAGTTCCCTGAGTTCACCTATACCTCTTATACTAAGGTAAACTTGTTTGATGACCCAGCTTCATCTAACAAGGTTGCCATCACATCTCTCCTTATGATATATGTTGCCCGCTGAACACACGCCTGCTATCCGAAAAGCCCTCTGAATGCACAATGTCCAGATTCTGTAGCACGGACAAAGCGAACCGGTTATCAATAGCCTTTCTGCTCGCTCTTCTCTCGCTCCATGTCAACTGAGGGTGCGGGTACTGGTGTGGGTACAGTAGGCGCTTGCTGTTCCCTTGGGGTATCTCTGTTGCTGTTCCCATGACATCGTCCTCCTCCTGATGATTTGTATATCTCCACTTGGACTCTCATCCTGGGGTACAAACTCCGATGCCATATCAACATCAATAGGGCAATGATGGCTGCTAGGCTTCACGATTAAAGCGGTGTGATGAAACTGACCTCTTTGTTCTTGATGGTTCCGGGGTGGATGGTTATATCTAAACTGTCCATTGCCTACAGCAGGTAGCAGAGTCGGTGGTGGAGGTCATAGAGAAATGTATACATTCCTTTCTCTATGTGGAGGTCTTGGATGAGTCCCTTCCTGCATCTGAGGAGTGTGTCAAAATATACAATATGTATATAAATATATGTCATTTGTCTAAAAGAAGAGTAAGAATTAATAGCCAGAGCTATTATTTATGCTTATTAGTGGGGATTACTCCACCTAGATATCATATTCTGAAAATTTAAAAATGACACCTGGACACGGGAATCGAACCCGGGACCTCTGGCTTAGTACGCCAATGCTCTAACACTGAGCTATCCAGGATTCGTCTCGTGCCCTGGGTCATTCTTCACTCAATTTTCAGAATATGATATCTAGGTGGAGTAATCCCCACTAATAAGCATAAATAATAGCTCTGGCTATTAATTCTTAATATGTGCGATCCCGTACAATTTAATAACTGTGCAAATTGGCAGCGTAAGGCCACTACCGAGTCTCAGATGGCGGCGTTATCCGATGGCTTGTGATATCAATATAATCACATAATGTAGCCGACGATTTCTGCTAAGTCCATCATAGACTCTGCCTTAAAATATGAGTGAAGAATGACCCAGGGCACGAGACGAATCCTGGATAGCTCAGTGGTAGAGCATTGGCGTACTAAGCCAGACGTCCCGGGTTCGATTCCCGTGTTCAGGTGTCATTTTTCAATTTTCAGAATATAAAAGAAGAGTGTAAAACCTTTTAGGAAAAAACCCTTAGTAGCCTATACCAAGATAGTGTTTGAATTTCGACCCCAAGCTCACAGGGAAACCAAACCAGATTATATTAAAGATTTAGTTAACATTCCCATAGTTTATATTATTTTTTTAAGAGTTATTTAGATGTGCTTCTAATGCAAGTAATAGCTGACCACTGTATTAGGACTTTGGCAAGAAGGACGATCTTGAATGACATTTTCCCAATCAGTATCCCACTATACTATACCCCATCATTCGCGAGTGGTCTAGATAGCTAAGTCTGTTGATGGCTAGGTCGAGGTAAACAGCCTGAGGGAGTTTCTACACATGTGAGACTCAGTGTGGTTTTACTGTACTCTCCACAAGCTAGTCATGGTCCATTTATACAAATTCACTCTTTAACCTTTACCATTTACTCACATACTCTATGTAATTAGGAACTCAAAAGTTCATTGCCACACTAGAATAGAGGTACGCAACATAACCCTATCTTGAAATAGTTCTATCCTATCCCCCCATTAGGCCTACATCCTATCCCAATCTTGAGCTGGTTCTAACCTGCCCACCCTATTACATCCTATTCCAATCTCGAGCTGGTTCTAACCTGTCCACCCCATTACATTATATCCCAATCTTGAGCTAGTTCTATCCTATCCACTCTATTACACCATATTCCTATCTTGAGCTAGTTATATCCTATCTACCCCATTAAATTCTATCCCAATCTTGAGCTAGTTCTATCCTATCCCCCCATTAAGCCTACATCCTATCCCAACCTCGAGCTTGTTCTAACCTGTTCACCCCATTACATCCTATCCAAATCTTGAGCTGGTTCTGTCCTATCCACTCTATTACACCATATTCCTATCTTGAGCTAGTTCTATCCTATCTACCCCATTAAATTCTATCCCAATCTTGAGCTGGTTCTAACCTGTCCACCCCATTACATCCTATCCAAATCTTGAGCTGGTTCTGTCCTATTCACCCTATTACACCATATTCCTATCTTGAGCTAGTTCTATCCTATCTACCCCATTAAATTCTATCCCAATCTTGAGCTGGTTCTATCCTGTCCACCTCATTACAACCTATCCCTATCTAGAGCTATTTCCATCCAGTCTATCTCTATCTTGAGATAATTCTATTCTGTCTACCCCATTAAACCTTATTTCTATCTTGAGCTAACTATATATAGTCCCCCTCATTACACCATATCTCTTTCAGGTCCATTCTAATGTTATCCTCCCATCTGCGTCTAGTTCTTATCAATGGTCTTTTCCCATCGGGTTTACTAGTCAATTCCTTGAGCATGGTTTTTTATTCTTCCATTTGCATTGCATGTTCTTCTCCCTGTAATCTTAGAGATTTGACTACCTAAATCATGTCTGGTGATAAGTAGAGCATATCAATCAATTTAAATAAGTGATAGCTATAAACTAAACGTAATCCATACCGGTGAGTACATAAGAAAAGGCGTATGTCTCGTCTAATCTGTCTTGATGTGAACGGGGATATATATTTTGGATCAAGTCTTTGGATTATATATTTCAAGTACAGGGTGTTTCACTCGCTCTCAGCTCCTGAGTTTCCCTTATAGCTTTCAAGATAATGGACGTAATTCAGTGAAATTCGCTACGGACATACCTTGGTGTATGAGAAACATGATGATCTTATAGCAAATATTGAAAGTGGGCGCCATTAGCATCAAGGCATGCCTCCACATGCCTCTCCATATTATTGAAGGTATTCGCCAACACATCGGGAGTCACAGGCTCAATTTTCTGTCAATTTTTTTTTTTGCAGTTCCACGTGAATCCGTAGTTTGTTGCAAGACACACATCTCTCCTTATGATATATGTTGCCCGCTGAACACACGCCTGCTATCCGAAAAGCCCTCTGAATGCACAATGTCCAGATTCTGTAGCACGGACAAAGCGAACCGTAAGAACAAATCCGGTGGAGTAAGGTCAGGTGACCTAGGTGGCCAAATTCCATTAAAAATCACACAATCTTCAACAATTTCAGCCATACTGACATTAGAGGAGTGGCAGGTGGCACCATCCTGCTGAAAATAGCCAGTATGGAGTTCTTCCTCGTCCAACTGTTCCATGTCCATGTAAACTGCGGTATCCACCGTTGTATGGAAGAAGATGGGGCCAATAATGCGGCACCACGACAAAGCACACCACACCCGTACTTTTTCATCATGAAGAGGTGTCTGTGAGGATTATCATTAGCCCACACATGGGTATTGATGTACCTACTCAGGTAGAACCATGCCTCGTCGGAGAACAACGTGTAGCCTATTATTCCTGGATTTGCATTGACAAACTGCTAGAACCAATGACAGTAATTGTGTCTCTTATGTTTGTCGGGAGGTTTCAATTCATGCGTAACAGTAACACGATATTAATGCAGCTTTGCTCTTTTTGCTGCTCGTCAGTATGTGCTTGGGGAAGCCCCTATTTCCTGCAACAGTTTACTCAAGGACTTCTGTGGGGAGGCCAAAATTCTGTTTTTAACTTCCTGCGCCGTTGTTTCTGGCAGTTTTGGAAGTCCTCCTTCATGGACAATTGAACATCCAACAATGTTCCCGTGATTTCCAATTTATTCACCAGATACTGAATGGAGAATTTTGTCGGTAGTTTTTGAACCCCAAACTGCGATTTAAATTGTCTTTGGCGCACCTTTATTGACGCAGTTTTCCAGGACGTGTGGACAATAAACAAGCGCCGTTCCACTGTGTACCGCTTCATACTTTGACAGTAGACGATCCCGTAACAACAACAGCACAGTCAGATGCGTCACACCAACTGACGAGGACAGTGAACTCGCAATTGGTCTTCACTTCAAGCAGGCGCCACACACGGGCTAGATTTTGGCGCCGCCACTCATGTCCTTCCGTCGCCATGTTTCTCATACACCAAAGTATGTCAGTAATAGGTTTCACTGAATTGCGTCCATTATTTTGAAAGATATAAGTACAACTTAAGGGCCGAGAGCGAGTGAAACATCCTGTACTTTCACAAATAGTTTCTAACTTTACTTCCATACATTACCTATTAGTATAGGTACACGAACAGCCTGGACGGGTTGGGTTGTAGGATCTAGCGAACCACAAATATTTAAAGTAAGACTAAAATAATTTATAGGAAGTTAACAAGATCAGTAGGCATGAGGGGACAGAGGGGGTTTAACCGACTTGTGTCTGGTTACGAGTTGATAAACCTCATTATAGACAAAGATTGTCAAACACGTGGCCCACCAGCAAAGGTTATGTGGCTGGCCCTCTGACCTTTGAGGATAAGAAAAATTAAAATTATATAAAAAAAAGTATTTATCACTGGAATTTTGGACTGATAATTTTCCACGGTTTCTGCACGTGTGTAACTTCATTCAGAGATATTTACAGTTTGAATAACTACTGAGAAATCCTCCCTATGGGATGTTATTGTAATGCAAGCTCTGTGTCCTTTGTGGCTGCGGCCTTATCTTCCTATTCCTAAGGCCACTGCCAAAATTAGTCAAGTAGTAGCTCTGTAGCAAATATTTATTATAAAAACATGAAAGTAAAGGTTATGAAATCCAATCCATGACCTCTACTGGCCGTGGATTCGACCACCATATTTCCACCAGTATGATTAAAAAAAGTTCTACCAAAGAAGAAAATCGTAGTTTTCAAGATAAATCCAAGTGAATATTAAAATATTATACCTGATATGTAGGAATTACAGTTTGTAAGAAGTACCATTTTAAACGGCACTATAATAGAAATACACAGATTGAACTATGACCAATACGTTGCGAAACTACATGGAAAGTAGTTGGAAGAATTGAAATCATTTCTTTAAAAATAACAAATTGTGTTTATCAAATCTGTTGCAGAGTGTGAAG
The DNA here is from genome assembly GCA_902151455.1 of Timema bartmani. Lineage (NCBI taxonomy): Eukaryota > Metazoa > Arthropoda > Insecta > Phasmatodea > Timematidae > Timema > Timema bartmani. The sequence continues at coordinate 71,311 of CABFWB010000870.1, forward strand.
CTGCTGTAAAAGCTAGTTAACTAATATCACATTTAGTCGCATGTAAATCAAAACCATTTACCGAAGGAGAATTTATTCACGAATGCTTGATTAAAACAGTGGAAGTGTTGTGTCCAGAATAAATAACAACATTTAAAAGTATAAGTTTAAGATGAAATCCTCTAGCTAGCAGAATCCATTAAATAGCTGATAATTTAAGAAAAGAGCATAATTCATTAATATCAAAATTTGAGGCCTACTCTACTGAAATTGACAAAATTAGACATTTGGTATATCTCTCAGTTGATCAGCATCTATCTTCAATTTTGGAAATTATATTAGCTTAAGTAATTCTACCAAATTTTGATGATTTACTATCTGGAAAGCAATACCAAGGGTTTATTAAAGATGAAACGAAATTATGATTTTATTATTTTTGTATTTTCTATTTTTGATGTTTAATTTTTTATGAATACATTATATTATGAAGCATCTTGTTATAAAAAATGTTTATTTTTGAATGTTTTTCATTTAAAATATAATATGTAGATTTACGTGTGTAAATCCTACACATTAGATCAGTCAGTAGCGTGTCTGTTTACTGGGTTAAAGGGTCCCAGGTTCGATTCCCGGCACGACTGAAAAAATTTATCATTCTTGAAATGTGGGTTTACCCTTTCACAGTGATGAACTAACGACCGGGGACTGGATGTTGTGCCTGTTCCAGTATTAGGATAGATTATAAGACATATGTAGCTACGAAAGTCCTAGCAAGCCGATAGTGAAAAATATATGGCTCGACTAATAAACTGACCCAGGCCACAGGCTGTAAACTGTGATGGATGTAAAGATTTACTTATACAAACAAAATAATATCTGCTATTAGTCAGCATTGTGTATTTAAAATAATCATAGAAAAAAGTCTTTTTTTATTTATTTTTAAACATAACGCCATTTTTCTTATTCGGCCTGCAGTACAAAATGAGTTTGACATGCCTCTTGTAGACTAATCAACCTTCTTCCAGAGATCTACGAGCACTAACATACTATTTTTTTTTAATTATAATAAGATTTGTTGTTTTATACTATTTGTATTTGCCTCCAAATACGTCTGGATTTAGGCTTGATGTAATATGATATAAAAGACAAACCTACCTAACACGAGTTACTCCTGATACTATTCTAGTGACTATGTCAGCCAACAAACTCTAATGACGTTCTAACGGTGATTGAACCTATAGGACGTATTCACATACTCGTATACTACATGTTTCTCCGGTACGCTAAATTGACGTCTGCTTTGAAGTGCGATCGCTGCAATGTATTATTGATGCCTGCGGGCGGGTAAATTTCGTGTTTTTGTGTTGGTATCCTTTGTGACGGCGTGGCGGACCGGTGCGGGAGTTGTGTGTACTTTTCGATCAAATACAACGGACGGCACCAACACGATTGTGCTAACCTGATTTGTACGGTGTTGCGGCGGAAAATAGGCGTTCTCACCGGTAGCTCGGGGGAGGCTGAATAAAAAATAAATAAAAAAAATACACATCTGCGATGGACAGACAGTTACTGTGTTGTCATGTCAAAAATCTCTACCATTAAAAATTGAAACTAATATTTAATCTCGTTTTGACGAGGTAAAAGCGTAGTAGCTACAAAAGTGTGCAGATGGCATGTTGAGCAAAACAAACAACTAAACATAAACAAATTAAAACTGTTTCGTTGAATAAACGTTCTCTCTTGCATGGTCATTTAAACCAATATAAAATATTCACCTTTATAAACTTTTAACATTACATTCTAGAACTGTAAAAGTGTTTCATTAAAAAGATGACATGGGGAGTTTTAAATTACAACGTGTCAACTAAACCAATATTAACCCATTATGATATGTGCATCTGTACAGTTGTAATCGAACTATTGGCAACATAAATCCGCTTGAGTCGAAGGTAGCTGCGTTATCTGATAGCTAGAGATAGGGTAAATTCGCTTTTGCGAAAAACTCGGAAAAAAAAGGGTCGAAAATAAGGTATTTATAAGTTTTCTTTGCGTTTCATGGCATTTGAAAGTGTTTAAAGCGATTTTTATTTCGCGAATTAAAGCGAAAAACGTGATTGTGAGAGTATTTTAGCTAAATTATTCTATTTAGCGAAATAGACGTGAATTACCTGAAAATGCTGTGCATTTAAATAACAGGCTGAGAATTTCTATAAAACGATGTTTTTCAGCGGAAATAAGTGATTAAAAAATCATTGAGTTTCACTCGTCTGTGTGCTTCAGCTCGGGTTTTACTTGCATCCTGTGCCTTCCACAGCCCATCCGGCTAATCGCCACATTCCGTTAGTCGTTGCTTTTATCATAAATCCTTTGTATAGGCCCTAAAAACATTGACGAAAGACATTTTTACCTATTTTGCTACAAAATGCTAAATTATGCCACAAAACGCTAAATTTCCAATAATTAATGCTAAAAAAACTGAAAATTAATGCTATTTTACCCTATCTCTACTTATAGCTCGTGACATTAATTGATCATTATTATGTAGATGACAACTTCCGCATGTCCATCACAGACTGTGCCTTAAAATATGAGTGAAGAATGACCCTGAGCACGGAAAGACTCCTGGAGAGCTCAGTGGTTAGAACATTGACGTACTAAGCCAATGGTCCCGGGGTCACTTCCATTATTCAGGTGTCATTTTTTATTTTAAATAATATGATATAGATGCATCTATCACCATTATTATAAAATATATGATAGCTTGGATATTCGATCCATCACAATCTGAAGTTATTAAACAGATCACGTGACTAGCAGAAACATAGGAGAGCAGCTATTACCAATAACTAAGTTAATTGTGTTCTCAGCGTATAACTCGAATGGGTAGTAAGACGCGGTGCTAAGAAAAAAATAATTTTTTCACGATATGATTATGCTATTTTTTTACTAACCTTTTTCATAGAGATTATAAATGGGACAAATATAGTAATCGTGTTATCAACGGTGAAAGAAGCAGTCACACATTTTGGGATGGGTTGTCACTAATTGATTACCAAATGTTACACAAAACATCTCAACGGTAAAAGAATCAGTCTCACGCTTTGGGATGGGTTGTCACTAATTGATTACCAAATGTTACACAAAACATCTCAACGGTAAAAGAATCAGTCTCACACTTTGGGATGGGTTGTCACTAATTGATTACCAAATGTTACACAAAACATCCCAACGGTAAAAGAATCAGTCTCACACTTTGGGACTATACATCTCAGACTAGAAACAGATAATTATAAACATGCTTTGTTTTAGAGTATAGAGACAGATATTTTAGGCATTGAGTACTATCAATTAATTAATGTTTTACACCTTAAAAATAAATGTTTGTTTTATATCTCTTCAAGACATTGGGCATTGTTAATATTATAAGGAACGTACTCTGGTAGAACGGCAATTAATTGATTGTTACACTTCTTTAGTCAATTAAACAATATAAATTATGAATATAAAGGAATTAGTTCATTCAAAGAGAAATTGTTATCAAGAAATTAAATCAATTGTTCCATTAAAAGATATTAATTTATGGAGATAACAAGGAATTAATACATTCAAAGAGAGATTGTTAAATCAAGAAATTAAATCAATTCACAGATATAAACACCTTCCTAAGAATCACCTCTGTAATTGTTGAAGGGCAGAATTGATTTCATAAAAAGGTAAAATTGTAGATTGCGCAAGATATTACTAAACGGTGACAGAATATTGTAGAGAATTTACAGAGAACAAGAAATGTAAATTTTCAAATGACTAGAATGGATCCACATGACTAAGGATCAAACCAATTAATTATATGAATGATCAATTTTACCAATAACAGCCTAAGGAAAAGTGAACAAGGAATATTTATACATTTACAATACACTTAATAAGATTGATAAAAAGGGGATTGATAGAAAATTAAATAATTGACAGGTACTTAATTTGTGAAGCTTTCACATATTAAATTGCTGATGAAATAAATACGTATGAAACATTAAAATTAAATTTAACTAATAACATATTCCACCAAATTAAAATAATTGTTTATAATAATATTTAGAACTTATTATCTAGCTAAAAGGTTTAAAATACTTGTGTTAACAATCGAAAGGATTAATTAAGGAATTGTTGTAATAACATATGTGTCATCCAAGGTGTCATTCTGGCACTAGGCTAGACTGTCGATGACAGAGAGATTGGACTTCGAATACCAGTTGGGTGTACTGAACGTAGTTTTCCGGAATAGTTTTACATACTCCCTCCATGTAAATGCGTGTACATTTCCTCTAAATTCAACCTTTATATTCCTTATAAAATTAGCGTTATTAGTACATATGCGTACAACCTGATCAGATAGTAGGACCTGGCACTAAAAATAAAAAATAAAATATATATTTGGAGTTTTTTATAACCTCGATCGCTTGTGCTATAGACTCTTCCGATTCACTAATAAAAAATTTGGATATTCGGTTAGGTATTTATATAAAGTCAATAAATGTATTCGTCCATGATTAATTTTAGCTCTTCGGCTAGTTTGTGGACAGCACTTTTAATTAGCTCGTTAGTTTTTTCCCCTTTACGTAGTTACAGTTGGTTAGAAATAAGCACGAATGGTTGAACCCTAAAAGTTCCAAAATGGTCACTAAAAAGATACATCAAATGACCAGATAATCTAGCAAAGATCAATTTACCCCATTTGTTACGTCAACGAAATTTCAATTTATTACATCAATGAAAGGCCCGTTAATTAATGGGGGTGATAATTTATGTGTAACTTTATCATACCGTTTATGTATTATTTGCTGTAATAATTTGATAACGAAAGCAAACAGTTAATGGTTGTAATGGGGATGCTGAACATAATTAACTTTGTGTTGCCTTTCACTTGTTTCCTCTGCCCTCAGCCAGGACAATACCTCCTGTTACGGTATTAGTTTGACAACAATGACCTAGTCACTCTCTCTATCTCTCTTTCTCTACCTATTCACTTGTTACTCTCGCCATATTTAGTCACCTGAGCCTCGAAGAATTGTCAGAACGATATCCCTGAGTTACAAACAAAGTATCCTAAGAAATAAAAGTACGAAGAAGTTTCAGTTCTCGTGGTTGAGCATTGTGTTCCTTTTACACCTTTCTTATGTTAGCTACAGTAGCCCCATGGCTTCTTTGGTGCTGACTGACAGCTGACTGCTTTGAAAAGCTACCAGACCAAATTATTTATCCCTACGCCAAACCATATGATCTGCAAAAAACATGTGTTTAGCAGCTGTCACTTCTGACAGTCAACATTTAGGTATATACCTAAATGTTGACTGTCAGAAGTCAGCACCAAAGAAGCCATCGGGCTACTGTAGATTCACCCACGTGTGGACTTGGGGGCGAGAGATGTGCTAAACCGTGATTTTTTGATATCAGTGATTACCGTGACCGTGATTGTAAGATATAGGTGATTTATAGCAGTGATTATTCACGGTGACTGGTAGTCACAGTGTTTTGTCGAATGATATTTGTTCACGGTCTCAGTTTGTTGCTGTATCGATATTTTGCCCCAGTCATTTCTTTTTACTATTAGTAGATAGAAACACAGAGTTGCCTACTTTCCACTCTCTAGAGATTATTAAATAACAACTTTACTTTTGTTAAACGGGGAAAAAAATTACGTTGGGAATCAATGGACTAAGAACAAAGACTAACTTTGAGGAATATTACTATACAATATTGCTTTATAAAATGTAAATTATCATGTTTATTAATATCAACAATACCCGCTGTATTGTATATAATTATTATGTTTGGGTTAGAAAAGTAAATTTGAGAAACATCCAACATGTTATTGTATTGAACAGTTTAGGGAGATAGAGTTCGCCGCCACAAAGTAATTAAGTGGAGGATCTTTTTTCAAAGAATATTTATTAAAACATATGAATTAAGGATATAGACCGTTACTGCCCGCACCTACGGGTCACCATATCGCCAGACACTAACCGATATTTTGTCAGTCACGGTCATAACTTTCATACTGGAATGCTCAGCTGTCGCCGTCTGGTGAGAGTATAGCTAAACACCGATCAGCGATATCTCAATCACTGATACTTTTGAGATCCAGTCACTGGGAGTGACGCTGATCAAGGAGTAACGGTGAAATATCGCCAATCTATATTGGGGGCGTTTATTGCTCCAGTATTGTGCTATATTAATAAGTGATCTGCTCTATAATCAATATTTGGTCCGTGAAATAAATGACCGGTCAAATAGCTCGGATATGTGACGTATACACATGGTGCGCACAATTCGTTTGTTTTGTTTCTATTCGCGTGCTCTTGTCGCTATTAGAGCCTAAAGGCCGATACACACAGAATGCTAAGCTAAGCAATGGTCCCTCCTTTCATTCCAGAATAGTCTACAATGTCAGTGGCAAGCATTTCTCACATTGTGTGTTCCCGTGATAGTTCTAGAAACAACCTGTAACTGATAGCTCCTGATGATAGAACAATTAATGTCGTTTATAAAGAAGCCTTACCTTAAATGCTCTTATATTATTTCCTTCAATTAATACACATGATATTTGTATCTAATTTTAAAACATAAATAATTACACGTAATTACTTTATCTATGGCATTAGGAACTCTAAAATTCATTACCACACTTACAAAAGTATGCCACCTATCCCTATCTTGAGCTAGTTCTATCCAGTCCACCTCATTACACCCCATCTCTTTCAGGTCCATTCTAATGTTATCCTCCTATCTGCGTCTAGGTCTTCCCAATGGTCTCTTCCCATTGGGTTTGCCAATCAGTACCCTGAACACGGTTCTAGATTACCCGATTCGTGCTTCATGTTCTGCCCATCATAATCGACAAGACCTGATTATCCTAACAATATCGTGTGATGAGTACAGGTTATGTTACCCATTATGTAACCTCCTCCACTCACCAGTAGCCTCATCCCTTTTTGCGCCAAATATCTTCATGAGCACCTTGTTTTAGAACACCCTAAACTGGTTTTCTCATGTAAGGTAATATACCACGTTTCACAACCATTGAAAACAACATTATCGTTTTGTCTGTTATGAGTTTGATATTTCTTGACAGCAGGCAAGATCTAAACGATTTACTAAGAAAGTAGTAGCATGCATTTCCCAAATATATTAATTTCCTAATGTATATAATCTATCAATCAATAATCATATATAATTAATGCTATTTAAAACTATTTTCTAAATATTTAAACTCATTAACTTTGTCAATTGGTATGATGTTCGAAATAATCTCAATACTATCGTATCCCATCTGTGCTCTCTGTGTGATCATATATGTTGTATTTTCAGCCTTCACTTATAAACTTATTTCCTTACTAGCTTCTAATAATGTTTAAACATTTCTTACAACAGTTTCATTACTGTTACCCAACAAAGATAAGTCATCTGTATATCCTAATAGCTGCATTTTAATGTTTAATGTTTAATGTCACTCTTCCTATTGTTTTACATTACTCTAACACAGTAATATGTTCTAAAGATAGCTTAAAAAGTAATGGGGAAAGTGCATTTCCGTTTTTCAACCGATTATTAATTTTGAAAAGGGTTGTCTGATACGTATGAGCCAACCCCTACCCCGCCACATGTATCAGTCAAACATATCTCAATTAGCGTCACAAATGTATTGGCTATCCCAAACTTAACTAAGATTTAATATAATTTGTTTCTTTTAACAGAATCATGGGAAATTTTAAAATCAATGTATGACTATGAACCATCATCTAATATTCCCACTTTTTTTCCTAATACTTTCCAAATAGAAAAATTTGATCCATTGTTGTTTTATTCCTTCGAAATATATACTGATGATCACTAATTAATTCTTCTGTACATGGCTTCAATCTAATAATGTTAGATAACATTTTATAGCATGTTGGTACAAGTGTGATCCTTCTATAGCTATTACACTCTGTTCTATATCCCATTTTGAAATGGGTTTTATAATACCTTCCTTCCGTTCTAGTTGTAATACCTCATGTTTCTATATGGAACATAGAAGGGTCTGATTTTTATTACCAACATTTTACCAACTCCACTAGAATTCAATCCAAACCTGGAGATTTATGTTTTTTAACTTCTTAATAGTTCCTTTGACTTCACTCATACTTGGCTCTGGGAATAGCGATTCAGAAGTATGGACTTTTATATACTCACTCAATTTGGATCCTTCATGAACTTTCAAAATATGCCTGAAATGGTCATTCCATTTACTCAAAGTCCCGTTCGTGTCTGCCATCAGAATACCATTTTCATATTTCACCAAATTGGCCCTGGTCTGATAATGTTACCTATAACCATTAATACGTAAATAGAGTTCCCCGATATTTTTATATTTGCAATTTTGCTAAATTAACCTTTTAAATGTTCTCTCCTTTTGTTTCTGATTGCGGTAATGACCTTGCTTCTTGCACTGTTAAAAATATGCTCAAGCTCAATTCCCTTGGACTTGCTATCCGATGTAATTTTACTTACCTTCTCTTCTATATTAACATTACATAATACTATTTTGATTCTGGATATATATATATATATATATATATATATATGGGAATTAAAAACTCTGGCATTAGAAATGTTATTGTTTTAATGAACATATTTTTAAAACTGGCATTAACGCCAAATAAGCTGCGGACAAAAGCTAGTCTTAAATATAGTGATCTTACAGTTCTTAGGCACTTCCTTACTCCAGATTATATTCCTTTCTGTCTGTTAGAACTTTCTATCCTGTTGTATTCTGATCGTTAACTCATGACCAACATATCTTAGCCTATGTATTTTCCATCCTAAATGTCTTAAAGTTCCTGTTTATTACATGGTAGTGTTTGCTAATTTTAGATTCATGTAAGATTTCTACCTTTTGGTGTAAAACGAAGGCTACATTTAAATTATATTAAATATAACTGAAAATATACACTTGGCCATGGGATTGAGTCCCTTTTCTAAGTGTATTTTAAAACCACATTAATACAAATTTAAAATTCTAATATATCTCCAAAGTGTAAACGAATCCAAACTTAAAACTTTTGGGTACACAGGTGTAAAAATCGATAGTCTAATCTTGTCTGGTTTATCGGTAAAGGGGAGGTGAATATTTAGATCTTGGCTTGATAGAATCAGTAATTTTTTCTAATTACTTTTCCCCACACTCCACCCACGAAAATGTGGGTATATTTCCTAATAATAATACCTTTATCACCCCAACTTCCTTAGTATGATTAGTTCTGGACGGATAGTAAGAAGCGGAACACGAGGAAATAACTTAATGGAATCAATTTCTTTTATCCACTACATCTTAGTTTGCAATTGGGCGTCACGCATTCACTAATCATGCTAGTAGAGTTGAGATAAGGAAAGTAATATTTTAGTAGAGATGTACCCTCATATGCATTCAGGGATAGTGGGAAACCATTTAGGGGACAATTATCTTAGTACTATTGATCTGGATACGTACCAAAAGCTCCCCCTCACATCCAAATCAGTCTAACATGAGAATGACACATTAGACATAACGACCATCGATGCGTGTCAAGGAAAACCCAACACAATAGAAACATACTAAATAGATATATAGCTCCACTCCAGTTCTTGCTCCAGCTATTTGGCCAGGAGTGATTTCGGCCGCCACTGGAAAATCGATACAAACGAGAATTGATGCGCATTTAATTGTAAGTTGGTATTACTCTGAATAGAGCCTGTAACAAAGAGCATACATTTCAGGGTGGTTTTTGTTGGTAGCCCTCACAAATCACAAATCACGCATCAAAATTCTCTCCTTGTCGGATCAGTTAGGGCCCAAGTCACAATTTGTTCTGGTTTGTCGCTGTGTCAGTGTTCAATGCCAGTGCTAGGGGAAATAGGAACAACATGGCAATGAATGGATAACATAGTATAACTCTAGCATACGTTTGAAAACATATCTTTCTGTTCACGATCAATTGGAATTGTTTGTATTTAAATTTCTACGCTATTTTTATAACCACTGAATACCGAGGTATTAATTGTGACAGTTTTATATCTTATGTAGGCCTAAATTTTAAAACTATTTATCCCATTTTTTTCATTTTTTCTACAATGTAAGAGTAAACTTATTTTTAACAAATTATGAGACTGAACATATTATAAAAAATATAATTTAAATATGTTACCATTACAATAATAAACTCAACAATATTACTGTCGGTCGTCATTACAAAAACATACAACAAAATCTTTTCGGTGTTAATTTGTCAAATTTGAAAGTTTCCCTTACTAGTAATGAGACTCCCTTTATAAAAAATACCATGTGTATTACATGGTGTAGTACCACAAGGGATCCTTTATTTTTCTTACGGCTGTTATGAATCAGATGGCATGTTATGTTGCATATAAATTAGAATAATTAACTGATATTATTATGATAGTTCACAAATCAATAATATCATATACTTATTTTAAATTTAATGTCTTAAAAGGTGAATTTTAATTTTAGTTTTTTTTAATATCACATTTTATTTAACATTATTAAGTTATTTTTATTTCTTTTTGGATTTTGATTTTCAACCATGTGTGATAAAATGGTCTAGGGTGTCAGGTTTTCAAAGGATGTTAAAATTAAAGGAGACACTGAGACGTTCACCTTGAAGATTTCCCTAAGGGAGAATGGGGCATGTTGCAACACTTAGCTTTTTAGTATTTTTATTCTTTTTTACAATAAATTATTTTAAATTTTTACAGGTATAAAATACAGCAGTTTTCAAGTGTATCAAAAGAGAATGTTTGATTATGTATTTTTATTCAGTTAAGTAAAATTATCTCTAATCAAAAACTGCATATGTTGCAAGTTATCCCTCTAAAGGGGCATGTTGAACCAATTGTTTTAAGCCGTCAAATTAATCTTGTTCATAAAGTACAGTTGCTGCGTGTGAAACTTACCTTTTTTCCTACCCAGCCAATGGATCAACATTTTGTAAACTCTGCAAGGCATCCACCCTCACTATGTCCCTTATTAAAGACAAACTCTATGTTAACCCTTATCTGTTGAGCCATCTCCAAAAGCTATGTTCCTCTTCGCAGATTTTATTTAATTCTTTATTGAATTTTTATTATTTTGGTAATTAATTGAAAGCTTTTTAAATTGCTGTTTTTATTCTTGTAGCGCTATTTTTACTTCTTCTATTAAGGCTTTTTCTTGTGTTTGTGAGATTAAAACAAATTAAAATTTGTATCCTAATCTTTAACTACAGCTCGTATTAATCCAGTTTTGAGCTGTTGGTTACGTAAAGCACCAGAAGAAAGTGGCTTTAAATAAAATATAATCTAAGGTATGTATTGATATACAATCATAGATCCCATACTATGCATTGGCTTGAAAACATATTATGCTCTAAGGCTTTGATAATGAGTAAAACAAACATAAATTATTATAAATGATAAACTAATTTGTCGCTCTATTTATCTATACTCGGCTTCTTTTTAGTACTCATATGTGTGAGCAGTTAAGTATTTATAATTCCGTGCATCTATAATATATTAATATTCGTATTTATTTTACTTTCATCTAATATATACAAATAAGGTTCAACTATTCTCACGTCTGTGAGGTAAGTTTCAACAATTGTTGTAACTATCCCCATAACAGTTTATTTTTATCTGAATTATAAAATGACGTCATTACTTATTTTATACAGATACACTCTAGTGTCAAACAAATGCCCAAAAAATTGTTTTCTCTTATGATAATGGTCTCGAATATATATAAAAATAAATGATATGGAACTTCGCATGGACTTTCTCACTCCATTGTTTAAAAATGAAGATATTCCTTCAAAACTCTTAATATATGTGAAAATAAATAATATATACTAGAAAACCTGAGAAAAAATTATGTTATACTTACTTTAAACATTTTTTAACTCCCGGATTTGAATTTTATGATTTTCTTTTTAAAGAATTAAAGTCTTCTCTAGTATATTTTGACCAAAAAAAATATATCTATATTGGGTTCACATGCGTCAATACTTCGTATTAAAATTTCAAGTTCCGGTTAAAATTTTCGACATTTTAGTAGGTGTTGTACACCTTATGGCTATCGCATTTTTATTAAATTTCTCATTTATAGATTTAGACCAATAAAAAAGGTAAGTATTGATTATTGAGTCTAAAATTATAGAGATAGATCATTGCTGTACAAAATTTCTCCTAAAAAGTTAAAGAAAAACGAACATTAACTTCTTAAGAGACTTACATATCTACTTGCTTTATGGAATTAGAGAATCATTGTGTTAACATTTAAGTAGTATTTCTGTACAACTTAAGCTCACAAAATTGTATTAATATAGTTTCCAATATCTCAGACCAATGGTTTTATAAAGATATATTTCAAATAATTTTTTATTTTTTATAGTACTACAAATTTGCAGTGATAAGTTATTTAGTATCTCAAATAGTTGCAGAGATATGGAAATTTTCGTGGCTGTAAATTACCCTAAAAGTCATTTCCATAGGAAAATGAAAATATCAATTTTGTTTATAATTAGAATCAACGTCTGGATACAAATTTTAATCAAAATTGTTGAAGCTGATTTTGAGAAAGCCTATTTTTTTTTCTTTTTGTCCTTTAGTAAACTACCCTTAATTTTATGGTTAGATATCCACTTCCAAAAATCCCTTGGGTTAGCCCTATGAAAACCCTAGATAACAAGTTTTAGCCTGATCGGTAAAATAGGTAAGGCTCTACTCTGAGGTACGGACAGATAGACAGACAGACAAACAGACGGAAATTCAAAAACAACTTTTTCGGGCTCTGGGGGTCATGAAACGTTAAAATTCATCAATATCTCGAGTCTGATTTTTTTTACAATCACAATAATTCCTCTACCTGTAAGATAGCGAGAAAGTAAAAATGATAACTTAACACAAAACAAATAATAGATGAACGTAGAACACTCACACGGCACACAAAAACAGAATATTAACTTTAAACTGCGAATAAAAGACACACATATGTCCTTACATGCTTCGTTAGACCGACTAATGTAGAGCGATAATCCATCGTAGTGGCATGCTCTGTTTCACAATACTTTCTAGTGCACCCTTTGTAACAAGCCTTGGTCCCTCTTAAACATGTAAGGTTAAGGTGTTCTAGGTGTATTGATTTCAAAATTTAGCACAGGTGCTAGCGAGGTTCAGGATATCAGGCTCATAAAGTTCGTTGAAAAAAACTAGTCGATGATTTCTCTACGGCCGTTCAGAGTTTGCCCTAAACTTTGTGTGAAGAATAACACTGTGCTAGGAATATGACACTCTGCGAGAATTGGCGTGCTAGCTCAAGGTTACCGGGTTTGATTCTAGTGCTAAGGTTTAATTTTTTGGTTTGGTTTCTAATCCCTGTTGGGCGTTTTGAAAGTGGATATACTAATTGGTTTTCCACGCTTCATTCATGCAAACTCTGGTACATTTCTTCCTTATACAACCTTCCTCATCCCTAGCACATTAGCGTAGTTAGTAAAGAAGTGGAGATATCTCGTACTATTAATAAGACTCATTGCGGAAAAAATATCAAAAATCTGTATAATATTATATTTTATATAACTAAAGTTGTTTAAAGAATCTGTATATTTTAAATGTGATGAATTAAAATATTTGTTTTAATATATTAAAATGGTGTGACTGCCATTGTGCACACCACAGTGTGTCGGGTGTGGGGTTGATGTCTATGGCTGTGGTTGCACAGTGGGGGAAGGCTCTGTGTTTGTGAGAGACAAACAGATAAACAAACAACATTTTGATTTGTGAACATAACAATTTGTCTGACAGGAAGGAAATGTTACAAATCAAACAAATAAATGGTGAGGCCACGAGGTTACCTTTCAATAGGATGAGCACAGTGAGTAGTTTGGGACATAATATTAAACTAATATTTTATTACAGAATAATTAGGTTTATATTAATTATTAGCGATACTTTCTACCTTGTCACATACTCAATAGTCAAAAGATACGTTCATATTGCTGGTAAATAAATATATAAATTTGGATTTACAAAGATAATGTTACCCTCATCGCAAGTGGTCCCGATCATCTAGTCTGGTTTACGGGATGGGGTTGTCGGGGTTTGAATCCCAGATGGGCTCATTGATGGTGTTTTATCTTCATTTTACATGTTATCTTGATACATCCATGTTTTGTCCAAATTATACTTTCCTCATCTCTACCCAATTATCGTGATTAATATGCATATAGGTTGGACGAGTAGTAAGAGTTTATGGAGAAAAACAATATATATCGATATATAGGGTGTCCCAATATTACTGTGCAGTAAACTACCACGTACCGCGTAGTAATTCTTCCTACAACACAGGTTTAAAATGTCCCCCACGGGCCTGAAGACCTGTTTGGACACGCTTCTTCACATGCTATGAAGAGGAGTGTCAAAACATGTCGCCAGGCCAGTGGTGGACATTTAAAACCTGTTTTATAGGAATAACTGCAATGAATTACGTAATACATTACTGTACACTAGCTTTTGGGACACTCTGTATTTTTTTATTAATGCATACTATGCATGTATTTTTCTTGATCTCAAATATTATTCTTGAGATGTACGAAAATTTATTATTTATTTACTTTTATTTTTTGTATGGAAACCCGAATTTTACAAAAATCCTTTAGGCTATAGAGAATAGCTAAGCTTATTCAACGCATGATTGTATCACCGAACAATTTGAATGACAAGGATATCAAATTTGACGTGAAATAGGATTTTCTTTAAAATCCGATTGACAAAATATACTAAATTAAATTGAGTTGATCAAATTTAAAGGAAAAATTAGATTTTTACTAAAAATTATAGCTAAAACATTGAATCCAAACTTTATCAAACGAATTATACTAACTTGTAGATAAATTATATTTTATTTTAGTAACTGGATGAAACTAAAGTAATAATATGAATCATATTCTTGAAATTATTGGCAGAATATTAAAAGATGAAATTATTTTTTTGTGTGTAAAATCACTAAAAAAAATATATATTTTTTATTGTTATAGCAATTATACCACTAGGATTTCATTAACAAAGATAAATTGTGATGATAGACGAAGAAAATAGAAACATAATATAGTTATTTTTTTGCGATTTGCGACCTGTACAGTGAATATTGTGGTAACTGCATATAGATAATTATTTTACATTTTTTGTCCTCTCTTTCATAAGTTATAAGTTTAATGTGGGTTGTGTTACTGCTGTGAATTATAATTGATAATTTTGAGTTTTAATACATAATATATACATTCCAACCACGCGCCTATGCAACCTCTTTTACACGCATGCTTGAATAGCTTTGCTCTCCCGGTGCTGTACGCTGAAACTTTGAACACAATCTAATGATATTAGCTTAGTTTTCCTGATGTAAGTAAAAAGGGAATTTTTATTACTTGTGGTTCAAACAAGCTATAATATGTGAAGTTTGGGCTATGCGTTTCCGAACACGCTGAAGAAGATTCGGCAGCACAAATCCCTTTAGAGTCAGTGATGGCTGCGTTATATGATGGGTAATAGTTGACCGCTCATACGTAGCTCACGATTTACACACGTTCATCACAGACTCTGCCCTAAGCTATGAATGATGAACTACTCTGGACACGGGATGAATCTTGGATAGCTCAATGGTATAGCATTGGCACGCTAAGTTAAAGGTCCTTGGTTCAGTTCCCTGAACTAGTGTCCCTTTTCAACTAATTTAAATATAAACGAATTTAAGCTAATACAAACTAATAGTAATCTATTTTATCAAAACCAAATTTGTTGAAACCAATTTAAAATTATTTAATATTTAAATTTTATTAAATAATTTAGGAGAATGTTGAAATGACAAGTTTTGATAAATTTTGGAACAAGTTGGTAAAATTAAATTAAATCTGGAACTGACATAAATCTGAAGGTTTCTCCATGGCATTATTTTTATGTAGGTCAATATTGAGCGTTGCTTCGTCCACCATATATTTATAGTATATGCTCATTGAGGAAATGGACAAATTACACATACATTATTAATCCCCATACAATATTTGTTTGCAAGTTTTTCCTGATTCATTGAACAGTTCGACAACATTCGTGCCAATGGATGCATAAACAATACGTTTGATTTTGAATGGAATCATTATACGGAAATATGTAATTATTAAAAACCAAACAGTTGACCAAGTCGGATGGAGAGTGTTTTATTTATTTTTTAAACACATTTATATCTTCATGGTTAAACATAGCACAATGCATTTGTATGGATTGTTATTCTTAGCATTTATACCACTAGAAAAACATTTTGAGCGAAGTTTCCACGCATTAAAATCCACCTTAGCCTCAATATTTTACCTCTAAAATATAATGGTTACACTATTACGATGGATATTTTGTTATTGGTTAGTAAGGATTAATGTTGTCAAATACTTTTAAAGTTAAAGTTAAAAAAGGGGTTTTCTAAAGTTTAGATAGATCTACTTATACTCATATAAATATATGAACACAGTATATACTTATAAATTTTTATAAATAATATCCAAAATTGTCAAAAACTATTAAATTCAGCCATGCTTAAGTTGATTGAAATAAGGGTCTCAAGTTCAATTCCAGCATGACCATAAAAATTGTCATTTATCGAAATTGGTGTTTGTGAAATATTAACGACCTACTATTTTGGTGTTGTGTAGGTTCTAATATTAAACTATCTCCCATCTGGGAGTAAAAAATAGTTTTTCTAAATGTTTTTCCACTAATTATTCACGCAAATATGGGTGAATTTTCCTATATTATACATTTCTCATCCTTAGACTATTAATATAGTTAAAAATTTAATCCAAATAGATTTTAAAACAAATCGAAAAACTATCAATTACCAGCAGCGTGTGTGTGGTGTTTTGCACTTTTGATTGTGTCTCAAGAAACCTGGGTTCATATCCAACTGGCTACAAGATGACTAATTACATTGATGGTCTCCTGTTTTCCTTATTTGCCAACTCTGTTTATTTAATTAAAGCTTGCCATTCTCAAACTTTAAAATTCTGATTTGATATCATTACATTTAAAAGTTATTAATATGTAAATAAATGATAGGTGATGATGTAAGTAATTTTAAGTGGGTACACCTGAATTAATGCGTAGTTATGTTGATAGTATCACCGTATAAAATCAACTGTAGGAAAATCATTCTTAGGCACCCAACTGGGATTCAAATCTCGACCTTCCCAGTACCTGCGATCCAGTATTTGGTGGGACTGACTCCCTACACATTGGTACCATCAATACTGATGCATCCCTAGATTAGTTTATGGGGACGTGAAGTAAAAATGAAAGTCATTGAATTAATAAATAAAAGATAACAGTTTTATTTTTACGGTAATAGGTAGTAGGCTGTTTGCCCGGATAAATAAAGATTGTTTAGAATAATTTCCCTTTGAATCATTGCTATAAGCAATCAGATGTTAACGGAATTACATTTCCATGTGAGGTATGTGAATCAGAGCCTATGTGACTGGTCGAGTGGGGGAAAAAATATCTTCGTTTATCCTAAGAGATAACATTCTTAAGTTTCTCGATTCCACTATACTTCATAATATAGCTTTATTTTTAGCACCACGTCTTACTACCCATTCGGGCTGTACGCTAATGCTTTTAGGGATTATAAGGTTAGATTTAGAAAAAATGTACCCACATTTGCGTGGAGGAAGGGTGGAAAACCATTTGGGAAAACCACCGTCAGTACAACAGACCAAGATTAGTAGCTTGATCACCCTGTGATCTGTAGTCTAGTTTTCTGTGAGAGTAGCGCCATAGACCATGGGGCCACCGAAGTGGGCTGTAGTATAGATTAAAAGTAAGATTGTACTATAGTGTAATTAGTCATGGTAAGCTTGCCACCTTTCAGCAGGAATGCAGGTTACATTATTAAAAAGCTATGCTTACCCTGGAGACACTTGATGACACGCCACTGCTTAAGAGTCTACCTCATCCCACGGATAACACCTAACTTAGGTAGGTCTCACACTTTGAACCAGGCACTGCTTCCTGGGGTAGTTTGCTAAATTATTATTTAGCGGTATGGATAAGATGTTATAAGCTGTTTTATTTCATTTAGAAAAATATAACAAAATAGAAAAAAAATAGTCATTTTTAAATGAAAAAGCAAACGTTAAACCAATCCAAATTTAGTTGTAGTGAAATAAAGAATATATAAAACCGCAATTCAATATTTTTTATTGTTTATATCTATTCTAAATTTTCAATATTATATCTAGTTTTCCGATTAATCGACCGTTATATAGGCCTAAGTTCTTAATGGACTTAATTTAAAATATACAATTGTTATTTTGAATATCCAAATAGACTAGATAACATTAAACCTATAAAAAAAACCTTTGGTGGCCGCATGGTTTAAGGTGCTACTCTTGCAGTAGACTAGACTGCTGATGACGGGGAGACAAAAGTTCGAAGCTCGGTCAGGTGTACTAAGGGTGGTTTTTCCAAAATAGTTTTGTCACGCTCCCTCCATGTAAATGCTGGTACGATTCCTATTAATAAAATCTTCCTTATCACTAAAACCAGTAGTGTAATTTATACATAAGATTATAACCCAACTGGCTAGAAAATATTAATTACAACCATTACTGTTTCCAGCCTGTGGCCCGGGTTGGTTTTTTATTCAAACCATTTATTTTACACTACCGGCTTGCTAGGACTGTCGTGACTTCTTAAGCCTTACAATCTAACTTGAGACTATAAAAGACACAACATCCTGTACCCGACCATTAATTCATCAATTTGAAAGGGTAAACACATCTTTCACCAATGATACACTTTTCGGCCGTGCCGGGAGTCAAACCCGGGGCCCTTAGTTCAACAGAGGCACTACCGACTGAGCTAAGGTGTCAGAAAAATCTTCTTGGGTTTTAGATATAACAATACAGCTATTATTTTCAAGTGCCATTTAATTCTGCCAATAAATAAATTAATAATTCAAAATAACATTTTATAAACATGATTTAGACCTAAAATTTTTATCAGTTTTTGTTAAATTAAGTCCAAATCTCTTTGGATGCTACATGAACTCGATAAAAAACGTATATTTATTTAATGAAATAAAGAGAGATGAACCTTTTAAATGAATTTCATTGGACCCTCTTGAATAATAATTCTACGCAAACAAAAATGTTATTTGCAATTCAAATAGTGTGTAAACGAGCCTTCATTAATGTCTAGCCTCGTGTGTACGGGGAGTGAAAGAGTAGAATAATTAAAACGGGAGCGCAACATGATTATGAAATCTATAGAAACAAACGTTTCATCCATTTATACTCGCATGCGCGTGCATTGTGTCTGCGCTCTTTCCAGGTAAATACACGACCTTGGTTTTAAAATGTATTTGCCAGTTCAGGTATGGAAACTGTGTACAGCCTTTAATATTTAGGGGACAGTTTAAAGAACTTAGAGGTATCTGCGGAACGTAAATATAACTATAATTTCAGGGGTGGACTAAGCTTTGAAATGTCTCCGCTGCTTTGACTTTCATAATTACTTTTGCGTTTTCAAAACATTTTGAAGGATGAAGAAAACTTCGATTTATAAAAACATATTCAAACTATCTTACTACATATTATGACACATTTCAACATATACACCTTTTTATAACGGCTGCTAAACATCGTCTAATAATAAACTAGTGATTAAACTACTTTTTATATAAAGTAAGCAGAGATTATTCAGATATAGAAGCATAATATAATGTAATGTACTTTGTGTTTATTTCCATAACTTATTCTCAACATTGATTCTTTTAATTGATGCTATAAAAATACCTAAGCAGTAGTAGCACTTGAGAGCATGGTAGTAGCATTGAAGAGCATGGTAGTAGCACTTGAGAGCATGGTAGTAGCATTGAAGAGCATGGTAGTAGCACTTGAGAGCATGGTAGTAGCATTGAAGAGCATGGTAGTAGCACTCGATAGTATGGTAGTAGCACTTGAGCCCATGAACTGCATGTAGACGAGGAATAGCTAGGCTTTTCTTTGGATTTTTTAAAATTCATTGGGATTTTTTGGTAGGTTATGTTAGGCTAACCCACCTCGGTGGCCGCATGGTCTAAGGCACTACTCTCACAATAGAGTATACTGCCGATGATAGGGAAACCGTGGTTCAATCCCGGCTAGGTGTGCTAAGGGTTGTTTTCTCTAAATGGTTTCTCACTTTTCTCCCCGCGCAAATGCAGGTACACGTTTTCTGAATTCAATTTAAATAATCTTCAACGCGTTGGCCTAATGATTACATAAATATATAACCTGAATGGGCAGTAAGACGCAGTGCTAAAATAAAAGTTCGACCAGGCTAAGTTAGACTAGGTAAGGTTAAGTCAGGTCAGGTTAGGTTAGGCTGAGCTAGGTTAGGTCAGGTTAGGTTAAGCTAATCTAGGCTAGGTCAGGTTAGGTTATGTATCCCTCGTAAAGGATACAGAGCTTTCCCTGTCTCTTTCGATGAATTTCTAAACTTTAAAAAATAGCCCTGAATATACTATTTATTGAATAAGAAATAAAATTACATTTTTAGAGAGTAGGTATAATCCGCAGATAGGGAACCAAATACATTTTCTGACGTCCTTGTTGGGTTCACTGACTACAAGCCAAGCCGCGAGGAACAACATTATTCTATTAAATTCCTCGTACCCTGTTCCATGTACTCAAGTGCTACTACCATAGGCTCAAGTACTACTACCATAGGTTCAAGTGCTACTACCATACGCTCAAGTGCTACTACCATACGCTCAAGTGCTACCCATGAAGTAGACGAGTTTTGGCCCAGCCCGTGAAATGAACAAGCACAGATACAAGTCAGGCAAGGGACAGAAAATTGCCCAATTCTTGAAATAGCCAATTTTAACATTAGGGATGTAACATAATATATAAATAAAAGTGATTTGTTACTAACAAGGTTAAAATTGTTTAACTTTAAAATGAATGGGTATCAAGCTAAAATATGTTGAATATATAAATATTTCATCTAATAAAATTAATGTATGTGGATGTACAATTATAGCGGCAGTCTGTATTCAAGCAATGGAACGGAACATTTACAAGCACTTCAGGTTCTGCCGTGGTCAAGCACTGCGAGGCTTGACTAAGGTGCGTGAGACCAATGTTTGATCTTCGTTTATGTGAACTAGGGATATTATATCTTCAAATATGTATCTTCATCTTCTTTAGAAAAATAAACTATGAATCTCAGTATTCTAATAACTGTTCTCTCTCGTTTTGTACTGTTTTCCGGTGATAAAGAGATCGGGGTTTGAGACCCAGTCTTGTGTACTCAGAGTGGCCTTTTCTTAATGTTTTTCAACTCTCCCTCTACGCAATTGGGCGTTCAATATCTCTGAAATTCCATTTTAAACATCCATGTTCCACTAACATAGGTCTATAGCACTAACATAGTAGAACGTGAATAGTAATGAATCAGGCGTCACGCAATATATTGGACTGCCGAAGAAAGAGAGATCGGGGTATAAATCCTGTTTAGGTGTACGGAGTTTGTTTTACTTAAATGGTTTTACATTCTTCCTCCACGCAAATGTGGGTACACTTCCTTCAAATTCAACCTTTCACATACTTAGCACACTAACATAATTTGTTTGTGCGCGCATTACCCGAAAGGTTAGTGGTAACATGTCAAAATCTAAGTCGCGGTAGTTCTTTTTAAACGTAATGCGAGCAGGTTTGAGTCAGTAAACCATGATTATGGTTTCAACGTCAAATGGTGAAATGAGATATTTGTTCAAGCCATGATTATGGTTTCAACGTCAAATGGTGTAGTGAGATATTTGTTCAAGCCTTGATTATGGTTCTACCGTCAAATGGTGTAGTGAAATATTTGTTCAAGCCATGATTATGTTTTCACCATCAAATAGTGTAGCGAGATAGTTATCCAAGCCGTGATTATGGTTCTACCGTCAAATGGTGTAGTGATATATTTGATAAAGCCATGATTATGGTTCTACCGTCAAATAGTGTAGTGAGATATTTGTTCAGACCCTGATTATGATTTAGTTCTTGGTTCCTCCAGAAGGGCAGCCAGCGAGTAGAGAAGGGGCCACGCCCCATTGAGTGGCAATGCCATTCAGACACCTGATCGTACTCTCGTCGTGTTTACATAACAACGTTTTGACGTAATGGCCAGCTTTGTCAATCCACAACCCTTCGTTAACTGCTCCCTTCTCCCTGTCGACCACTTCGTTAGCTTAATGTTAGATACCTCATTATCACTTCCCTTTCAGGCCTGTAATCCACCCTTGTACTGGGTTGTCGCCGTCATTGATCAATCCATCAATCAAACAAATCGCTCGTAGCTCAGTGAGCAAATCTCTTTGAAACAAATGTGAGCTTGGGAGGGACGTGCTTTGTCAGATAAATGACCTTCTGTTCGGTTTAATCGCGGCTCTGGAAACAGCGAGGAGACCTTGCTCTGTCAGAAGTTGACACGTGGTAGGAATAGTAATACACCCAATGTCCTCATTGGTGAGCAAGACTACATGCTCGGCTCACCTATTCTAGTAGGTAATAATTATTATAGTAATAATATTGCGCGTCTCACTCGTAGCCCAGTAGTGGAAATATTAGCCAGTACTAATGTACGCTCGCATGTACTAATCGTACATCCTTTCCGTGGAGGCTCTTTACATGTCCTGATAAGATGAGGTGATGGGGAGTATGAAGGTGTAGAGTCTCAAACCTAACTTAAGCCTAACTAATCAAATCCTGATGAATGTTGGAGTAATTCCTCTTTCGGGAAAAATACGCGATGTACTAGCCGGGAATCAAACGGGGACCCCTAGGCTCGCAGCCATGTGCACTGGCCACTACACCACAGAGCCGGTTATTCTAGTAAGGGCCGATCTTATGACTCCTGGATAAATATTATATCTTGCCGATAAATATTTATATCTGGTTGTTAAGATAAAAGTGCGTCTTATGACTGTCAGATAGCTTTTATCTGCAAGATAAAATGTATTTATTCCTCACATTTTTATCGGGAAGTTTAAGTACCTGATAACTTTTATCTTAAAGTTAAAATTGGCGTTGTCATAGTGCCGCGTTTAAAGTGTTACAGAATTATTGGTGATATAACTGCCCCGTGATTGGGAGCTAATTACAACGTTACGGATTGTTTGAGAATTAATTGGTTTTTAAAGCCCCGTGATCGAGCGCCAATTATTATGTTACTGTTTGTTTTATTTAAATAAATACAACTGTTGATGTAGCACACAATTTATTGGAGTGATTATATCTTCTTATACAATTTTACTTGAAATACAAATTATGTATATAAGTTAGTAGTATTGTCGTGATATTACACGCATTCTAGTTTATGTCACTGGCACTCTCTGGATGTATGTGACTACTCTGTTTATGTCATCGGCACACGTGACTACTCTGTTTATGTCGTCAGCACACACTCTGTTTATGTGTTCATACGCACACACAACTTGTATATGACATACCCCTTACCCCTTGGACCTCTCGTGACCAGTGTCAAAACCAACAAATCAAAAGCGTTCCTGCGACAGGTGTCCTGAAGGCTAGCTTCTTATTGGGTATAGAGAGCTGGCATCTCTTGCTTGTTTGGTAAATACTACGGAGTGAAATTTTGAAATAAAAAATAGGTTTTAATGGTGCAATCCTTCTAGTTTATTCCTGAAAAGCGCATGATTATCCATGGATGAAGTCTTAAAGGGATAATTTACATACGATACTTTAAAGAAAAATACCTTCATCCATGACTTTTTAAATATATGAGAGCAGTCCAAATCAATATCGTTACACGTTGTTTTTCATGAGGTTTCACCTATCAAAAGTTAAAACATTTAATTCATACTTATATAAAAACTAACAAGCTATTTGTAGATTTATAGTTAAATAAGAACAAATTATTTAAATGTGGGCAAAATAAATGAAATTTTGTAAACGTTGTACCAAACTATTCATATTATTTTGGCAAACACCAAAATTAGAACTTGCAAGACAACCTAGCTTCTGCACCCACGTGACGCTATCTATTTCTCGCACTCGTTTAGCCACCATTATTTATTAAATGTTGAGCGTTGTCACCACTCGCTAGGGTGTAGCGGTGACAACAGGGCTTATACGCATGCGCGCACCAGTAAAAAACAGTACCAACCTTGCGTTCAATACATAAAAATATATTTATCCTACAGATGCTATCCAGCCGGTAAACTAAGTTCATAATACGCTTAAAATATTAAAGTGGCTGATAACCTTTATCTGGTCGCTAACTTTAAACTCCCGATAGAAATATTTATCCGGTAGTCATAATACCAGCCCTAAGTGATGGTACTTAAATAATAATAGGTCCTGACGAACTAAGACTGTTTTTTTTCCTAAACGTTTTCCACGCAAACGAGAGTAAATTTCATAAAAAAAAAAGCCTGAATAACTCATCATTACCCCGTTTTCTTGATTAAAGTATAGCCTGAATGGTTGTGAGATGCTCTTCAAAACATTAATAAATAATATTCTTAACTGTGCTGTGCGGAAATTACATTTTGACTTCGGAAAATTTTTGTGAGGGAAATAACGATTTCCCGCGGGAAAGGGACGGGAAACGGGGGAAAAAAATTAAATATAACTTTCCACTTTAAGATTATATGTATTTTTCAGATTTATAATTTTAGTCTAAGCTTAGCTTTAACATTCATTTCAATCGGCAATTCGGCCTAGTCCAATCTAGTTTGTCTTGGAATCGGCAATTTGGCCTAGTCCAATCTAGTTAGTCCTGGAATCGGCAATTCGGCCTAGTCCAATCTAGTTTGTCCTGGAATCGGGTTTGGATGGTAACATATATAAGACTTGTAGAGACAGGTGGTCCAGAATAATAATGGTTGCAGGTTATGGACTGAACTCCCTGGTTTGGTTTATGATAATACAAAGAGGGAATTTTAATAAAATATATTAACAATCGCCTTGATAGCTACAATGCATTAATACAAGTGTGTTTATTTCAAGTTAAAAAAATGGTCTTCAGCTTTTATACTCCTTTTAAACTAAGGTAGGAACACTATAAGAACCATATTAAGCAGTAAAAAAATCTACTAAGGCTACGTCAAGTCATGAGTTCTGATGGTGTAACTTTTGAGAGATTGTATAAGTACCTCTAAAATAATAATAGTAATAATAATAATGATGTAAAATGATATCAATGTTAACGCTGTGTTTATATTTACTAAACTCTAAAGGGTCCTTCCTACAGTGTCCTTCCTTCAAGCGTTGCTGTCAAGGAGTGACATGGTAAATAATAGAGTAACAACTACAGCTCCCAGTACATCTGTTTGTTGGACGGAGTATCATGTTTTCCAGTCAGGTAGTAGCGTCACCACATCATTCATTCTCTGGTTGACAGCTTCCCTCACTCGGTGGTTACCAAGAGATATTGTACGTCATGTAAGAACATTTGTCTTCCTACCCATCCGCGTTTATACACTTTGATTTTTAGACATTCCTGTCATTTAAAATTAATAAACTTTGGAACAAGTAGTGATGTTCGAGGATTCAAAATGTCGAGGGTCATATCTCATTGGAAATACCCACAGTGACCTTCGCATTTAGGAATTATTTCAAAGGAAGAAGACTTGTGTTTAAAGGACATCTACAACGTAAAAGAAAACTACATGGCTATAGCCTGTAAGCAAGCTATACCAACCGAGTGGTCGCCACCGTTAGTGATAATAGTGCCAACATTTGCTCATATGAGGTGTCATGTGGTCATCACATAGAGCCCTCCAGCCGTTAATCTCAGTTTTATAGATAGTATCTGTTACTCATTTATTAAAGTAGCTCCTCATTTGTCCTCAAGAGACTGAGTTTGACTTCGTTACAATCCCACTGCTTAGCAAAATAGTTCTGGAAGTTACGCGCATCGAACCCTGGACCTCTGTATCTGTAGCCAGGAGATATGACCACTAGTTCACAGAAGCTGTTCATCTTCAAAGTAACGATGGATAAATTCAGATATGGGAGCAGAAAATAAAGTAGTGTGCGTTGTTTATTAATTTCCCTAAAACTTTCTCTTAACCTTGATAAAATTTATGGATATCTATATATATATATATATATATAAAGTAAATAAAGGACGTGTTTGACTGTGTATTTGTTTGTTTGTGTGTTTGTTTGTGTGCGATGCCCAGTCAAATCTACGGCACGCAGAGATCTGAAATTTCCAACATAGGTGGACGGAAGGGGGTCCGAATGCACCTTGAAGCCGGAATTTTACATTTTTGGTAAGCTTTTTAATTAGGCTATTTTTAACTAAATTATGAAGAATTTTTTTTAATATGGTTTAGAATTACATTTTAGACAGCGAACTGTTGTCATTCTAGTGAGCTTCATAGTCTCCATCCTAGCATTCAGACAGTGAACTGTTGTCATTCTAGTGAGCTTCAATAGTCTCAGCCCTTGACCTGGCAATGTTATCATCTTGTGTTAATTAACCCTTGCTCTCATTTGGGGAACCCACACATGTTGCTGTGAGTAGTGGCGTAGTTAGCTAACGCGCCAGTCGTGTTGAGCTAGACCACCGAAGATGGGGAGATCGAAGCTTGAATCTAGGTCGGGTGAACTGGGGTGGTTTTTCCTAAATGGTTTTCCACTCTACCTCCACGAAAATGCAGGCTCACTTCCTCTAAATTCAACCTTCTCAATTCCTAATCCATTAGTGTAATTAGTACTTAAGCGTATAAACTGAACGGCTAGTAAGACGCGGTGCAAAGTATTATTATTATTATTATTATTATTATTATAATCTCCAATGTATAGCTATCCATTATCCATTAAATAGAATATAAAATATAAGCTGTATCTGGGTCAGTATCAAAATCCTCCACGGCCAATCATGATTCCTGCCGAGAAGGGAAGTTAACAATATGTTATTACCAATCAACACCTAGCAACTGGTCTCGATCTGACAAGCCAACAGAATATGGAAATAGAAGTCAAAAACTTAAAGCTATAGATCTGATCAGTTTTCTGTTTGTAAAAATAATTAATGTATCTAATAGATCAACCATAGTTCCCTAAAATTGCTAGTAACAAAGCAAACCCTTTATTAAAAACCACTTCAATGCCCTACCAAGATTCCAAGCCTAACCTATCACTGGCAGAGGATAATAAACTAGACTGACGATTAGTCCGCATAACCACCAATGCGGGTTTTGTTTTAAGGAAACATTTCAACTCAATCTGAAAAATAAACATGACAAAACACAATCATCTGTGTTTATCTCAGCTTAAGTCGGCTGTAGCTTTAGCTAGTTATAAACCGTGACAGTTCTTCTTTAGAGGGGGATGGCTATAGCTATCTTTATTTTACCCAAGTGCTCCTTTGCAATAAATATCTCCTATGTTTAAACAAACACCTCAAAGTCGATCAAATTGTGAAATGCGCGTGTATCTAGAGATGTAGACTGGTGAAAAGGTTATTATTGATGTTTTATCACATATTTTGATGTGACAGAGCCACTTCTTTATGAGGTAGTTCAGTTATCTTTGGAACCTCTATATTATAGCATCTCGATGTATTTATTAGTTTTCTGTCCGGACGACAGGTCTGTATTTTTTATATGTTACGTTTATTTGGTGAAG
Source organism: Timema bartmani (assembly GCA_902151455.1). NCBI lineage: Eukaryota > Metazoa > Arthropoda > Insecta > Phasmatodea > Timematidae > Timema > Timema bartmani. The sequence goes on from CABFWB010000870.1 coordinate 99,030, forward strand.
TTACCGCATCATGTCATTTTATGGTTAGTAAAACCGGTGTTTCCCTGCCCCGGCCCCAACTCCCCCCCACCCTATACAATCCCCCCGCGCCCAGGAAGAGGAGCGAAGCATGTTATTCTCACCATTACACCGCGCTATTCACATTATTTGAGATGAGAACTGCTCGCCATTTTACTCCCTTACAACGACCACTAGAAACAGGGGAATCTTTCCTTTTTTTCACTTTTTGTATTCACTTTATGGTTTTATTTTACTCTTGGTAAGTTTTCTTCCTCTTTTTAACCCTAGAGTTTTCCCCTTTGTTTACTTCTTGTTGTTTACATATAAAGTTAAGTAAGGTCTTTCATAATAATTCTCGTGGTAACATTTTAATTTCCTTTCTATATGTATCTTAACATTATTCTAATAGACTTTTTTACTAACATAATTAAATGTTCCGTTAAATTATTATCTATTTCAATAAATAGTGACTTAACTACTAATATACAATACAAACTCGCTCGACTAATATATAAGTAAAGATTCACACTTCACTTATTTGGACATAAAAAAAACATGATTTTTTTTTTGTCCACTCTGATTTTGATCGAAATATATACCCTCCTAAAAATGACAATACTAGTACAATAATCCAAAATTACTTAAACATAACCTTATATCCCCACTAAATATGCTTATTCGCAAATAAAAATCATTAAACTTAATGTTTGTATTTATTTATACGAATGTTTTTTTTTTCTACCTTTGGTACCGAATTCACTGAAATTCCTGCGGATTATATACAAATAGAAGAAAAATTATATTTGGACATGAGAATTGAATTACTATAAACCAATTTAGTAGCAGATCAATGATCAACCATTAAACTATCCATGAAAAATACCACTCTCATCATTCACCACTAATAAATTAAGGTACTTTGTCATTTTTTCATATTATAATGAGTGAATTCCTGTGAGTGGCAGTCTATCCGTTACTAACGATAGTTCCTAACAATTATGTTCACTGAAATGTTGGACAGTGACAGAAGTGCTGATTTCGAGTCACTGTGGCTGTAGTTCTGATAGCTCGATATTGCTGACAATCTCACACGTCTGTTATAGATTTTGCTTTAGCTTATTGGAGCTTAGTGGTACAGAATTGTGCACTAAATATAAATATACAGTTTAAACTCTAGTTTGTAGGGATCGATTATTGTTATCCTCACATAATATTAAACCGTGTTAAAACAATTATTGTTATGTAACATACATGCAAAACATGTAATTTATACCCTTAATTTAATGATATGTGTTTTAGAAACCTAACTTAAGGAACAGGATATTATCATTCACTTGCTTGAGATAAAATTATGGAGAAAATTTTGACTAAAAAAAATAAGATAGTTTTATGAAGGAAATGTTTTCGAGTCATTGACTTATAAAAAAATCCGTACCAAACAACTATTCAAAATGTGTTAGTTCACAAAGATAGTAAAACCATTTTTTATATGCCAAAAAATAATCTATATAATAATTTGTATTATTTTTATGAATTTTAATCTTTGTTAATTTTTTTTAGTAACGCGTCTTTACTAAACATTCGGGTTATATGCTCAGGCTTATGTACTGGCTACGTTAATGAATTTAGAGAAAGTGTGTCCACAATTGTATGGAAGGAATGTGGAAAACCATTTTGGAAAAACCACCCAACCGAGATTCAAACCTCAATCTCCCCATCATCAGCAGTCTAGTCTACTGCGAGAGTGACTCCTTGGACCATGCATCCACCAAAGTGGGTGTTTCTTAATTGACTTCATATAAAAGTTTTAATATTGAAAATATACAGTAAAATTATTTTTCAAACACATTAAAATTGTTTTGGGTGTTTAGTCTATACACAAAGAAATATTTTAAATATATATAATTCAATTATTAAAAATATTTTAACACATTGTTATTATCCATACAAACTATCTTGCTTGTAATATTAACAATATATTTTAAATAAATCAACGATATATCTATAAAATAGCTACATAACAATATTGATTTGAAGAAGTTAAGCCATCATTTGAATTATGAATCCGTATTCTAGCAATATTTATCTTAAGTAGACATAATCTTATCGAATAATATTACGAAGGAGCGAGCATTGTTAAAATAGTAAATTCTCGCTCCTTCATTGAAATTATACAAATATATCCGTGAGTATCAGAATGGAGATTAGGGGGGAAGATATTCGGTTGCTTGGATACCAAGACTTCTTTTGAATGTAGCAGTAGCATCCGGCCAATAAGCGGGTATTGTGTGCTGGGCCAAACCAGACGATGTGGATCGCTCGTTAGTATAGGCAGCCCCCAATACAGGCCTACACGACGGGTGTAATCATCAGAATTGGGAGGCGCGATGCTTCAGCTGAGCTGTATGTAATCCGCTACTTTCTACTACTACGTGACATGGTTATAGAGATGAATAAAGGCCAGGGAGGCCTGGGTTTGAACCCAAGAAGCAGTTTTAAAGTTGTTTAAAGCCTTTTATTTCTATTCAAATACATTATATAATAAAGGGGTTTTGGATACGTACTAAAATTAACTTTTATATTCTGAAATTTATTAAGCGACAGTATATTAAAAGTTTATAAATAGCAATGGTAAAAATTGTAACAATACGATGTTATGATATGAATAAATAAAATGCTGCAATAAAACTCGTAAACTACTTTGTGTATATATACTTTATTTTTAAATCAAGGTTTTATATTTAAAAAAATATACATGTGCTTCTAAATTAAAGTTGTGTATAGATACATTGTATTTTACAATGCATATAAACATATAATATTCGGTTATCAATCTAATTTTATAGTAAGTCCAATAATTTTATAAAGGCATATTGAATATACATTATTTTATATTTATGTATCATAGTTAATTAGATCGAGATTTGTACAGAAAATTGTGTTGAGATTCTGGGGAGCTTAAGGTAGACACTGAGTTGTGTCCTGCGACCATCAAACTGATCATAGGGAGAGGTAACGATTTGTTTCCAGCTCCGTCTCACCTATCTAACTCTATTACTAGAACAATATGGTTAGCTCCATGTCACCTATCTAACTGTATTACTCGAACAATATGGTAAGCTCCGTGTCACCTATCTAACTCTATTACTAGAATAATATGGTTAGCTTCATGTCACCTATCTAACTCTATTACTAGAACAATACACACTCAAAGGTGTGAGCCCACAAGTGAGCTATATTGGCTGCCGTCGATAGTGATTATAGTTCCATCATTTACTGATGAAGGGTGCCTAGAAGGCAGCATAACGAAACCTCTAGCCATTAATCTCAGTTTTCTAAACAGGGGCTGCTACTTGTTTATTCAAGTATCTCTTCATTTGTCCTCACGAGGCTAGGTTTGACTTCGTTCCAGATCCACAGCTACACAGATAGTTGTTGGGTGCTCCGGGGATCAACCCCGGAACTTTTGAATCTGTAGCCATAAACAATACCGTTAGACCACTGGGATGGTCTAAAGTCTATACGTTGCTTACAATAATAATATTACAAGCATTCATTCTTTATTTGAATTATTCTCTCATCGTTTTCACGCTAGGTTAGGCTAGGTTAGGTTAGGTTGTTTTATATCAAACTTGTTTGTATAAATTTACTGAATTATACTTTAATGTATCATTCTAAACATACTCCATTCTCCGAATATTATTTCATTTCTTAAACTTCACTCCTTCATACTCAACTCATCTGGGAGTAAATTTATCTGTTCCTTCATCGGGACGCAACTCGCTCAAGGGATGTGCTTGGGATACAACTCAATAAGCCCAATATTAATAATACTTTTGCTATGTATTAATAATTATAAAAATAATATCTAAATAATATTTAATTTAAAATTGTATACATTCATAGCTACAATAAATTGTGGGACAGAATAGCTGTCGTTATATTTATTTGATGCATTAGTTTTATTGAACCTCTTAATTATGATTGATTTGAGATTATAATATTATTTCAAAGAAATATAATCCAATTTATAAATATTATATTAATATAAAATTTTTGTATTAATATATTATAACGGGTTTTAACTTATTTATGAATAAATGGTATTTATAAAAGGTTCATTTAAAAATCAACAAAATCTGACCCCATACTGACCCCCTATAAGCAATAAAAATTAAGTTATTTCAAAATTGATATTTCCCATGTATTACCTGTGTTTTGTAACTGTTTGAGTTAAATGGCGTGTAATCAATTCTCTTGTGAGGTCCATTACAATCCAGGCAATAGCCATTAAAGCTCTAAACTGCAAAGAATCAACCATGTAAACCATTTCACAATGGCAATAAATGTTAACTTAGGGGTGTATGTAGTGCGTTGTAAATGTTGAAACAAAATCCACAAGGGAATTTAAACTGGAGCAAATTGTAATATTAAAGTTGAACGGTTTATAAATTCACAATACATTTATAAAATGTATATACCAGCATTGTTTAAGAATATTCCGAGCAATAAATGATATACTGATATTGTAACACGTCTAATAAATGTTGTTAATAACTAGATATAGTTTTGTTTTAAACATACAAATGATATGTATGGAAATATTTAGAAATAGATCCATATTTGGAGAATGATTGGTAATTAAACTCCTGTGGGTTTACTTACGTTATTTTTTTTGAAACGTGTTATAACACACGATCGGGTTATACGTCAATGTACTAATCGCACTAATTTGTTAGGGATTAGGAAGGTCGGATTTAGAGTAGGTATAACTGCATTTTTGTAGAGAGAGATTGTAAAACCGTTTGAATAAAACAAACATCAGTGCACCCGACCGGGATCAAATCACAATCTTCCCGTCTTCGGTAGTCTAGTCTATTGCGAGAGTAGCACTTTAGACCATGTGGCCTCTGAAGTGGGTTTATGTTATGATAATTTTGAATTAACAAAATAGTATTTTACTGTATAATATATTGGCTAAGCTAGCCTATTAGTGCATGTATCTTTTTGGATATTTAAACTTAAATGAATATTGGAAATAATGTACACGGTCAACTAAAGAAATGTGCCAGAAAATAACTAATAAAAGCGATATGATTGGATATTTGTGTGGTTTTCTTTTATTAAAACTTTTATATCAATATGTGCAGTTTAACCAAATCTGTTGCACATATCTGGGCGAAAGGAAACAGCTTGGACTAAAAAATGTGTTCTTTTTGAAGGTTTATATATCAAAAACATAATTGTTCAGATAAATAATGATAACATTTTATATTTTCACTAAAATGAAAAATGTCGACGTTTTATGACTCCATGAAATCGAAAAAGGTGGTTTTGGAGATTTCGTTTCTTTGTCTGTATCTTGGACTAGTGCCAAAACCATTTTACCAATCAGGATAAAACTTGGTATCTGGGGTTCTCACAAAGTCCCCCCACGGAGTGTTTTAGAACAAGATATATAACCCTTAAATTAAGGGTAATTTACTGATGGGAAAAAATTATAAAAAATCGATTTTCTCAAAATCCACTCTCTGATTTTGATTAAATTTGGTATCTAGACACCGTTTAGGTTTACAAATTTAATGGCAATTTTGATTTATCCCTCAAAATGACTTTGAGGGTATTATACATAAGCAGAAATTACCAAATTTTGTTATATCCCCGTAGCTATTTGAGATACGAAATAATTTATCATTGTAAAGATTTAGTATTATTGAATATAAAAAGATTTTTGTTTGAAATATATTTTTTATCAAATCAATAATTTATGAGATATTAGCCAACAAGAATATTGTTTTCAGAAAATTATTTGAAAATGAAATTGATTGTTATTCTCTTTGGTGGACACAGATATACTGTACCTCTTTTACTGTTAATTTTGTAAGAGTATATTATGTTATTTTATTTACGCTCTTTGGTGGAATGTGATGCTCTTTATACTTTGTCTCAACCCCATGGAGAGAGAAATATTGTGATTGTAAAAAAAAATCAAATTCAAGATTTCTATAAATGTTGAGGTTTCCTAACCCTCTGAAAACGAAGAGTGATTTTCACGATGTCGTCTGTTCGTCTATTTGCCTGCCTAAATCTTGGACTAGAGCCGAAACCATTTTACAAATTGGGTTAAAACTTGGTATCTAGGATTTACATAAGGTCCCCCCCCGTCCCCAAGGCATTTTTGGAATTAGATATCTAGCCCTAAAATTAATGGTAGTTACAGAAGGGCCCAGAGAGATAATATCAATTTTCTCTAAGTCCGCTCTAAAGATTTTGATTAAATTTTGGTATCTAGACATTGTTTAAAATTAAATACAAAATTGCAATTCTCATTTTCTAATTAATATAAATTTGAGGGTTCTATACTTAAGTAGATATTTCGAATTTTAATCATATCTGAGTTGCTACTTGAGATATGATAACTTATTACTGTAAAGTTATAATAACGTTAAAATATTTTATATAAACAATAATTTTTGGGCTATAAGCAAACATATACTTTTTATGAGGTACTTAGAAAATTGAAATTGATTATTCTGCTCTTTGGTGGTTAGAGATGCTCCGCTTGTTTTATTACAATACTGTACTTTTTTTTTCTATTAGCTTTGAAAGCTTTGAGCTTTATCTTTCACATTTCACCAATTCCAACTTTGAAATATTTAATTTTAAGATCTGTTTGATTATATTTGAAGTGGTACCTCTACCTACCTGCCAAATTTCAATTATATACCTCCTTTAATGGGCCTTTTATATATTTAGACCCCTTGATACCCCCAAATTCCTAGTGCCCCCTTTTTAAATTTCACATTTTAAATTTTTCTGGCAGTACGAGGTAGTCCCTCGACCATCCTATCAAATTTCCGTTTTCTACTCCATTCTAAAAGTGCTTAATCTTTTTCTGGACACACAAACACACACACGCACATATTGACTTTCTGCCTTATATATATGTGTAGAATCAAATCATGATGGATTTACACTTTCCAGCTCATATAATTAAAGTACGCTTTTACTTCTAATTTTATTCTGTTCAAACAAATCATTCAATAGAAAAGCTAATTGCTGAGAATGCAATACAGTGGTCTCATTTTTAGTGTTATTGTACTTGATGTTACTTTAGACAAAGGAACTATTTTCTTCTTTCTTTGAAGTAGAACATCACAAGGAATCTAAAAAGTAGAGAGATTTTAACAATACTTGGTTGCCTGAAAAATTAATTTGTATCCAGCAAAATTCCAAAAGATCAAATTGTGTCTTGTTCTTATAAATATGAGGAAGTTGTGAGATTATCTAATAGATTTCCAAAAGATGTTACTGGAAAACTGATTACTTACGGTACTTATTTCAAAATCTACTAAAACATAGAAAAATATCCCCATTATTGGCTGGTTAGAAATACTTCAAGAAACACACTTCATTGTCTTTAATGTATTTTGTTCGAAGAAAACGCTTCTTCACCTTTTGTTAATCGCAGTAATTTAACAAAAAATGAAGGATTATCTCCAAACTAGACCCATGAAAAAGTTGTATAATCGGTTGTCTGCTCATGAAAACAGCACCAAACACAGACATTGTTATTGTAATTGGAAATCATTGCTACAATCCTTAATTTGTAAAGGGACAGTGAGCTTAGCGCGCTAGTCGTGTTGAGCTCGCCTGCCGAGGATAGTGAGCTTGAAAAACAATGTTGAGTTTGAAGCCTATAGGTGGAAAGGGATTTTGCGGAGGCTACCAGATGTAACGTTATTCTTAGCATCAGGAGTTTTGCCTTTCCAAGGAGATAGCACAGAGATTGGAGATATTCGTAACAAAAATTTTTGGGAACTTTAGAATCGTTAGGAAAATATGATGAGATAACTCGTGAACATTTAGCTAAAACGAAGCACCTTGAATTACAAGGAAAAATCATAAAGGAACATGCACATTATTTATCCTGGATGAGTCAGAATGAATTATTTCTCTTTGTGGTGAAAAGGTTTTGAACACCATCCTTGAAGAAAGACAAGAGGCTATTTACTAGGGATTAATAATTGATGCAACACCAGATGTTTCTCACCAAGAACAAAATGTTTTTATTCTAAGATATGTTTCCAAGAATAAAGAAACAAGCCAAATAATAGTTTTCGAATGAATCATTGAATTCTTAGACTTTAATGCAAAAACTGGTGAAAATATTACTACCGAAATAATTTCAGCACTTAAGAGAAATCAAAACCCACTTGAAGACTATCGGGCGCAAGGCTACGACAATGGTGCTAACATGTACAGTAAAGTGAAAGGAGCAAAAACGATAATTTTGGAGAAACATAACCAAGCCCTTTTCTTCATTTGGTACGCATTCATTAAATTGTGTTGGTGTCAATACTGGAAAAATATGCCCAGAAGTAGTGACATTTTTTGTTAGTGTGGAAAGTATGTAATTTTTTTTTCCACGTAGTTCTGCAAGATGGGACATTTTAAAATAACATGTGCCATTATCTTTTTTTTATATCTTAAACTAGATGGAGTGAACGTGTAGAAGCTGTTCTCCCTATAGCGAGGCACTACCCAGGGATATTCAAATCACTGGAATGCGTGCTGCAAATAATGTCAACAACTTTACAGCCAAAAAAAATAGAGCACTCTGGTGGTCTTGAAGCACTATTTGTCTTCTTTTGAGGGACTTATTATGGTAATATTTTAGCTTAAAGTTCTGTCTTTATTTGAAGAACGAAGTGTTATTATTTAAGCTAAAGGATTATTGCTTGGGGTTGAAGTCAATCTCATAAAAGACCTACAGCAGTAAATTCAAGAGTTGAGAGATTCGTGGGCAGATATTCCACAAGAGTCACGTTTAGTCGCACAAGAAATAGAAGTGCCACCAATTTCCCCAAAAAAATAATTCGTCTATACAGAGTAGCAATACCAGAAGTAGACCAACAATTGATTGCAGAAGATAAGTTCAAAACGAGTGTAGTTTACAGGCTGTTAGATTTATTTAATAGGAATTAGAAGACAGATTTAAAGCAATAAATTCTTTCTGTGAGATTTTTAGTCCAGTTTTGAAGTATAATAATTTAGATGAAAAAAAAGGTTAAAGATCTAGTACAAAAGTTTCAAAGTTAACTATAAAATGATTTATGTGATAAAAATTTTACATCTGAAGTATATTTCTTCCATTGTGTTTGAATCCAAGATTGATGTTGGCACTATGAAATTACTAAATTCAATATGTGAGAAACATTTGGAACTAATATTCATGAATGTTTGCATTGCATTTCATATTTTTAGTATACTTACGCTACTTAAATATAGCCTTGAATACTTGTAAGTCTAAGATATATACCATTTTACCAAATTGAACATTACAAGATAATTAAACGTCACTAAGACCACCAATCAGCTTCCAGGGGCGAGTTAACCCAATAGGTCGCTAAGCGACTAATTCAAGTCATAATGTCTAGTCCTTGATGCAACATGAAAAGGTAATAGAAACCTACATATAATGGATTTGCCTAGGACCAACCCAAAGTGGGTTCATAAACTCCGGTAATAATAATTACTCTTGTTGTTTACAAATACAATAAGATATAAACAGTTTTACATTTATATTTCTTATCCCAGGCGAAATCCAGAACAATATAATAGTGATATACCCTACATTTCACCATAAATAGTTTAAGTACACAGATTCTATCAACCCTATGTTGGAGTTAACAGGAAAATATAGTAGGTATTCATATAACACAACGTAATCTATCTGTTCCGTGCTGGCGGGACTGCTGGTTCGATCATTATTGATGTATTGTTTTGATGGGCTGTTGGAAAGGTCCTCCTCCAAGCGCTGATGAACTAAAATGTGTGTGTACAGCTATTATTTGTACACTCTCATATATATTCATTCTAAACTAGCACAAGTTTAAAGAAGGGGAAAGAAAGTTGGTGTAGCTCGAGCATGTTCTGGAAGAGACAGTCTAGGCTTTTTCTGTTAGTGTGCAGGCGTGCTCACATCACTTATTTGACAGGCAAGAATCATGCGTCCAAATCAGGCTTTACAAAACGAGCGTCTACTTGGTTGGAGATGGACGTCTGTCACCACGTAGGAGAGCTAACATCTGAGAGATTATGAGTAAAAACACAAGTATGTATGGTGGAATATTGGCTCTTATATGGCTATATTTATAACAATAGACTGTGTTTTAAAGTGAAGGGCTAAAAGGGATTATCATGTCACAAGTTTTTCATACCACGCGTCAAAGGTACACCGGAACTCTATTGTGGTCAGAGTCAAGTTCTTTTAAGGAATTTATTACCAAGATTCGTCTTATCCCTCCGTTAATATAAAAATTGAGGACGTCTTGGTGAAGGGTAGGATTGTAAGGGTAATAGATTGGGGAGGGAGAGCTGTGGGCCACCAGACAGTTTCGATCTATGAAGTCAAGGAGCAATTCAACGCGAACATTCATGATCCTAGAGCACCAGGACGGGTGCTTTGTGTTGTAGTCAGCACCTATTTAAAACAGGCATGGTACCACGTAATAGCACACTCATGTCCATTCTTGTGGCCCAGTCGAGCTGATAGTGAGGATGGAAGTAGATGGAGATGAAATTCACTGGGCAGGTTGAGGTCACCAGTTGGATAGCCGATGCTTCCATGTGTTGGAGTGGAGGAAGCGAAATGGCGTTTTGGTTGGTGCACCTTCAGACCAAAACAGCTGTCCCACCCCAGGCCACATCCCATATTTGATTACTCCAATGGGAGAATAATTCTGCCATCTAGGATCTTATTGCGGGGCACAAGTATATTTCTCCCAACAGAATCACATCGACATGATGCTTTGTAAGAAAACGTTTCAGCTTGGCATTACTACTCACGACACCATCGGCATTCTGGAGTGCGACCGTGAGCTCCTTTAGTACTGGTTGTCCTCTATTTGAGTGTTACGTTTACTCCTCAGAGATTACTGGACCTTCCTCAAGATACTTGATGAAATATCCCATGGATCCTGTACTGAAATCCCTTTGAGCAGCTCAATGCAATATTTGAGCCTTGTAGCCCTAACCTCTGTGGTGGAGATATGAAATAGGAGAGGAGGGGGAGGAATATAGAATGAAAGGAATGGTTTGTACGGGTGGGAGGGGGCATGGATGGTGGAGCGAGGAACAGAGGCAGGGAGGGCAGAGCAAAGAGTTGGGATGGGGGAAATGGTAAAAGTGATCTGCTGCAGATCCTCTACCGGAAGGGAAGAAGAACCAGGGAGTATTGATTATGGGAGGGAAGCTTTGGAAGGTGCCTTGGCCTGAGGGAGGGAGAAGGATGGTCCCTCTGTCAGTAAACTGGTGAACGAGTGCACCAGTAGTTTTGGTTTCTGATCAGGAGTCACGGTCGTCATCCCTTCCATGACGTGCCCCAAGGGCTTCTTGCCTTCGCTTTGGCCATCAATCTTCCCTTCTTGGACCTTAGAAACTCTTGTCATCCCTGTCACCGTTAAGGCCTTGTACGTTGGGCAGCACCGCTAAGCCGAGAATTGAGCTCCTGAGCAGTGCAGCCACTTCGGGGGAACTCTCCTTTCCTCCTGACACCCACCCCTCTCATGATCTCTACCAGAAAAACCACATATTGTATTCCTGTGTCAACCCTTTCACTTATCACTGGACCGAAATCAGTTTTTACATTGAACTGGGCCACCGGGAAAATTGTATTTCCCCACCTTGACGCGGATCCCACACAGTACTGTAAGAGTATACTGTCTTGCAGTATTCTTACCAGGAGTCAAAGCAACAACAATGTTTGGCAACCACTGCTTCTCTTTGGTCTTCTGATTCCGTTTTCACTGGGAGAGCATCTGAGTGACGGTTTTAACGGGGGAAACCCATCTCCATTAGTTTCTCATGGATCTCGTCAGGCTTTGTGTGAGTCAGAGTCCTTTCACCACGAAACTGACCAGCCACTCCCATCCCAGCTCATAGGACCAATGATGGGTCCCCAATCTATGCAAGAACGCCTGGAGGGTACAGTAATCCTCCTCCGACCCACACAGAAGGCGTACTCGTTCTCACGGCTGCCTCAACGGGCTAGTGAAGCTATAAGTGGATGGTCCTCACCACTTTGAAGCACTCATACACATCACACAGTATGATGGAAGGGATCAACCCCTTGGCCTTGTGAGCCGGCCCGGAGCCAAAAGTAAGCGGTTGAGTAGAGGAGCGGCTTTTGTTCTTACATTTTGTTTTCAACCATCTCTCACCTTGGCCCAACACATATGCATCCTGGCCTGGACCACCCTTCTTCTTGCTCTCATTACCAGAGCTACCGCCTGAATGGTTAGGGTTACCCCCAGGTAGCTTCTTGGCTCTACCAACCTTCCACCTTCAGCGGGGTCCTGCAATTCTGCCTCAAGATGAAAGGGATATTTTCACCCGATTCCCACGTTTTATCTACTTCACTTGCCCTGAAGAAAACACATGGTGTACCAAAAGTATATAGACAGATCACCATGGAAACAACCAAAACACCCTATCATCCTGGCGTTCACACATTTCCGAATCATTTTGTGTCATGTAGTTCTAAAATGTCTTACTAGACGCTCTGTTGTCATATTATTCAAAGCTAATGCTGAAATAAAACTTAATAAATTATATTTATATACAAATATATACATAAATATATATCAATCCCATGTGCTTATAGGTAAATATAATGTATTTCACTATAATTTATATTTTGTTGTAAAGAGAGGCTTGAACACCATTTTAAAATAATTCTTTGATCAATAACTATGTGTGATTAATTTGTAATCACTACTAGATTGAGATTTAAAATAATACCTATTAGTTTTATGTAATATACATACAACTTAGTTTAAAATGCAAATATAAGTTAGTAAATCAGTATAAATGTCAGATGTTGAACCAACTCTAACACTTTAAAATAGCAACAGAATTGTTTATTTTTGTTTCAGTACCTTTGAGGTTAAGCTAAGCAAGTATTAAAAATACGCTATTCACCCTTACATATTAGTTAATGTTTAGAGTTTAAATTTTAGTTCACATAATTTAACCTTACTAAAATTTAAAAAAATATATTGATATATAAATATTGCTAAACAGTATGTATGTATATACATATTATTTATTTTAAGTTTAAATATATAATTGGAACCAATTTATTTTTTAAATGTATCTGAGCTAAATTTTACGTAGCATAAGTTATTTCTAAGTAATAGTTAAGTAGTTAAGTTTCTAAGTAGTAGTTAAGTAATAGTATGATAAAGCCAAGACAAATTGCAATTATTTTAGAAATAATATTTAAATTGACTGTTTCTATCACTTGATGAATCTTTCACTATCTAATTCTTTCATTTATGAATTAAAGATATAATATAAATAATTATCAACAAGAAATATTGCTTTTTTAGAGTAAGTAATAGTTTCACAAACTATGTACAAGTATATTATTGTGATTCAGTCGAAATCTATAAAGTGTAATGTTAAATGAAAAAACCCCTAGTAGTAAAAGCAGCGTGTACGTACAAAGAATGATAAAGGACGGCATGTCTTTATGCAAAATGGATGATGTGGGTTTGTATCCGGTAACCCGGGATTCTTGGATTCGCTATTTCCTCTCTTCTTTTTACACGATCTAAAACTTTTTTTTCTCTCTCTACCTTTTCTCCTTTTAGTACATATATTTTGGTTTTATTGTTGCACATCAAAGCAAGCTGCAAGGTAAGGCTGTGCTATAACACTGCTGAGGTCAACGAATTTTTATCTTTATCTCAAATATTTAGAGAAGAGTTAAGTCATCTGTACCTGGGAGGTTAGTCATTAGAAAACGCAAATTCTAGCAAATAGAATATTATTTTTTTGTGTTTGCCTTGTAAATTCTCAAGTATTACTGTTCTTCTTCACTAAGCCCTAACTAAATCTTTTTTTTTAATCCGTTTGCACACGATTTACTGATAGATATTTATAGTTACTACCTAAGTTGCACTAATCATATTCCAAGTTCATCCGTTAATGCTGAAACTACTTTTAAAATTGGCATAATCTGAGTAACTGCTAAATTTTCACTAAACATTGAATATCTTTTAACTGACATTGTAAAAGTTCCATATTATAAGGTTTAACCATAATCTAGATCAAATTTTATAGTCGCTACATAGTTTTATTGCGCTCTACTAAATCACAAAGTGCTTTCTACTCCATATGTGGAGGACAAGTTTGTTATTTGTCAGAGTAGATTAAAAAAAGGTTTGGGAGATATTTACCGTTTTGTATATATTTCAATAAACCATTTCGTTAAAGGCACTTAACGCTAGGATAATATAATTTAAGGTATTTATGTTAACATTTCAATACAGCTGGATATATGGAAATATTATAAATTGACTAAAATTGAATATATAATCTAGATTGCCAGGTTGTTCATCTCAGAGATCAAATACCAGTTAAACAAGAAACTTTTATACTCTTCTTCCTACGTCACTGAACCAAAGAACTTGCACCTAATATATTGGTTGTGACTTTGCAATAAATGCTATAACCACAACTTATTTGAAATTAAAATGTAATTGGGAGGGTCAAATAAGAACAAAGTGGAGAAAGTATAGAGCAAATATGGAAATGTGTAGGGATAGGACTAAGTAAAGAGTGATTGGTACATTAATATACTTGCTCTAGTTTATAAATTTAAACATATTGATAGAATTAATAAAATACAAACTGACATATAATAATATATTATTTACTTATAACATTAGTGAGTGTGCTTTCACACATTTAGAAGCTGAGCTATGCGTCAGTGAATATACAATAAAATACACAGTAGTAGTTGTAATACTAGTTAAAGGACAGTGATGGGGGTATTAAAACAGTGCCCTTTCAGTCACAGTATATTGTTAGGAGTGGGTAGACCAGACTCGAGCTTGTCCAATTACAGGCCGTTGTGTTAGCTAACGTCACGATTCAATTACAATTCCGTTGTAGAAATATTTGCGTAGCGATACTAGTTAATAAAAAATATATCATATATCAGACTTTTAATTAATATATCTGTAATATAAGCCTAAAGGTGTTATTTCCTGAAATTACTTTCGTCGCGAGTGTGGAAATACAAGTGCTTTGTAATGATAGCTAAACAAATAGTTCGGCATTTATGGAACCCTTACTGCTATTATTATTACTACTATTATAACTAATAATAATAATAATAATAATAATAATAATAATAATAATAATAATAATAATAATAATAATAGTATAAAGATAAGTAATAACACCATTGTGTATGAATATCTTAAACTAAATGTCATGATTATTTAGTCAAAGCAGGCTAGGTAAGTTAATATATATTTATGTTATTATGAGCTGATTGGCTTATGTCAAGTAGTCTTAGGAGCAAAAAAAATTATTTATTTTGTGTCAAAGTTAAGACAAGTCAAGCTATTGAATTTTCAATAATATTAATCCACCATGAGATTTCTTTAGTTATTTGAGTTTTAACCAATTTAAATTAGATCAAATTTATTCCAAATATTAGGAAGTGTATTACATTTTATATATATATATGTATATAATGTAATACAATACGAATATATATATATATTCGTATTGTTCTGCTATTGGTCTGTACACGTTATACTGTAATATCGATATTTTAGATCAAAGAGCGATTTTTATACACCTGTATCGGGCCCATACTTAATCATAGTACAATTCAAATAGTTCAGTCTAAACTCATGGATCTATGTTTCAATTATATCTTAAATATAAGCACTAAGCAGTATTAGTTGAGATGATATTTGATAAAACAAATTTCCTAATATAAAATATTATTATTATTTAGCACCGCGTCATACTACCCGTTCGGGTTATACGCTTAAGTACTAATTACACTAATGGATTAGGAATTGGTGAGGTTGAATTTAGAGGAAGTGAACTCGCATTTGCGTGGAGGGAGAGTGGAAAACCATTTAGGAAAAACCTCCCCCAGTTCATCCGACCGAGATTCGAACCTCGATCTTCCCGTGCTTGGTGGTCTGGCTCAACACGACTGGTGCGTTAGCCAACTTCGCCACCGCGGCGGGTAATATAAACTAAACTATGTGTAGACTTTTATGAGATTTCATATCCGTGCATAGTAATAATAATTTTAAAATTATATCCTTCATTTGGGTGATATTAAAATAATGATCAAATAAAGAATCAATATTTACGATCTTAGGGAATACTAACTTAGTGTGAAATCGGATAGAATAATTTTCTTACTATTTCATTTTCTTAAACTTTCGTTTATTCTCTAAAACGGTAAGTGGCCCAAATTGATAAGTAAAGGTAAATATGTTTTAGTCAATGCTTTAAATCAACTCGAGCACCAAATATGACTCATAAGTAGATTTCCAACATTGGATAAATATTTTGTTTGTTACAAATGTTTAGAAAAAAGGATATGAATTTTGTTAACAACAGTTGTAGAAAGTAATGAGTTTGTTTGTAAAATATAGATCTATGCTATAAATCAATGAGTTTTGTTCTTAATGTATTTGCTAGAAAGTATTGGTTTATGTTGTAGGCACACGGTAAAAATAAACGATTTTTCTTTTAATCAATGTGGTGATCAATATTTTTCGACTTTAAAAATTATGGAAGAAATCAATGTTTTCCAACAAATATGGTGAAAAACGATTTTTTTAGGAGAACAATTATGCAACAAATTTAATTCCATTCCCATTGCTAATATAAAAAAGGTCCTTATGTTTCTTTGTTCAAAATAGTTTTTATTACCTTATATTGAAAAAAACCATTGATTTTTTCCTTCTAATAGCTTATCCAATAAATAATATCAAATCATCTCCCTGTCATATAAATTATTTGAAGAAAGTTTTAGGAATCTATTTAAACCACTGCACCATCTCTTTAGACAAATGTTGAGTTAGGGTTCGACCAAACTGAGAAGCGTGCGAGCGAGCGCACAAGCGACTGGGTGGCAAGACTGGCGAGCGAACGCGCAAGCGACTGGGTGGTCAGACTGGCGAGCGAGCGCGCAAGCGACTGGGTGGTCAGACTGGCGAGCGAGCGCGCAAGCGACTGGGTGGT
>CABFWB010000870.1:117782-146764 GCA_902151455.1 Timema bartmani
TTTCTCAGGCGACCTTCTTTGGCGCTGTTGCCTCCCTCATCCCACGACACGGTGCTACAGTAATTTTCACGCGAAAGCGCCCCCCCCCCTAATTCTTTGTTCTGGTACGCTGTCATTTGTTCTCAGATTCTTGCTCATACTCGTGTTAAACCAGTGATCCCGAGTTGATATTCTGATCCTCCGTGATGAGATGCTGAGACTCAAGTCCTATGAGGATTTATTCCACCACTGATAACTACTTTTAATCAATTACAGCTTTTGGCAGAATATATTACAGTATTAAATAATCAATGAATATGTTATAAGCAGGGTCCGGACTTTGAATATCCGAAAAATTATTAAAAAATTACATACAGAACGACTTAAAAATTCAAAAACATTACTGCAAATTTACAAATGTTACCTAAATATATGTACTAAAACGTACGCCTAAATACAAGTGCTTTACAAATGAAAGCTAAAAGTAGGCCTATATGTATGCAATGAAAAGCTTTCAACGAGTATATATAGTATAATATTGATTTACAAATATCTGCTCCCTCGAAACCCAACTCAATCCAACTTAGTAGCAGCGTCTCACAGCCATACATGCAAGAAGGATAGCAAGTTTACTGCCTACCTTATCTGCCTTTGAAAATATTCATGTTTGACTATGTATTTATTTTTAAAATATCAATAGTACCAAAAATATATACGTGTTCTATATAAATACCTAAAAATAAACTAATGATATCAATATTGAAAGTTATTGATCTATAAAAAACGTTTCCACAGCCAAGAAATCATGAACAAATTGTATGTACTCATAGTAATATTTGTCTGTGATGTACAGCAAAAAAAATTGTAATGTCTACAAGATCAAGGGCCTGACTATGAGTGAGCTATAATTTAAATTAGCTTGTTTTCATCACACCAATGATATCCCATCCGACTGATAGTAATACATATAACTACTCAACAAACATGGAAGTGTATCTATCTATCTCGAATCCTTTCTTGTTTGGTACATACGCATTTTAACTTTTCTATTGGGACAAGAATGTTGGCGTCGAGGCTGATTAGGAAACCTATATGGGTAAGCTACCCACAGTACACTTGACAGGGATTCTTACCCTTACCTTTCCGTAACCCTCAAACTAGACTAAATCAGACTTACGTTGCAGAGTGCTCCGAAGTTGTGCAGTGATAGGGTTATTCACCAGTGTCACGGCTTGTGGGGATTCGGGGACGTGTCCCCTCCAATATTTTGCCAAATGGGGAACCGAGGAATAGGCTACATAGAATTGGGGGAGAAAAATACCATCTCGTTTACTATACTTGTTTACAAATCAATTAAAACATTGAGAATAGTTTTTACAAATCAATTAAATTATTGATAATTTCTTATTATTGTACTGAATACAGTAGGACAAATGGTATAGAATCTACAAAAATATTCCCGCGCAAGAGTAGGCCTACAACTAAGGTCCAAGCCAAGCCTTCAACCAGCTTGGTCTAAACCAACCCCATTGGTAACCCCCACTGGTGGAATTGTCTAGTTGGGCTAAGTAGCAAGCGACTGTCTGCTGTCACAGTGATGACACACACTCTTCTCAAGTGACTAAGCCTCATTTTAAGTTAGAAACACGAATGCATTAAGGATAAAATGCCTTAGGCTGTTTTTTCGTGCAAATGTTTGTTGATGTTGATGTACATTTATTCTCCAAATACAACACGAAGAGAAGTAAAGATGTACAATGCACCAATAAACAAGTCTTGATTGTGTCAAGGAATAAGAAGCCTAAGCCTACAGAGACAATGGTAAGTGAATTATTCTTTCCTTAGCCATTAGGATTCGCCTATACTTCAATTTTGATTGTAAAAATAAAATTAAAGGAAAATGTAATATTTTCCTAGCTGAGGACTGAACATTTCAAATTTTTCTTTAATTAATCTCTCTACTGTTAAAAATAATAACACTGTATTTATAAAAAGTGAAATGTAATTACATTATTCTGTTTAATGTGGTAATAACAAATAATTAAACTATACTAAATTGTATTATTATTAATCTAAATTATATTAAAATTTAAATTAATATTAGGGCCTAGTGTTATCATCAGTCATTTCAAATACAGGGCCGAGATACCAAAAATATATCAATAAGGTTAAAATTAAACAAAAAAAAGCCCTTTTGATACATATAAATTAGCCAAAGCATATTATTAAAAATTAAAACATTTTACTTAGTCCGTAGTATTTTCCCATGTCTCCAACATTATGGCAGCAGCATTTATTATAAATATAAAAGGTCGTGGTCCCATTAGCTTAAAAAAAGGGAAACCTACATTTAGGTACATTTTCCCCGTGTACTAATAGATTATGATCATAGAGGTGCGTTTGAATGATTCAAAGTGTCTAACCATACTTATCCATCTCTCTTAAAATTTTCCTTCAGTTTAAACTTTAGTCAGGCCATTTAGATTTAACATGATCTCAAATCCTTCCACACCATAAAGTTTACCATGGTATACATATTTAATTGGCAGCTTTTAGGAAAACCAATAAATCTCTGCATTCTGAAGAAGAGACAGACCCACAGACTTCCACAGGACAAATTCCTGACAGCGAAACACCAGTTGTTGATGAATCAACTCATCCAAACCATCCTTAAGTTCTACCAGATGGATTTCCTTTCCATCAACATCTGACAGGAAAAGTTTAAATCTTCCAGAAAATTTGGTTCTATGGCTCCACATTGCTAAGAACGTTGAAGGGGTAAATTGTTATTATTGCACAAAGTATTTTCAGTCAAGTAAAGAAAAATCTTCAACTACTAGAGCTGGAATGGCTTTTTGTGTTAATTGCTTCAAAAACTCGAAGAAAGCTAGAGACACATTTAGGCACCATGAAAATTGCAGTACCATCCCCCCCAGGCCCTACTGAATCATTCTAAACGAAAAGAACTTGTCAATAATTAAAGCTGATCATCAAAAGGTAGCTTTAAAGTCTCTAATGGCCATTACTAGAAGTTTTAAGTTAAGCATTCTTTAGTTAGACAAGGGTTACCCATCCGAGGCCATGCAAATGATGAAGGCAACTTCATGGAGTTTCTTTGAATGAGAAGTGAAAACACGCCTTGTTTGAGCGTATAGCTTCACAGAGAGCAAATTTATACTCAGCCTACACTCCAAAGTGAAATAATTAAAACCTTAGGAAATGAAGTGGCTTTAGCTATTTTTGAAAACATAAGATTAAGCTCTCCTTTCGTTTACTCTGTGACATGTGATGGCACTAAAGATATTTCAGGAAATGAATATGAGATTATTTGTAACTGATGTTGTAGTGATGACTTGGAACCACAGGAAAGTTTTGTGGAGTTTTATTAACCAAATCGGCCACTGGTAAAGCTAGAGCATCACTTATCTGTGATGCTCTTGTCAGGTTGGAACTCCCATTGGAAAATCTTTGGGGACAGACTAATGATGAATCTAGTAGCATGAGTGGTCATATGAAGGGTGCAAAGACTATTATAATTGAAAAACAACCTTTGCAGATAAAGTGTACTGTGGTGCTAATCGACCAAATTTATTCATGAGGAATATCTGTAATTCAAGCCTAATTCTGAAAAATTCCATAGAATCGATAAATCAGCTGGGAGTCTTCTTGCCTAGGACGAGCACTATTACTTTATTCAGAAATGTCCTTGAATTAGAAGCCCAGCGCCCTTTAGGGAATATTGCCAAGATCAAAACCCTCTGTACAACAAGATGGATTTACAGAGGCTCGCAGATAGACGAGATCTTGAAAAAGTACTCGTTAATCCTTGAAACTTTGAAACAATTGCCTGAAGAAGGCTCTGTAGGTGCTAGCAGTCTTTTAAACAATTTCGAAAGTGGAGCAGAAAATTTGAGATTTGGTTTAGGGCAAACAGATAATCAATCTTCTTGAGATATTTCAAAGAAAAAGCACTTCATCAGAGCTTGTTAAGTCAATTTAAATTGTCATTGATATGCTAAATGGATTAAAGACTAATGAAATCTGACCAAGCAGATGGTTTTCACTAGCCCACGTAATCAGGTCAACATAATATTTTTGGCCACAGCGGAACTAGGTAGAACAGTGGCGGATTGGTACAATATGATGGAGTGTTAGGGGTAGGGGTAAGGTGTAAGACATCCACTGGAAGTTTGGAGCGTCCACAACGCATCAACAACACTCTCCTTCTTTCTGAGGGGTCAAGAGGAAGTAAAATGAACAAATAAAATAATTGTAAACATAATCCTTGATAAAAGTGTAATTTTTAGTTTATATAGCTTAAGATCGTGTAAATGTTGAATTTATTTTAATTTCCGAGCAGACAAAATTAATCAAATGAAGTTTTAGAAATGTCATGTTTAATAATAAAGTTTATTAATAAATAAAATTCAAATCTTATCATAAGTGACGTTTAGGGTTGGCTCCACGGCCTTGAAAACATCAACTAATTTCGCCCTATTTTCTGGCTACTCATGGCAATAATGGGAAGAGATGACTCCAAGCATGGCCACGAAGATTAGACAGGGCTCAATTTTGTATGTTTCAATAAGAGACGGAAATTGTTATTTTAGTTTAGATGCTACGACAAAACACAATATAGTTCTCACAAATATTCTCGTATGGACTATTAATTTTGATTTAATCAATGGCTCATTACGCTTAGTATTATGCAATTTTTCGATTTATCTATGTAAGTTAATTAATGCTAATAAAATTATATTCCTTTTGAGAATATCATTAATAGGACACCACGAACAGAGAATAATTATATATGTAGGCACATTGTGTCTATGACAAAAGGTATCATGTATCTAGAAATTCCTAGAACTTATTTTTCCTACTTTTGGATATATCCTTTTATAATAAAAATAATTAAAATACATAAATAGTTTATTTTGTAATGTTCCACAATACTTTTTTTAGCACCGCATGTTACTACACGTTTGGCTTACGCATTACGCTAATGGTTTTAAATATGAGGAAGGTTATTTTTATAGGAATATTACACGCATTTTCATCAAGGGAGAATATAAAAACATTTTGGAATAACCTCCTTCAGTACACCCGACTGATATTTGAGCTTCGATCTCACCGTCATCAGCATTCTAGTCTACTGCGATAGTAGCGCCTTAGACCATGTGGCCACCAAAGCAGGCTCTCGCAGTATCGAGGCGAAGTAATTCTTGGCTCTATATTGTAAAATTATTATTATATTATTTTAGTATATGCGTAGAGTATGAAATATCAATAATTAAGTAGCTCAGAAATCTATTTTTGACTAGTATTAAACCTAGGTAGATTGACAAAATAAATATATTTATGTTTAATTGAATGAAAATAAAATTGGTTTCAGATGTCTCTCAATTAAATATAAAATTTATAAAATTCGCAAACTAGATTCTATTATTTAAAATACCATTACCTATTTACAACTTTTGTAATTAAATAAGTCAAACTATATTTTATAATTTGTTATTAAAGTGACTTATCAAAAGCAATTATGTGGATTTGAAAGGCGGTAAAATCTCCTATAATTTTAATTATTTATAGCTTCAAACAATGATTACAATCTCAGTCTCCTTTTTAGATATTGATCTGGATCCAAGCTATGTGTATTTAAAACTATAATCATTCAATTTTTGGGACACGCCCCATCACTTAATATAAATAATATTGTTCTGAATGTTCATAACTTAGTTAACCGGAGAGTACAACACCAACTGTCTAACGCTAACTAATGTCACATTACGTTGGATGTTTGCCAATTGTAGCACCTAACTTTATTAAGGAGAACGAGGGTGGAAAAGTTGAAGGGAGTAAAAGGGTGTTCAACCCTCACGGTAAATAAATCTTTCCAACAGGAACCGTCGAGTGCTTCCGAAAACCACCCCTAGGGAGCAACCCCTGATTCTACCCCAACCTCCTCGAACCCATTCTATTCTGCATAAACTGTTGGGGAGAAGAGTTTTTTTTTATATTTCACAGATATATTCCGGATGAAGTAAAAATAATACAATTATGTGTTTGTTACAAAAACATAAATCGAAATTTTATTGAATAAAAATATCAAGTCCTTTGAAACATTTTTTTTAGAAGGAGATAATGCAATTTTAGAAGTGTTTTTTTTTCTCCCTGAATTGACCAGGTTTTACAGGTAATTACGTTATCTATAGAATGTTAAGAGAAAGTGATTTTTCATTTACCACAATTTAATTTCTCACTTGATTATTTCATAATGTTTCTGTGGTAAAATTATAATTGGCTATTATAAGCAAACATATTTTCTAACAACTTTTATTGATAATGAAGGAAATTTATGCTATTGGAATTAAAAATATATTTGTAATATTAATCAAATTTTATGACGAACCATATTTATTTTTTAAATAATGGTCCCAATAATATTTATAAAATCCTTAATATCTAGGTATCAACCACATCCACACACACAAGCACAATGTACCATATTTGAATTTTTTCAAAATCTAAAACTGGTGTAGCTATTTAATTTATATACATACTATAATTTTCTTGTGATCCTATGGATTTAAAAGGAGCATATTTTGCCATTAATCCAATTAAAGAAACAGTTAATTTTATAAATTAAAATTAATTTAAACACACATGTCTGCATCTTCTAGGTTTATATGTTAAACTATTTTGTAAGGAATAAAAGTAATACGTTCTTTAATCAGTGTTACATATCAATATAATTTTTGAAAATATTCCGGATTCGATTCCCGTTTTCAGGTGTAATTTTTTCAATTTACCAGTACAAATACTATAACGAAAACCATACAATTGATGAAAATGTAGCTAATATGACTTGATTGTAATTTTCAAATCAATGGATCATTATCATAATATTACTTTATCTATTTATGTTTTTCTTCAAAATAATTACAAAATCATCAAATGTTTATTGGTATTAAGTCTTAAAATTCAATATATTTGAATTGTTATTAAGCTCTCGACAGCATTTGGGAAGACAATTACATTATTTAAGGTAAATTACAACCCACATCGAGTGTCGCACGGTCTAGTTCGTCACTTGAGTGTTAGACGGGATTGTCGGTGACAGAGAATGGGATTTTAATCCCCGTGACGTGTACCGTGATTAGTTTTTTTCAATAAATTAAGTCTAAACACATATTATAAACAAGTATATCACTATTTTACTTAACAATACATTTTCATTATTAATATTAATTTATGTAACGATAATAAAAACTATCTACCCTTTAATAAACCTGTATTTAATTGTTATACTGAGTTTTTTTCCATTTCACTATTACATATTTACAAGCCAGTGGTTAGGATAATTATTATAGCTCTAGCTGGAAAAATACTTTTTTATAGCTTTGGATCAACACTGTGTTGGTTTTTACTTTACACATTTCACTAGCTCACAATATTTTCACTTGGTTTAACTAACCAATTAATCAAATACATGTATGATGGTTTAAATAGCCAAGATATTACTGTATATTAATTGATTAAAGTTATAGCCGCATCTAAATATGATATAAATTTAAAAATAAACAAAATATATTTAGATGAGGCTATAACCGTAACTAACAAATATAATAGATTGGCTAATTAAGTCATCTTAACATGCCCATTTGTACAACTGTCATTGTATTATTGGCAGCATATAGCCCTATTGGGTCGAAGATGGCTGCGTTAGCTAATATCTCGTGAACTTCATTGATTGCCTCAAACGTAGCTGACGATTTCCTTACACCCATCAGAGGCTTTGCATATGAGTGACGACCTCTTAGATAGCTCAGTGGCAAGGGAATTGACGTACCAAACCAAAGGTCCCGGGCTTGATGTAAAAGAATAATAAATATGTATTATGTATGTCTCTAGACGTAAGAACTAAAAAACCAAGATTCCTAGATATGCTGAAACCTGGCAAAAGTATTGAAAGGAACCTGAATATATGCATTTAGGCCATGTTTAAATATTTTTATCACTCCTAGTGTAAGACTGACTTCTTAAAATATGAATAGTGGTTATTCTTTATGAATATTGTATAAAACTTTATATCATATTAATAACTTGATCAACATAAAATCCAAGGATAAATAACAAATTTAAATAAAGAGTGAAATACCAGGACATTATTTATATTCAATGGTTTCTATATATTTTTTGGTTCTTCCATATTATACACTTTACTAGGTAAATAGTGTTTCTTTGGAAAATAAATGTTTACCAGTAACATTTCTCATCTAAATAAAATAAATGTATATTTATCTGTTTAATTTATTTATGAACAAAGAAACTTTATGTAAGTACTTATGAAAGCATGAGGTATTAGATTTTAATTTTATAAAATATATTCATAGCTTAATGCCTTAAAACTCTTGATCAACAAAATAGGCGATTCCAAAACCAAGAAAATATCTGAAATATTATTTATAAATAAACCTGAATGTGTGGACCTAAAAAATATATTTATTTGCTAACATATAGGAATATTATATATTTACTTAATGTGAGTCTGACACCCCAGGCTATACTCCATTAGTTAAGATAGCTTAAACAAAAAAATATATAAATCTAAAATTTTGCATGGTCTTACGTACTGTACACTACGCAAGCATACACCAGGGTGTTTTCCTTGGGCATATTTATTTAATTATTTATCTCGTGAGGTGAACAACTTAGTATATGTTATTATATATATTGTGAGGTTGACACCTTGTTACATGTAACTATACAATTGTATTCAAAAGTAACGGTGCAAAACCGAAGGCCTGTTGTGAGAATGGTGTCAAAGGTAACTGAGCAGTAATGGATTGAAGAGAAGGAGAGTGGCATCAAGTTATTGCCTGGGAATGGTAATTACCGCCACCGCTACTGGCGCTAGTGGCACTTAATTTACAAGATTCCGATTTCCAAGCAGGAGAAGGTATTTTGCGTTAAGAAATTTGCACGAACAGGGGCTGTTGTTACATTGCAGCGACATTTTCAGACAAAATTCGGCAAGCGTCCAACGCATAGAAACTGCATTGCGCGTTGGGTGACGCAGTTTGAATCCACTGGGTATTTGTAGGCCAGAAAACATACGGGTCACCCATGGACTTAGGACGAGACAATGGACGGGTTCCAAGCCGTGTAACGCAACGAGTCCAAGTAAATCGACAACAAAGAATAGTCTGAAAGTGCAGGTAGCCCAAGCCACGGTATGGCGTATCTTACTGAAGCGTCTCTCCTGTAAGGGGTGCAAACTTCAGCTCGTGCATGCACTAGATCCAGATGGCAAACCAAAACACCGTAACTTTGCATTAAGATGCAAGACCAGTTAGCAGAGGATAGGTTCACTGACAGCTTAGTGTTTAGCGACAAGGCCACCTTCTACCTCAATGGGAACATCACTCGCCATAACATCAGGATCTGGGGCAAAGAAAACCTAAAGGACATGGTGGAGCATTAGAGAAACTCACTAAAAGTGAGCGTGTTTTATGCAATGAGCAGGCTCAATGTGTACGATCCCTTCTTTTTTGCTTAGTCTACAGTTATCGGGCACGTCTACCTTGACATGATAACAGAATGGCTTATGCCTCAGCTAGAGGAAGATCTTCCCAACGCAATCTTTCAACAGGATGGCGCTCCTCCACATTTCCACTGGGATGTTCGCCGATACCTGAATACCCCCGACCAGGACGTTGGATCGGCCGTGCCAGGCAATAGAATTTTCCAATGTTGCTCTGGCCTCCACTATCACCAAATTTAACACCCTGCGACTTCTTTTTGTGGTTCTAAATCAAGGAGACCATGTACGTGCCCCCATTGCCAAAGCAACTGAACGACCTTAAACAACGCATCTCTGCTGCGGTGGAATTGATATCCGAGAATATGCTTGGGAGCTTCTGGGCCGATCTGGAATACCATCTAGATCAGCCGTGTAACCAACAGCGTCCACATAGAACACCGTTAGTGCTTTTGAAACTTGGAAAATTCTTCTGTCTTTTCATGTCATGACGGTTGTTGTATGTCACTTTGTTTGAGATAAAAACTGTTTCACTTTTTCACCATTACTTTTGAAAAATCCTGTATATCTTGTGATGTTGACAACTTGGTTCATGCTATTACATATCTTGTGAGGTTGACACCTTGTTTCATGTTATTATATATCTTGTGAGGTCGACAACTTGGTACATGTGATTATATATCCTGTTGAGATTGATACCTTAGTACATTTACTTAAAATTATGCACAAGATTAGGTGCTCCCTTTTATTTATTTAAAGTCTTACAACCTCTACTTGGCATGGGTCTACGATTTAAGGTAGATTTAATTAGTGTTCATACACATATTACCAGTCTGACGTCTTAAATCGTGTGATCCCTGGTATAGGTCACATCAAAACTAGGAAATATAAATATTTTAACTTGACATTTTCACTTTTAAGAAAATAGCGTGTTCCCAAAGGGCTAATAATTAAATAAATATATATATATTTCTGCAAACCTGTTACCTTGGCTTTTTTATTAATGCTACTAAATACAATTTAAAAAACTGATACTTGCCATAGCTACTTTGAATAAACTGAGGGTGTACCCATTTTTTTAACTTATATATATTAGGGTGCTGATTAAAATTCAACTTTTAGAATATCATTGGGGCACCCGGCTATTTTGTTCTCCTCGTTGAAAAATGGCTATAGTTGAAATTTTATTAAATTTAATTGAAATTTAGAAGTTACTACCGCACATCAAAGTTAGTAGAAATCGGTCATTTTAACTTGAAGTGACCCATCTAACAGATATTGTGAGAGCCTGAGCCACGAATTGTTCATTACTATCACACCATAATTTCCTCTACCCACGTCCCACCCCCCACTCCTTTAAGCACCCTCTTTCCCTCTCCAGCTTCCCTTTCCATACAGCATTGATTGGCCGCCAGTAAGTTTTAGATTGTAGACTCAATGCTACATGCCACGCTCTCATAACATCACACTCAAGCTATCTAATTGTTGTGTTTGTAGGTTTGAGTTTCTATTTATATACGAATGAGTCTATAATGTTGTCTTTAAGTAGTCAAGTGACTTGTGTTAAAGTTTTGTTTTGTGTTTGTTACAACATTAAGGTGCAGGCAAGTGAAGGTATAAACTTATAAAGTAAAGTTAAACGTTCAGAAAGGTTAAAACAAGAAGAATGGCAGAAGAAACTGGAAGATTTTTTTATATTGCCCATGCTGATGTTCTAAGAATTATTCGTATTCAGGAAGACATCGTTAATCTATAATGTGTTGACAGAAAATTGCGAAGTCCTTGAGGAGTGTATTTACGCCAAAAGTCACTATTCACTGGGATGGAGAAAAAAAGATACAACTGGAGATGAAAACGTGCATAGATTTCCAACTATGGTATCAGTTAAGAATGTTGAACAACTTCTCGCTGTTCCAAAACTTGTTTCTGCGGCAGAAGAGTCAGCAGCTTCAGAAGTTTTTGAAATTAAAATGTATGAGCTTAGAACACTACAGCAGTAAATACTGGACCAAAGAACAAGGCACGTATTCTTTTGAAACAAAAGATGAACAAATAAATGATAGGGATATGGAGATCATGCTAGATGCAATAGTTATTAATGCGCTTGGTAGTTCAACTGGTCCAGATACATTATTGGTCAAAGATTTAAAAACGCCCGAAACACTATTGAATATATTGAGTTCTTCTGATGATTCTACCCTAAGTGATGTCAAAAATATTACCAATGACATAATCTCTTTTTCCCAGAAGCAACTTGAAAAGTTCCAACCTCGAGATGACTACAAGTAATTACTACCTTACTATTATCTTCCTAAGAGGTATCCCTGAAAAGGGGATATCTTTCAGAGTACCTGCTGGAATTCATCATGCTATAAGGAAGGCAAAGCCATTTATTACATTTAAGGTGTATTTATTCAGAGATCATTTCAAGCTGACGAAAAGAAAAGAGAAGGGAGTTTATGACGTTTGCATTTTTACAGTAAAGGTTTACATACAATTTTGGTTCCAAACAGCCTCTGATTTTCTTGCACCTAGAAAAGCTCTGCAGCTACTGAAAGATCTAAAAAAAAAATACAGACAGTAAATCCATAGTCACCATGAAGTTTAATGGCCACACCTGCAGTACCTATCAGCAGAGCTGGTTGCGTTCACTTTTTTTAACGAAGAAGTTTCAACTCTGACAAAGCGGAAGATGTTGGACGCCTTGAACAATGAAGGAATGGAATCTCCTCTGAAACATTTATGTACGGATCCTGATCTTGTTGATAAGAAAAATATAGAAGATTTTGTATTATGCAACCATCCAAGATT
Source organism: Timema bartmani (assembly GCA_902151455.1). Classification (NCBI taxonomy): domain Eukaryota; kingdom Metazoa; phylum Arthropoda; class Insecta; order Phasmatodea; family Timematidae; genus Timema; species Timema bartmani. The sequence continues at coordinate 130,114 of CABFWB010000870.1, forward strand.
TTTTAGTATAACAGGTATTCCAACAGTGTTTCTATGGAAAAATGTATAAATTTGGGAAGAAGATGATGATTATAAGACAAGTAGCGACTTTTTCACTCAATTAAGGTTTTTAACGATATTGCAGAGCAAGGAGTAGCATTGATGGAGGAATACAACAAATTATATGACACACATAAATAACAAAAACAGTACTTGTTAATGGGGAAACAAACCAGACATAAATGAGAAAATGTACTTTTTATCCTAATATTAATCTTTATTTTAAGCAATATTTAAGCATGTTATTTTATTCATATGTGTTTATTAAACATACATAAGTATCAATAAACAAAAATAAGTACTTTTATATATATCCAAGAAATATATACATAGAACTAATATAAAAAAATATATTACTTTCTCACCAATAAGAACATAATGGCAGGGTGCCTCCTCAAATAATAAAAAAATATATTTTTTTGGGGGTCAAATAAACAACACCCTAATATATATATGAGACTTTACTCGCGTGGTCACCTGTTTGTGCGATTAATATGGTGGTCAATAACTATTCACTGTCAGTATGTGATGTTGAAAATAGCAGACATTCATTTTGAGAATAAATTAATAACCAAGACAAGCTCAATGCTAAATTCATACACATTTTACAGGACTGATAGCTTTACACAGGCAGGCTCAGCCCTTGCAGATATTATCTCATAATCTCTAATTTTAAGGCCCTTAAACTTATCTAAAAATTATATAAAAAAATATATTACTTTCTCACCAATAAGAACATAATGGCAGGGTGCCTCCTCAAAAAATGAAAAAATATATTTTTTGGGGGTCAAATAAACAGCACCCTAATATATATATGAGACTTTACTCGCGTGGTCACCTGTTTGTGCGATTAATATGGTGGTCAATAACTATTCACCGTCAGTATGTTGAAAATAGCAGACATTCATTTTGAGAATAAATTAATAACCAAGACAAGTTCAATGCTAAATTCATACACATTTTACAGGACTGATAGCTTTACACAGGCAGGCTCAGCCCTTGCAGATATTATCTCATATTTCAGTCGTTTTATTCTAAATATAAGTTTCTAGTGAAAGTTAAAATTTGGCGATTTTTATTTATTTAATATACGTTTATTGGTATAAAAAGCTAAACCTGCAAGACATATATTATATATCAAGCCATACGATATGCATGTTTGAATGCATGGGTCTATACAATGAACTATTTAAATTATGTAAATCAACAAAGAGGGAAACTATTTTTTCAGGTTGTAATAAAATATGTTAACTTGTTAGTTAGGGATTATTGCCATTCATGGCCATATTAGGCTCACGAAGGGATTTTATTCATTTTGAAGGTGATCACATGATAGCTCAGGTTATAATGGATCGAGTTAAATACAATTGGATATGAGCCTGTGCAATAGGGCTCAAATTAACCCTATCGGAGATGAAGACCGGCTTAACAGTATCACTTTGTCATTGTGTGAATTACCTTTTGTAGACTGAATACGCTCCTGCAAAGTATCGTGTACTTTCCCGGGATTCCCCTAAATTGTATCCGTAAGTTTCCAATTTGAGTCTCGTTACCACATCGTTTCAAAGTAAATACAGGTACCGTGCGTGCAGATCGCTTCTTTGGGTAAGCTGTTTGGGAGTTTTGAATACCGTGGCTTGATTCAAGATGAAGCTGATAAAACGGGTCAATGTTTGTTCATGGCATGAATTACAATTGGATGTCGTAACCTAGTTTAGATCAAAGCGTTCACATACCAATCAATCTTGACAATAAGATCAAGCTAGATTCCTTTTATTAAATATGTAAATAAATAGCTATTCTCACATATTTTTCTGAATATAAGTTCCTATAGCAATAAATAGAGCTGCTACGTTAGAAAATGTTAGTACAAAATAGTTTTTCCCTATAATTGGAGTACATTATTCAATATTTTATATAATATTTTATTCTAAAGTATTAAACAAACAATTTATTCTGAGCAATAGTTACATTATTTTATGTCAGATCTCATTATCTTCTAGTATAGTTTACTTTACATCCATCACTGTTTCCAGTCTATGGCCTAGGTCAGTTTTTTTTATTCAAGCCATATATTTTCCACTACCGGCTTGCTAGGACTGTCGTGACTTCATATGCTTTATAATCTAACTTAAGGTTAAGATAGGAACAACATCCAAACCCCAACTGCTAATTTATCAATTTGAAAGGGTAAAGCACCATTTCACCAATGATACATTTTTCGGCCATGCCGGGAATCGAGTTTGAGACCCTTAGCTCAGTAGGCAGACACGCTACCGACTGAGCTAAGGTGTCGTATTATCTTATTCTAGTATAGTAATAAGCTTAAAAAGTTTGTCACTAGCATTGAGCGATATCTACAGCACGCGTGGGTCCTAAATGTTAAAAATTATCATTCCCTGTGCATGAACATGTAAACTTCTAACCAGGAATTTTAAAATGTAAATTTAACTTCCACGCATATTCACTAAGCAATGAAACATTTCTTCAGAGCAACTCCTTGTACTTCATTCATCTATTGTAAGGTCTCACTTATTTAAAGAAAATTCTATACAATAATCAGAATAAGCGCGTGTTTCTAATGTTAGAGAACCGCTTAAGTAATTTTTAATTGTCAGTTGTTGGATTGTCCAAGTATATTTTCTTTAGGTAGGCAACCAATGTATTCCTTGTTGAGACTTGTGCTACTAATGAACTAAGTGCAGTACACCTTTACTGAGGAGCTTCTGTTTTTACGATATAGGTATATTTAGTAGATAAGAAAGGCAGATCACTACTAAGAAATATATTGGCATCATTGGTTTTGTCACTTGGGGAGAAAGTAGTGCTGATATAATAGAGGGGTTTGACGTCTGCTCGAGACAGCTTTTATGTAAAAAATACTTTACTGGTGACATGTTTGTTATCACTAGGCATACGTTACCAAGGGGGAGTAACATATAGGAGGGATAAGAACGGAGAGAAGGGAAGCATATTAAGTCTTACATTTGGCAACACTGTCCTTAGTGTTCTTGGGGTAAAGTGTTCGAATCAGGAACTGATATTTGCGGGTTCAAACCCAGCCCAGGTCAATGGATTTTAACCAAGCAAGGGTAATTCACAGTTCAACTATACTTGGGTGAGCCCATGTCAATTTTGGTATGCAAGATATTCATGGAAGGAGATATACTTGTACGGGATTATTTTTTAGTTTATCTCATACTCAGTCATTGAACTATGTGGAGGAAGCAACAAAGAACTACCACACAGTCGTTGAACTATGTGGAGGAAGCAACAAGGAAATACCACACTTTCCAGACTTTACTATTGGGTCATACATGTGTTTTCTCCCAGATGGAGGGAGTGGGTGTCTTTAGCCGTCTGAAGGGCTGAGTGAATGTACTGATCCGGGTGGATGAGGTAACACATCGGGGCCAAACATTGGGTCGTAAACTCACTATATATTTTGGTAAAAAATATGTTAATAATTGAACAAGCTCAGATGGACTATTAACAATATTATATCGATCTCATTCACACATGATATCAGATCTGTATTCAAATAAACATTGGGTGCTCTTCTTCAACGAACTATAAGTGACAGAAACAACTCTGATACACTTAGAAGGGGTGTGCGAAGCTTCGAAACTTCGACTTGGCTTCAAAACAAACTTCGACTTCGACTTAACTTCAAAACAAATTTTGGCTTCGAAGCTTCACCAGTAAAATATGATTTCTGTTCAATTATAGACCTTCTGAGCTGTTTTGTAAATTACAAATTAATTTTTATGTGAACAAAATCTGAAGAAATTGAATTGAATGTTGTAATAGCAGCTCAATTTAACAGGGTTGCATGAAATAATAAAAACAACTGTGCAATAAAACATTTCCCAAGTCATTTTAATGCATAAAGTAATTTAAATAAACACAATATAATATTTTTTCAAGCATAAAACAACAAAATTAAAATATTTTAACTTCGGTTCAACTTCGAAAATATTTCATCCATTCGATTCGAGTTCACTTCGAATTGAAAAAGTGGACTTCTCACACCCCTAAAATTTAATAATAAAGAATGTTATTCCTAAACATGCATACGGTGCTTAGCCTTAAGAGTAGAAGGTTTAACTTGTTTTCCTGCACTAAGATATGACCTGTGAGATAGCGTCGCAGTGTGATAACTCACGTTAAGACCTTGCAGTGTACATTAATTCACAAGGCAGCTTTGGGAGGAACAAAGTCGAAAAGTCGGTAAACGCTTGCCAGAAAAATAGAAGCGAGCACAGCAAACTAGAGATAGAATAATTATGATTATATTAGGTTTGTTTAAACATGCATTTTATAAAAAAAAATACACTACTTTCAAACCAAATTAACAATATAATCTACAAAGAATCCAATTCCTTATTTATCAATTCATAATCAGTTAAATTCTTTTAAACCATAATGGGATTTGAACCTTTGGCCTGAGTAAACAAATGTGCTGACGATTGAATTAAGGTATTAAAATGTAAACAGAAAACAAAATAAATTACACTTATACGAATGTGAAATGAATCAACAAATTTGTATCAACACATTATAGTTTCTCGGAGAGAAAGTTTTGTGATCATCAAGATAATTGAACTCTAAGATTTCGATAAATGTCGACATTTGCAATTGAAATATATTTATATCAATATATTCTCTAAGAGAAATACAATTTTTTATAAGAGCATATTAATATTTATATATATATGAATTTGATATCGAATCACGTCACATTACAAATAATATTAGCATTCACAGACATGTTGGTTGTACTAATTTATTACTTTCCCTTGACCCCCCCGAAGAGAGAAATATTGTGATTGTCAAAAAAATCACACTCAAGATTTTGATAGATGTCGACGTTTCATGACCCCCTGAAACAAAAAAAAATGGTGTTCGCAATGCTTCTGTTTGTCTGTACCTTGGGCTAGAGCCGACACTATTTTACCGATTGGGCTGAAACTTGTTATCTAGAATTTTCATAAGGACCCCCCGATGAGTTTTTGGAATTAAATATCTAAGCCTAAAATTAAGAGTAGTTTACCAAAGGGGAAAAAAGAGAAAAAATAATATTTTTTATATGCCGTTTTAACTATTTTTATTAAATTTCGTATCCATCCATTGTTTAACATTACAAACCAAAACCAATTCTCGTTTTCCAATGAAAATTACTTTAAGGGCACTTTAAAAAAGTGGAAATCTCCAATTTTGATCATAATTCTGCAACTAATTGAGATACGAAATAACTTAACATTGTAAAGTTGTGGTTGTATTAAAAATATAATACTTTTATTTGGAATAAATTTTAATGAAAAGTAATAGTTTCTGAGCTGTAAACAAACATATACCTACATTTTTTATGAAGTAGGATTATTTTTAAATATGAAATTGATTGTTATGCTCTTTGGTGGACAGAGATGCTCCTCTTTTCTCAATATTCCCGCCATATTGTATATTATTTCATCTTTTATCTTTAGTGGAGTGTTTCTGTAACAATATTATTTCGTTTCAAACAACTTACTAGTTTTTAGTAAATGTCTCTATTTTAAGTTTAAAGATTGATAAAGTCTATGTGGTGCACCGTACCATTTATTTTTCCTATCAAATTAAAATGATAAACACAATACTGCTATTGATATTAGAGGTATTTATAAATATGTAGTCACCTTTTAGTTTATAATAGATAATTTTTTTGACCCCTGTAGTTGCTACAAGCAGAGATTCCGCGCACATACATATAGTTAATGTCGCAGTTGACAGGGAGGTTTGTTTCTCTACCAAGGCCAAACTGCATCCCCCCTCTGTCTCTATCTCTCTATTAGATGATGCCAAACAAACACTAGGCTTCTTTGCTCTCAAACGTTCTCTCCTGTGTTATCTGAGATCACTATTATCTGTGGAACAACAGAGCAGAGTTATTTACTTGTCGCTCTCCACGAACATTCACAGCGCGGCTTTATTTCAACTACTCTCACGGTGGAAGAACGGCTCATATCGCGAGTAGACATCAATCTCACTTTCCTGTGGTTTCAGGGTTTATATAAATCTTATTTATATTATTGTAGCTAACACTGTTGGTCACAGGGCTTAGAGCATCACGACCCCAATAGAATTAACTACCGATATCATGGGGATCAACATTTGATTATCTTGTAATAACCTTCCTCATGCCTAATGTATGGGATATCCAGTTAACTAATTCTATAAAATAATATAAATGTTTCTTTCATTGGAATCTGAATCCCCGGAATGAATTTGTCTTGGGGGGTGGGGGGAGTGTATAAAGAAGGGCACCTAGTAGTTCTTAAAGGGTTGGTCAGGGAGATTGACTATGAACTAACAGCTAAACATTTTGAGCGTTTTGAGCCAATATAGATCATATTGAGAGCAGTTTTTATATTAATTACTTGGTGAACACAATTAACAGTGTTTCACTATTACAGGGAAATTAGTAGGTTATTCAGAGATATCCCAGTGACCCAGGAGTATTAATTAGCGCAATACTCTAGAGTTATTTTGTTGGGGCTTATAAGACTAGAATACATTGTACTCAATTTTCTAAATGCTACTTCTTTTTCCAAGCAACCCTTCTAACTACCCTTGTGGGTTGTATTCATATAAACTAATTTCTTTAATGTATTATGGATGAGTAAGTTTTATTTTTTTGAAAGTGTACCCGCATTTGCGTGAAGGGCTAGTGGAAAACCATTTTAGAAAAAAACTCAGTTCAGCCACCAGGTATTTGAGCCCTAATCTCCCAATAAATGGCAGTCGAGTCTGTGGCAAGCTTGACGTCATTCGATCATCGAAGCAAGTGAAAATTTATATTTTTAATTATTTTTTTAAAGCTTCATCTTACTACCCGCTCAGGTTATGCGTTTATGTACTAGTTACTCTAATGGTTTTAGGGATTAAGAAGGTTTTATTTAGATGAAGTGTACCCACATTTACGTGGAGGGTGAGTGGAAAGCTATTTAGGAAAAAACCATCCTCAGTACACCCAACTGAGATTAGAACCTCAATCTCCTCGTCAACGGCAGTCTAGTTTATTAAATGGGTGACGCCTTATACCATGCGGCTACCGAAGTGGCTCATAAATTAATTGATCGTTGATTAAGAATACTTTTCGAGACTATCCAGACTTATTAAATCATAATTTATTAGATATTCTTGGATAGGACTGGATTCCTTAAAATCTCAAGACAGTTTCGCCAACCACTCAACCACGGTTTCAAACTTGGCCGTAAGCTCTGTGTGTGCCTTAACAAACGTCATTTGTCACTGTGACACTACAACTTCTTTCAGTGTTAATGTTAGTGCACTTTCCCTCAATTCCTCGGTTCTACTCTTTAAATACCCGCTTCTGTGGCTGCATAGTCTAAGGCGCTACTCTTGCCGTACTTGTCTCGGTGGCGTAGTTAGCTAACGTGCTAGTTTCGTGTTAAGCTAGACTGCCGTAGACGGGGAGATCAAGGTAATCTTATCGTAGACTAGAATGACCATAACGAGGAGATCAAGGTTTGAATCTCGGTCGGGTGTACTGCGGGTGGTTTTTCCAAAATTGTTTTTCACTCACCTTCCATTCAAATGCGAGTACACTTCCCCTAAATATAGCCTTCCTAATCCCTAAAACCATTAGCTTAATTAGTGTATAAATGAATAACCTGAACGGGTAGTAAGATCCGGTGTTAAAGAAAAACTTTTTAAGTAAAGCAGTTATAAACAATATTGTGCTTCAACGTAATTTTTTTTAAAATAGCTGAGGCTTTGTGATAATATGTATTTAAATAAATCAACTATCCCAAGTTTGATTCCTGGCACAACAACAAAATTTAAAATTGGTTGATACTGAAGCTTACTGTTCACATTAATGAGTTAACGGTCGGGGAACTGGGTGTTGTGTCTGAGTTAGATTAATTTTTACAAATATCAGCATTCGGGGTTACACGCATTTAATACTAATGAGGTAGCGGTGAGTAAGGTATAATTGGTAGATAATGTAACAGCATTTGAAACAGGGCAAAGGAATCTATGAGAAACCACCCTGATAACCCCTGACCCTAAAACTGACCCTGGCGGCCCTACCACGATCACAAGGTAATTTATTAGAATAAAGTTAGAGGAAAGTTTTTCTTATGATTTAAAATCTAGTAACCATCAGATAGATATGGTCGCTAGTTGAAATGTGTGAGGGTGATTGTTTCCCCGAGCCACTGTGCTACTGCCTGACTACACTCCCATGAGTCATGTATAGGAATCCTATAATAAGGAGCATGACCGAGTTCGGTGGCTCACCCGGATAAATGATGTGTGAGTCCTGGCGGGAGATCCGGCAACATGGGTCCGGGACTCCGGGACCTTACTGACATGAAATATGATCCAACTTTCCCCTATTACTACTACCACTACTACTACTACTGCTACTACTGCTACTGTAACCAACACTCGCCACATACGAATGGTATTTTTTCTACCTCCCCCATTTCACCAAAACTCCCCCCTTCCCCCGGAACTTCCCTTTCCACTCTGCGTTGGGAATTGATGTGGATCTGGCAAAACCCGTTGAGAGGTTTGTTAACTTCGGTGATTCACCTGTTACCGAATATAGAAAATGTGTCAGTGAGATACATTTTGTGTTTTACAGTTGGTGGTTTTTTACCTACGTTGATTTCATCTGTGGTAGACGGGATGAAACTTAATATGTTGTGGTTTGGTAAAAACTACAAACTTTCTCGTATAATGTAACATTTATCATTTGCTCTGAATATTAGAGCATAATATATAAAATTGACAAAGAATTGAAATATTTTCTCTAACATGCTTTTGCTTCCAAATTAGTAGAATTTTTTTCTTATTAAATTGTGTGCATTGTTTGGTTTTAATCTGATAGTAGAATTTAATTCCAATTTTATATCTTAAAATTTATACATAATCTTAACTAAAAACGAACTTTTGTGTGAAGTTTGTCATTTAGAATGGCACAGCAACAAACAAAATGGAAACCTAAGTTTATTTTTACTTTTTCTCGATCCCTTGACGAGAGAAGTATTGGGATCCTCAAAAAATTCGAACTTTTAGATTTTGATAATTAATGTCGACGTTTCATGGACATCCTGGAATTTGATGAAAATGTTTCTCTTCATACAATCTAAATTAAATTACCAAACAAAAGTGGTAGGAATATTTTATCAAGCTAAATACATTCATTCTTAAATACAAAATCGTGGTAATGTTCCACTAACTCAAATATATATCAAATTGAATAGTAATGGATTTATATTAAACTCTAATGTTATACAATCTAAACCTAATTTAAAAAGGCAAAATTATATAAGTATGAATAAAATTCTTGCGTAGATAGCCAAAAAAACAAATAATAGTGTAATTTCCTCGCCTCTGTATTCAATATTAAATCTGGAAACCAATTAAGATACAGCTTCAGCTAAATAATATGGTGTTAAATTTTAATAGCAATAAATCACCCACTTCGGTAGCTGCCTGGTCTAATGCGCTACTCTCGTGTTGGACTAGACTGCCAAGGCCAAGGAGATGGTGGTTCGATCCCGGCCGGGTGCACTGAGGGTGTTTTTTCTTAAATACTTTTCCACTTTCTTTATACGCAAATTCGCGTGTACTTCCTTTCAATTAAACCTTCCTAATCCATAAAACCATTAGTTTAATTAATAAATAGTCGTATAGCCCGAATGGGTAGTAAGACGTAGTGCTTAAAGAATAGAATCCAGTATTGATAACCAAACAACACTAGTAAATTAAAGCTTCCTACTAATATTATAAACGATAGTATAATTAAAGCCAAAATAACCTCATCATAAATAGTTCATGTAATCTAACGTGGGCAACTTAATAAATGATCATTACAATTATAGGCAACCACAGATTTAGAATTAGTCATAAACTTGTGATAAATATTCAAGAACTATTTATATAATCGTATGATGAAAATGAAACATAGCGTATTTAACTAAGCAGTATGTTTAACTTTTAAATAAATAAGTAATTGCTATAAATTAAAAAAATAATTGTGGCCTTATCTCAGGTTAGATTTTATCCCCCGTTAGTAACCCGAGCCTCGGCTATTATTGAGCCCAAACACAGAGCAAAAAGTAGAGGTAGTCTGTAAATAAGTAGACAAACAGTAAGAGTAAAGATGATTCTAAAAGTTGAAAGTTAGCGCGTCTCTGAAGACGTTCGAACTCTAGACAAGTTGTCATGTGAAAACCTCACCACCCAAGTTTCCCTGGAGATGCCCGAACTGTGTTTTGTTCCAGCCGACTATAGCGCTGTCTTGGTGTCAGCTCAGCTGAGTCTCTGGAGTGTCATATCTCCTCTTTTAACCCCGACATCTCCATTACCTTACATGCGAGGCCGACACTACATTATTCCATAACAACTGCGGCCGTCCTTGTGTCGACGTCTTGGCGCTAATTTGTGAGAGAGAGCTCGTGAGCGTGGAGGCGTCTATTGGCTGAAAACTGCAGCTATGACGTCCATGGAAGGGAGGGTGATAACGGTCTATATGCTGGCGAAAGCTGAACATCGCACACCGCATTCAACAGGAGGGCAAACTGGTCGGGGGGTATTGAAAGGTTTAAACAAAACAATCTAGCTCTTTAACAAAAAATAAAATTGACAGACACGACTTATGAAATTTACTAATCACTATCTACTTAGTACATTTGTTTGGAATTGTAATTAAATCTTTGTACAATAATTCAATTTCTACTCTCATATATTAAAATTTCTGGCTAGTTATGAATTCAGTAGATTTTCTAAAGGTTTGTGGATATACATTTTTTCTAAAGTCTTGCAATTAGTTTTTTTCCCCTAAATGTTTGTGAAACCAATCTATCCCTACGATCCTATTTCACTTCGGTTTGACTAAAAAAATATCTTTCCTCTGTTGATTAAATTTTGAAATTTATATGGCTGTTCTCTTTGAAAGGTTAGTAAAAAGTACTTCTCCCAGGAAACGCCAAGTACTTCAGATAGTAGTTTATAAATGAAATATCAACTGTCAGAAATATTATAACATATCACAGGACTTCCTAAACTTAGTCTCACAATTAATAAGCGAGGGAAAGTGCCATCCACTACATGATAAAATATATTTGTCCATATCACAATGTGATGGTCTAAAAATAGTATTTTTGGGTATTGAAATATTAATAAATGCGTTTTGTTGGAAAAGGGGCTGGAAAACGCAAAGAAGTTGAAGTTCCTGGGAAGTCTGCTGACAAAGGATGCCTACTGCACTAAAGAAATTAAGTAGAAGAGCGTCATGGCCAAGGAATCTTTTAACAAGAAGAGGTTACTACTGACCAGCAAGTTGAGTTAAGAACTGAGGAAGAAACTGATGACATGCTACATTTGGATCATTGCATTGGATGAAGCAGAAACTTGAACTTTTGGTAAGATGGAAAATAAATATTTGGAGAGCTTTGGAATGTGATGCTGGATAAGACTTGAGAAGATCAGGTGGACAGACAGGATGACAAACTAAGACGTCCTAAGAAGAGTGTATTGGAAGAGATACATTTTGGATGTGGTTCTTCAGTACAAAGAAAACTTAATCGGACACATCTTTAGGAGAAACTGTCTTCTGCACAACGTCATAAAAGGAAAGGTTGAGAGAAATAGGAGCTTAGGAAGAAGTAGGACTCAAATACTAGATGACTTTGAACCACTAGATCCATCCAAGACACTTCCCTATGGTCTATGTCTAAGCGGTAGAACAAGCATATATAGGGAACAAAGTTTAGGAAACAAAGGAGACGATTATACAACGTAGCAAATCAATAGAGTAATAATGTTCTCTTTAAGACAAAGTAGAAGATACACATAAGCGTATATATAAATATGCTGTCGCTGTTATCTGTCTACAATAGTTAGTACAAACAAGTTAAACGAGACAAATTGTTCCATATGGACTGGATACAAATAAACAGTATGATATAGAAAGATTAAACAGCGTACTTAATTTTAAATCTAATGTCTGTCTATCCCGAAAAGCTAAATTAGTACGTGGAAACGTAAATTAGAGTGTAATTTCTCAGAGAGTGAGCCAGCTCTACACTTTCACAATAGTTAGTTGACTTATCAGGTGATATTACATACAGAAATCCGTTGGCTGAGTAGAGGTGAAGTTTTATTCAGGTTCCAAGTGCTGATGCCAGTAATAATTGTGGAGTTCCTTGAGGGAAAAGGTGACTTACCCCCTCGATTAACAGATCCTCAATGGATACTGGATCTTGCTTTCCTCATTGATCTTACAGCTAGACTCAATGAGGTGAATACTGAGCTCCAAGGAGAAAACAAGGCCATAATTAAAATGATAGGCACCATTGATTATTTCAAGTCTAAATTACAATTATTTAAAAATCGGCTTTCTAAAAGTGAGCTCACACACTTTACGAGTGTTATAAGTCGTTCTAATAATATTAAATTTGATGGCTCTGTGTTGTACAATTAGTGTATTGATAAACTCTCACAGGAACTTGATAGAAGATTTCAAGATATTTAGTGAATGAAGTTCACTGTGGGTTCTGTTTCTAATCCATTCCAAGAGTGTGACATACCGACCATATTTATTTTGTGTTCAAGGAAAATGTGGGTGAGCTAGAACTTGAGATTATAAATATACAAATAAATCTTTCATTTAAAACTAGAGTGAATGATACCAACGTCTGGAATTTAATCCTGCCTGACCGGTACCCTATTCTAAACCACATATAATTAAAGGTGAGTTCATGTTTTGGTTCTACCTACTTAAGCGAATCAAGGTTTTCAACCATGAAAACACTGAAATCTAAATACAAGTCATCATTAATTGACAAACATTTAAATGTTTGCGTGAGAGTGGATCTTACCAAATATACTCCAAACTACAATATGTTAGTTGAGAATATTCTGTGCCAAGTATCGCATTGAACTCTGAGCTGAAAAAATAAACATCTTGTGATTTGCTTTTTTGAGCTAAATTTAATTTTGTATTGAATTAAATTTTGAATGTTTTGACATTTTGTATTGTTGTTTTGTACACTTTTATAATTTATTAAGATTTTAATGGTAGCCTGAGTAATTTTCTTTAGTAAGCTACAGTAAAAAGTTTTCCTCCCACTGACATGTACACTTATGTAGGTTAGTAGTAGTTAGGTAGGGCTTACTAAACTTTGTTTTTAAACATTCACGTTACAAAATTTTATATTTTATGTTGCCCTCGGACACAGAAAATTTTGCCGAAGTTGCCTTCATTCCAGACAAGGGTGGGTAGGCCTGCCCTTTACTCATCACAAGACATTGTTAGGATAGTCAAGTCTTGTAGATTACAGTGGGCAGGACATGCAGAACGAATGGGAGGTCTTAGGACCTTGTTCAGGGTACTGACTGGCAAACCAAATGGGAAGACACCATTGGGAATAACTAGACATAGAATAGAGATTAACATTAGAATGTACTGAAAAGAGATTAGGGAGTATGGAGGGAGACTGGATAAACTAGCTCCAGGTAGGGATAGGGTGTAATGAGGTGAATTGGATAAAACTAGCTCATTTGGATAAGTGGCGTACTTTTGTAAGTGTGGCAATTTAATATCGAGTTCCTAATTCCATAGATTAAGTAAGTTAAAGATTTAAACGTATACAATTTTGAAAAGGAAATACACTTAATTATCATGTTGTTTTCTCAAAAAGAAACATACAAACCATAAATAGTTATAGTTTTTACAAATAATCTTAACACAAAATGAATACAATTTACCTACTGGACCAAGGAAATTAGGTCGGAGTATTGCAATGACCAAGGAAGCTTTCAACAAGAAGAGGTTACTGCTGAACAGCGAGTTGAGATTAGAACTGAGGAAGAAACTAATGAAAGGCTACATTTGGAGCACCGCACCACATGGATCAGAAACTTGGACTCTTAGGAAGATGGAAAATAAATATTTCAAGAGCTTTGAGATTTGGTGCTTGAGAAGATCAGGTGGACATATAGGTCTAGAAATAAAATAAGGTCTAAGAAGAGTGGGTGAGAAGAGAACCATTTTGGATTGGATTCTTTGGTACAAGGCAAACTGGAAAGGACACATCCTGAGGAAGAACTGTCCTTCTGCACGACGTCATAGAAGGAAAGGTTGAATGAAAGATAAGTTTAGCTAGAAGTAGGGTTCAAATACTAGATGACTTGAAGGAAAGAATAAAAATTTGGGAACTGAAGGAGGAGGCAGAGGACAGGGTGCATTGGCAGTATAAGTTAACTGACAAAATAAATGGCCCTGTCTTATGACAGAACACCTAATAATAATAGTAACTGTCTACCCTATTGAGATAATTTATTTCAACCATAGATATTTTGATGGTCCCCCAACCTTTTCTCATTTCCCAGCCACCTATTTTGAAATACTCTTATAAGAAGAACTGTAGAAAATATTTCTTGCAAGCAGGCCAAAATGATTATTATAGAATTGAAACAAGTGGATGTTTCTACTCTGACCAACAGTGATGTGACACTCATTTAGCATAATATGAATTACGATCGCTCATCTGCGCATTCCCGTTCACCAAATAGCGCTAAGGACACGCATGCTGCTTTGAATTATATGAACATTAAAACTAAGATCGGTAAATAATTTGTGCTCGTGAAAGATAAAGTCACCTCTATATTTGGTTTTTCCACGCAACGAGGTTTTAAAGTGTTGCGTGAAGTATAGACGATTTATTTGGATGGTACATTCAAAAGAGGTCCTACATATTTCACTCAAATCTTTACTAGCCATAGTTTCAAAAATTATTTTTAGATACCATTGGGTATTTTTTTTGTGCTGCCCAACAAATGCAAAACAACGTATACTCCTTCAGGAATGGGTATCTGGATACGGTGTTACATATATACTCAATGTTTCACAGGACACAAACACACACATACATAAACAATATATGTACGTACATCGTATATATATATATTATATATTAAACGGGTATTGTATTTGTCAATGATTAAATCAAAAAAAAGGTACAGTTTAAACTCCATAACCTCATCTCAAAAGAGTGGGAGTAAGTTTCATAGAGGAGATAGGTAGTTTTCGAAATAACATACAAATATGATATAATCGCCTTCATAACTGAGTCGTTATACACCGGAGAAACCTGTTACAGAAACTTCGTTGACAGCTGGTTGAAAGGCTTAACTGTTCTATACCATGAGAGTTGTGTTCCAAGTTGACAGTCTGGCAGGACGTTTCTCAGAGGCGGGTTTTAGGCCTCCCTCAAGTTGGTAGACCTGCCCGCTCGGCTGTCACTGATCCAACCAACGCGTGCCATGTCACGGTGCTATGGGATGCCACCACATTAAGAAATTAATACAGAGGGTCGAATAAGCTGCCACAAACACTCCACTCATATCAACTTGTAAACATGGTCAATTTATTGTTTTAAATTTTCAGTTCACAGGGCCTTGATAAAAACAGGGGCAATAAGTGTAAAGAACAACCTTTGTAGGACGATCGCTCTTAAATGATTTCCTACATTGAATTTTAATACTACTTTGTTTATTTGAGGTATTTGACGTGCACTTTCTGAAACAAATGATTATATCTGCACACTATAAATTCTATGAGCGTTAGCGAAAGGACCTACCAATTTTGCCAGGAAAGGTATTTTTCCATAACGACCAGGGTTCTTTTAAATGCCGCAATCGATATGGGACCAACGGCTTTACTTCCCTTCCAATGGAAGTTGTGCTACGGGATTTTATCTCTAAATAAAAATCCATTGACTTCAGCTGGGTTTAAACCCACGAACATTGCGTCCTTGGGTGAGCATTTTACCCCAAAGCCACCTTCCTCATTGTAGATAACTTATTTTTACCCTAGTAATCTTTGAATTTTAATATCTCAAAAGGTGGTTCTTCTAAATCAAAATGCCTCAGCGCTATTTATTATGGACCAGGTGTTTAACTGAATTAAAATACATATGATTTCTACTAGAATATTTTATTCTTGATCAATGTAGTTGGAAATCACAACAATTTTAATCTATGGCGTTTTTTTCTGTGGAGTAGGGTCCTGTTTTAACTAAACCTTTTGGCATTTTATCTATCTGTCTGTTTGTTCCGTGACTACTGGCAAATAAATAGACCAATCTTAACAAAATTTGACATAAATATTTGATGAGCATGGACTAAGCTGCGTGTGTATGGGTTATTTTTAATTGTTTTATTTTATTTTCATTGCGAAACTGATCTCTTAAAGCAAGTCAACAATAGTTATTCTCTATGGATGTTTCATATAATTCACATATACTTCATTTGTTTTTTGTATACATTGATCATCAAAGAGAAATATCAACTTTAAATCCAAGGATAAATCATAGGAGGAGATAATTTACTTCAACTTAAAATACAAATTAAACATCTTAAGATTTTATTACCGATAATAACATGAAGGTACCAAGGTCTACTGTTCATAGAACTACTAGTAAGACTGTAGTAATTATAAGAACATGAAGGGAGCGAGGTCTACTGTTCATAGTAACTAGTAGTAAGACTGTAGTAATGATAAGAACATGGAGGGAGCGAGGTCTACTGTTCA
>CABFWB010000870.1:148747-167498 GCA_902151455.1 Timema bartmani
AGAACTACTAGTAAGACTGTAGTAACGATAATAACATGGAGGGAGTGAGGTCTACTGTTCACAGAACTACTACTAGTAAGACTGTAGTAACGATAATAACATAGAGGGAGTGAGGTTTACTGTTCACAGAACTACTAGCTAAAAGTATGTTGACTGTCAATATTTGTTAATGAGCCGTTCTAAGAGGAAGGTATTAGAGGTGTAGATGAAAGTGAATTGACCTGCACTAGCAAGTATAAGGTATGGAAAGTACTGGTTTCTGGAGGTTACAAAGAAGTAGACAGTTTCAAGAACTATTTGTAAATACAATTATTTGTTAGGAGGGGTTTAAGCTACAGTGTTATCCTCACCTACAATACTACAGCCTACAGTAAACTTGACCTCTTGCACTATGTAACCATTGATGAGAGTATTAATCTCTTGCTTGACTGTTACTTAATTAATTAATTTTTAGAACTATTTCAATATTTAAGTTACATTATCAACTTTATAATTTTATTTAGTCAGGAACATATTGATGGATTATTGGTGATTTGTGATGGGCTGTATGCAATAATTATATTGGAGGAATTTATTGCGTTTATATATATTTGTTCAACAATTTTATATATCAACCCGTCTAAAAATGTATTAAGCAAAACTTTTAAAGATATTGATGCTAATTGAATAACTAATTCTCCTAATTTATCTGACAGTCAGGAAGATTTGTTAGTGAAATCTGCCATAAAAGTGTGTTTTGGATGTAATCAAGGATGGTGACACCCATTTCCAGTATATCTATAGTTTTAGCTCATTGCATGGTCCGATGAGCTATAGTATGCGTTCAGATAGTTTCTGCTCTGTTGTTAAAATGAGGCCCATACATCCATTTACCCTTGATGGGATACAATAGGGTGAAGAATATAAGATGAGATTATATTGTAATCGGTCAAGATCAGGTCAAACGGAGGCTTCTGTACATAGCTTTAAGATCTGTCCCTCTGAATTGGTACGTCCCGATTTTACTAAATGATTTATTCGCGTTTTTATAAATATTGAATAATTGATATTTTACATACACTAGTAATAATAACTATAGTTTGAAGAGTGGACATTTTTCAGTTTTCAGAAGCTTTGACATGATAAGTATGACTGTGAGAACAGGTTTTCTTAAATAATATAACTGAATAAGAACACGAATAGCTCAATTCGTAAAGAAATGTCAGATAATTTCTCAAGGAACAGCTGACGAAACATAGCCAGCGGAAAATGGGATTATTGGTTACTTCTAACCCCTCATTTCGAAATCACAAATAGTTCTACAGATAGAATTATAATTAACTTTTTCAAGACATTATTTAAAACATAAATAAACGATGGATTAGTTTTAAAATTATCATAATGTTTTAAAGAACTATTGTTTTAAATAATTAATGCAGCATAAACATTCTTGAGTCATACAGCCGTCCAATATATAATGTGTTGGCTGAAACCGGCTATTTTCATGGCATGTGACGTCATGATTCGTACGTTTTGTTGCCGGTGACATTATATATTTACACGCAACATGACGTTTGGCTATTTTCGTGCTGGCTCATTTTTTCATTCAAAAAATATAAAAAGTTATTAAACTTTGTTGCTAAGGGTATATATTGAATGCCTTACCACCTCCTCTTCACACCCCAATAATGACGTGCCTGAAAAATGATCTACGGCCTGGACAGGGTCACATTATATATCTCCATTCACAACCCATGAATTATTTATGTAACATTGTACCATTGTTTTATTCCCTTTAGTTTAAACATTGCTGGACCGCTCAGTTATCTGGGTGAAAGACCAATTTGGTTAATTCCGTATTCTGGATTGATCACCGAAATATTTGACAGTGTCTTATAGACCTTTTTATTGTTCAAACATTCAGGATAATATGGATAAATATGTTGTAGGAGATAGAATAAAAGAGAAGGACAATAAATAAAAATAAGTAAACACAAGTGTAGGAATAAAATCTTCGTTCAGAAAATATAAATACTAATAGGTCTTAATTAAGTTCGCGTTGTTTAAGGTAGAATTACCCGTTTATTTTTATATAATTTACTTCCATCGATGAATGATAATAGCTCCCTATGAAATTGAAAAAAATAAAATGGTTTGGGTTTCTAAAAAAGTATTGAGGTGTAGATTTAGAATAAAATTACAATATCTTTGAACTTTCTCTGGCCTTTACTAAGTCCTGTTAGTTGTACAAGCAAGAAAGCTGACATACGTGATTTTTTTACTTTCTCGCTATCTTACAGGTAGAGAAAGTATTGTGATCGTCAAAAAATCAAACTCAAGATTGTGATGAATTTTGACGTTTCATGACCACCCTAATCCGAAAAAGTTGTTTTTGAATTTTCATCTGTCTGTCTGTCTGGCTGTACCTCCGACTATAACTTAAACTATTTTACCAATTGGGATAAAACTTGGTAGCTAGGGTTTTTATAGGTTTGCCCCGAAGTGTTTTTGGAATTGGATATTCAACCCTAAAATTAAGCGTAGTTTACTGAAAGGTAAAAAGAGATAAAATCGATATTATCAAAATCGGTTCAACGATTTTGATTAAATTTGATTTAAAAATATTTATAAATATTTAAAACAAAATGGATACTTCCATATTTAGGAAAAATGATTTAGGAAAATATACACATCAGACTGGAACCCTTCCATTCTGATGCGAATATTCTCATTTTTTATTATATCTCCTAAGCTATTTGAGATATGTTATTACTTATCATTGAAAATATGTAAAGCTATTTATAATACTAATATTTTATTCAAAACATATTTTTATAAAAACACTAACTTTTAAGCTATACGCGAATATATTTTTTAACTTCTCGAAAACTAAAGGTAAAGTATTGCAACCGTAAAAAAAATCAAACCTGAAATGTTGATGGATGTCGATGTCTGATGACTCCGCAGACCCTAAAAAGTGGTCTTTTCAATGCCGTCTGTGTGTGTGTGTGTGTGTGTGTCTTTTTTAACCCCAAAACTTAGAATAGTTTAATAAAAAGCGAAAAGATAAAGATCGATTTTATCAAAATCGGCTCTAACGATTTAAATTAAAATTCGTATCTAGGCATTATCAATGCCGTCTGTGTGTGTGTGTGTGTGTCTTTTTTAACCCCAAAACTAAGAATAGTTTGATAAAAAGCGAAAAGATAAAGATCGATTTTATCAAAATCGGCTCTAACGATTTTAATTAAAATTCGTATCTAGGCATTGATTAAGATTATAAATAAAGTGGCTATTTTCATTTTCCCATGAAAATAACTTTTAGGGTTCTTTACAGAAGCGGAAATTTCCTTATCTCGGTAACTATTTGAGATACTAAATAACTTATCGTTGCAAAATCGTAGTACTATTAAAAATAAAAACTCTTATATGAAATATATTTTTATAAAACCAATAGCTTCTGAGCTATTGGCAAATATATTAATACAACTTTGTGAGATTTAGTTGTATAGAGACACTACTTAGTTTTAACGCAATAATTTTCTAATGCCATAGAATAAGAAATAAGTAAGTCTCTCAAAAACTGGATGTTCTCTTTCCTTAAACCTCTTAGGAGATATGTTTATACAACAATGATCTATCTCTATCATTTTAGATTCAATAGTCAATATTTACCTATTTTGTTTAATTTATTATTTGTTAAATTTATAAATGAAGAAATTAATAGAAATGCGATAGCCATAAGATGTGCAACCTCTAAGAAAATGTCGAATATTTTAACCGGAAGTCAAAATTGTAATATGAAGTGTTGACCCTTATGGACCCAATATCCATATTTTTACTTCTCGCTACCTCACAGGTAGACTAAGGATTGTGATAATCAAAAAATTTGAACTCAAGATTTTGATGGATGTCGACGTCTTATGACCCCCCGAACCCTAAGAAGTAGTTTTCGCAATGCCGGCTTTCTGCCTGTCCATATGTCTTTCAGCCTGTACCTTGGGCTAGAGCCTGAACTATTTTACCGATTGGTATAAAACATAGTATCTAGGGTTTCAGGGTTTTCATGGGGCTACCTCGAGGAATTTTTGGAATTGGATATCCAACCCTTATATTAAGGTTAGATTATTTAAGGGTGGAAAGAGAGAACATCAATTTTATCAAACTGGCTTTAACGATTTTGATTAAATTTCGTTTCCAAGCTTTGATCAATATTACAAACCAAATGACTACTCTCAACTTTTTGTCAAACTGAATTTAAAGGTTCCGTCTGATGCGTATATTCTAGTTTTTTACTGTATCTACGTAAGTCTTTGAGATATTAAATTACTTATCATTGTATAAATGTAGATCTATTTATAATAAACATATTTTACTTGAAATATATTTTTATAAAACCAGAAGTTTTCAAGCTATACACAAATATATATATATTTCTTTTAACTTAGCCAACACTTTAAGGTAAAGTATTACGACCGTCAAAAAGTCTAGCCCGAAATGTTGATGGATGTAGACGTTTGATGAGCCCCCGAACCATAAAAAGTGTTTTTTGCAAGGCAGTCTGTCTAACCCTAAAATTATTAGCAGTGAATCGTTGCTTCTCCGATCACGTAGAAAAAGAAACGATTGCTGGTACATAATTAGGTAAGTTATACTTGATGAAAGATAGGGAAGGTAAATGCATTACAGAATTATATAAGATTAATAAATAAGTTTATTAAAAAGCAAACAATGAGATATAGAAATACTTATGAGTGACATGATTTTAATTCAATTAATTAACGATAGTTTTATTCCGTTATCGAGATAGTAAACATTAGGTTGGACGAATATATACTAGTACTTTATAGAAAAGGAGCCGACAGAAGTTAGATAGAACATTTCGTTTAGTTTAATAACTCTAGAAATAGGGATACTTTCTCTTACTCGAACGATGAAGCGTCTACCACAACTCGGCAACAGTAAAAAAAAGGGGAATTAAGTTTCAGGAAATATACAAAAAGACAATTTAGCCAGGATAATACCAGACTAATACCTGAGAGATCTAATCATGAAAAATAGTGAAACTATTGAAAATAGAAACATACCATCAAATCCTATATTTTTAGAGTAACTTAGAAGAATGTTATTTAAGATAGCAAGCTTGTATTAACCCTCATGGAGAGTTACGAAAACCAAAGAATAATATCCTATAAGAGAAGCTTTAATTTTACAAATAATAGATGGCAAACAATCAGGCATCTACACAGTAATTTACTATGGCCGGTCATTTCCTGATGAGTACTGCCAGAGCAATCAATAGTAAATTTATACATGTATACATAACTAGGGCATACAATAGCTAATACAAATTATCTTTGAACACTAAAATAAATATGTCGTCTGAAGGGGCCTAAAGAAAGTGTTATCCTCGCGGGCCACTACTTCAATCTAGTAGTGCTCTCACAGGTTGCGCACTGTAAATAGCTACACAGACAAGGGTGTAATCGTGACTGCAACCAGTCACTGACCTAACTAGGTCCACGAATAAAGTGTTAGATGATCTGAATGTAGCCATAAAGATATTCTAAACGAGATCATACCGTTTAGGGTGTCATAAAAATATAACTATGTTTTAAGGACTTAGAAAAGTAAATCTAATTCATGGACTCTTTATATTCAATCACCTGGTCCTAAACATATGTAGAGCATAGAACCCTCGTATTTAAATTATGCCTTATGGGCATAGGGAAAGTATCGTCAGACTATCTGACCCAAGAAACTATGTCTGATGGACATAGAAAATAACGTCAGACTATCTGACCCAAGAAACTATGTCTGATGGACATAGAAAATAACGTCAGACATTCCGGCTAAATAAATCATTTCTGATGGATATAGAAAGTAATGTTAGACATTTTGACTAAATAAACCATGCTTGATAGACATAGAAAATAGTATTAGACCTTCTGACATTAAAACTTGTGTCTGATGGACATAAAAATAGCTCAGACACTCTAACACAATACACTATGTCTGGTGGACTTAGAAAATGAAGCAAAACATACAAATAAATGAAACTATGTCTGATGGACATAGATAGCGACGTCAGACATTCTGACACTATAATCATAGTCTCAGAAGAGGCCTCCTCTGCAACACGGTGGTGAGGCCTATGCCTGATACCTCGTGGCCACCAGTAGTCCTCGGTGCTGAAGTTTTATGGAGTAGTTCTTCCTCCGGTGAATAAATACAATGGAATACAAGAATGTGAGTAACAGGGAATCTGTTATATAGCAACAGAAAATGGACTAAATCAGGAGATTTAAGGGGAGTAGGGGGGGAAGAGTTTCGAAATAGCTCCACTTTCTCACTAGCGCTCTCATAAGGTGTGGTGAGCAGAGACAATAATCTCTCTTTTCTTCGACGTGTGCCCTTCGATAAATTTTGTTCCAACCTATAGTACTCGATATTATATCTAAGAAAAATGAAGAGTTTGTGTTTCTGTCTGTCTGCCATGAGCATTGCGGGACAATAGAGATCTGAAACTAAGAAAGTAGTAGCTGTGTTCCCAAACATGTAAACTTCAAAGCCAAAATTGTGAAATGATGACTTTATGTTTTTAATTAATTTAAAACTGGGTTAGAAGAAATAAAATTGTGACCTTTTTCTGTCTTTTTGAAGGAAAGGAAATTGTTTTCAGGGGTAACGATGCAATCCATTGAGCAGCTACCCAGGGCTACACAGGGTGACCCTGCTGTTACTCTGATAAAGTTGGTGCGGTTGTGTCGTGCCATTTATTTATATAAAACTGTATTTCAAATTATAAAATTAATAGTATTTAAAACTTATGGTCAGCTGTAAATTTGTGATTTAATGTTCTCTACACTCACCACGTATTGTTCTCCACACTCACCACGTCTTGATCTCTACACTCACCACGCCTTGTTCTCTACACTCACCACGCCTTGATCTCTACACTCACCACGTACTGCTCTACACACTCACCACGTCTTGATCTCTACACTCACCACGCATTGATCTCTACGCTCACCACGTCCTGTTATCCACACTCACCACGTCTTGATCTCTACACTCACCACGCCTTGATCTCTACACTCACCACGCCTTGTTCTCTACACTCACCACGCCTTGATCTCTACACTCACCACGTACTGCTCTACACACTCACCACGTCTTGATCTCTACACTCACCACGCATTGATCTCTACGCTCACCACGTCCTGTTATCCACACTCACCACGTCTTGATCTCTACACTCACCACGCCTTGATCTCTACACTCACCACGCCTTGTTCTCTACACTCACCACGCCTTGTTCTCCACACTCACCACGCCTTGTTCTCCACACTCACCACGCCTTGATCTCTACACTCACCACGCCTTGATCTCTAAACTCACCACGCCTTGATCTCTACACTCACCACGCCTTGTTCTCTACACTCACCACGTCTTGATCTCTACACTCACCACGCACACTCACCACGCCTTGATCTCTACACTCACCACGCCTTGATCTCTACACTCACCACGCCTTGATCTCTACACTCACCACGTCTTGTTCTCCACACTCACCACGTATTGTTCTCCCCACTCACCACGTATAGTTCTCCACACTCACCACGTATAGTTCTCCACACTCACCACGCCTTGATCTCTACACTCACCACGTCCTGTTCTCTACACTCACCACATATTACCACTAGGCCGGTCTAAATGCATATCTTGCTATAATATAGATAGGGTCAAGAAAGGTCTAAAGTAGAGGAAATGTTCCTTTATTTGCGGTTAGGGATGATAGTAAGCCAGCTAGGATAATATGAACATATCAGTACACATTGCCAAGCATCTAGTCCTAATTTAGCCGTCATTGTCAAACCAACCTAGACGAGATTGATGCCTTAGTCTGTGCTACCACTGTTACCTGTCAGATCACAGAAATGATTTGAAAGTTTGTAGTTCAAGAATGGTATGACCTGGACCTGTGTATCGAGTTCTGACGTCATAACTACGTAATACACCGCCGTGGTATGAATATCGTTGATGCGTTCTTATATTTTGAGACTTTCATGTTTTGAAAATTAAGACATATTCTATCTGTCCACGTAGTATAGTTCTAATAGCTTGGTTAGTGGTATGCAATCATAAGATATTAAAAAAATAATAATACCTATAATATAAGCATAACCAGCTTATAAGCCTTTCAACGACAGGCTAACTAAACATGAATAACTATAATGTAACTGATATATAAATAAAAAAACTAAAAGCTCATAGATTTTTCTTTTAACTTAAATTTTAAACAAACGAGGGGTATTAACGTAAACTGAGTATGCTATGTCAGAAGTAGGTAAAAATTCCTACCTGATATCTTGTTGATCTCTGTAGAGTTCGTATTAGTTGAGAAAAAGGGATGTTTACAACAGAAATAATATATAGGAATTATTTACAGTAAATTATATTTTTATTTTTAAAAAATATTCATTCATGTACATTGTACATACTTAAATAAGCCTACATGTGTTACCGATTTGTTATATTATTTAAATTCTTATCTGGTTTAACCGTTCTTCGCACGGGGAATCTATAAACTAACTTTATTATTCTTGGTATATAAAATAAATCACAGGGAAAAGTAACCATATATTAAATTATGTTTATATATTAATTATTTATTGGTTTAAATTGTGATACAAAACGGGAAGATAGGCTGACTAATAAACAATGTCTGAACATGGATTAAATCTGACATTTTTGTTGAAGATTAAGTTTAACTTCTCTATTAACACACAATACTTTGAACTCTTGTCTGTTGGTGATAATAAAAAAAAGAGATAAGAGTGTCACGGAATAAATAGTTGCTTGTTAAAGGGTTGCAGTTAAATACAATCAAATGTATTTTAACTTTTTTCCCTGCATATTGCCACGTTAACTTTTTATCTCTTTTTCTTTTTTTTTTAACCCTTTTACCACATTTACCCTTTTAACCTCGTTTAGCCATTTTGAATTTTTTTTTTTACTTTATAAACATTTCTAGATTTTTTACTAGCTTTAATAAAAAATTAATGCCATATTTGCTCGTTTTACCCTTACTACCCTGTTTACGCCTTTTATCCTGTAAGCATTTATATCATTTTTTTTTCTCGTTTTACCTTTTTTATTTATTTTACTCCTATTTTTGCCCTTTTAATTTACTTCTCTTTTTAATTAGATTTACTTTGTACCCTTTTTACCATTTTTATCTTTTTTGCTCTTTTTAACATTATACACACTTTTACATTTCTTACACATTTTTCATTAGCTACCTGGCTTACCAAAGAATAAATATTTTAGTGTTAAAAGGTTTAAAAGGTGTAAAAAGTGCAAAAAATGCAATAAAGTAGAAAGAATTGAAAGTAAGTCTAGTAATTATTTTAAAATTAAGGTAAAAATGTTCAAAGGGTATTTAGGGGAAAACGTTTTAAAAGGTTAAAATGGGTAAAATGTGTTAAAAAGACATAAGAGTCAAATCAAAATAATTAAATTCCGGCTTCCAGGGGCACCTGTTCGTGTACAAGGGCTACAAGTGTTTATATTTCAGACATCTTCCTGCGGTAGGTATTGTGCAACGTTCATCTTTGACAAACTATACATTTTATAAATATTGATTTACATATTTGATTCTTAACCGTATTTAATCTAAGTATACATTATAGGCATTTTTATAAATTGACTTAAATTAATAGCACTAACATTTATAAAGATATTTTAAATAATGAATATAGATATACTTATATATTATACTAATATACTTTAATTCGTTAATATAAGTCCAAATATGTTTTCACTTATGGCAGCTACAATGAATTACTGTACAAATAATCTTGTTAGTGTGTGAAAACGTTTCATTTCAAGGGTTATTGCCAAGTTGATACCAACACAAATATATTCTAGGTATAGCCTAGTTTGAATGACACTGAGGAAGATATGCTAAGAACATTTTGAGCATCAGTAAGATGGTTTTCATTTTCATTCATTTGAGATATTTAACATGCACTTTCTGAACCGATTATGTCGGCACATGTGAATTTCTTACCAATTTTACCGGTAAAGGTATTTTCACATATCTTCCAAAGTTCTCTTACAAGTCACAATCGACATGAGGTTGGCGGCTTTACTTCCCCTCTAAAGGAAGTTGTTCTATGGATTTTTAATACTCAAGAAAAATCGGTCGACCCCGGGTGGGTTTTAACCCACGAACTACTGGTCCTGAGGCGATCACTTTACCCCAATACCACCGAGGTTGACCAGTTGGAAGAAAAACTGTCTACACTGTCTTCTAAAAGTGCTCCCTCTTACTCCGTAAGCACGTATTGAATAATTAAATGGCTGAGAAATGGGATTTGTTCCGGAGCTTTATAGTGGTGTGGACCTGCTGTCAGATCGGAGCAACGGCCACTTGTTTGTCCAGTTGAGTGGAAGCTGGCCGGAGCATCTTAGGGACAACTCTGGGGAGCAAGAGAGACTCATCTCCACATTGAGGAACAACTCTGGGGAGAAAGAGAGACTCATCTCCACATATGAGGAACAACTCTTGGGGTAGAAAGAGAGACTCATCTCCACATGGAGGAACAACTCTGGGGAGCAAGAGAGACTCATCTCCACATTGAGGAACAACTCTTGGGGTAGAAAGAGAGACTCATCTCCACATTGAGGATTTATAAAACAAGGTCTGGTAAAGGTAGTTTTTAAATAGAGGCTAGTCCAAGGCTTTTATTTTATCCTGGATTGACGTTTTATGTCCATCATTGGAAAGATACATGACAACTTTTAAGCTGACATTCTCAAAATACTTAGATTTAAGTCTATATATTTTGTTGATATATAACTAATTAAAATCATGTGAGAAATAATATATGCAGTTAATATTGAAATAATAATATTAATGTGATTAGGATAGCAATTATTTAAATGCAATCACTTTAATATAGAGGGTTTTGGAAACTCATATCCCAAATTGTGCATATAAATTGTTTGAACCAAAAGTAATACAAAATGCCCACACACCTACATCTGGAAAACTGTGCTAATACCATTAAAGTGTGTTCAAGGTTTCGGCGTACAGCGCAGGGAGTGCATAGCTGTGCAAGCATGCGTGTACAATAAGTTGCATACGAGCTAGGCGCGTGGCACTACACACATAATAATGGCAAATACTCTGTGATGAAGGACCTTTAATGATGACTCTCAGAAAGTATTCGCATTTCTAGATGGACTGGTGTGTTGCTTACTATTAATTATTGTGGTATGTTCTGCGGTAATGCTCCCAAATGTCAAGGTGTGTAATGTCGCACACCTAACTCCTATGCAGCTTGTTGCAAACGCATGCTTGCACATCTCTGCACTCCCGGCACTGCACGCCAAAATTTTGAACACCATTTTATGGGTATTAACATTGTTTTCCGAATGTAGGTGTACAGGGATTTTGTACTACTTTTGGTTCAAACAACCTATATGTGCTGTTTGGGATATGAGTTTCCGAACATCCTGTATAAAAAATTAATTAAAACATTGTTTTATTACCACGTCTTACTACCGGTTCAGGTTATGAGCATAATTTAAATTACTTTAAGGGGAAAGGGATGAGGAAGAACAACTTTAGAGGTAGTCTGCCCACATTTGTATGGAAAAGGAATTGGAAATAATTTAGGAAAAAACACCCTCAGAGAACATGACAGGGACTCTAACCTTATCTCAACGCCATCAGCAGGCCACTCTAATATGAGAGCGACTCTTTAGACAAGTCTGCCGCTGAAACGCGTATGTGGGTTTTTTAATTTTAGTTTTTGACATATTTATTGGGGAGGTGAATGTAACCTTTATTACCTTTATATCGATCCGAGCTAGATTCGAACCAAAGTCCCCTGTATATAGAAAGAGTAGCCACAGAACAATCAACCCCGTGGTACTGATGGGGAACATTGTGTCACCACTTTATCATGGAACTTTCAAGAACTACAGTTACGCTTAGAAGAATTGAAATAGAACCATCTAATTGTGTTGGTAGTGTGCGTTATTTTCGGTTTTATAAATAAATAATAACTACTTTAGTTACATGTTACTACCCCACATAGATGGTCATGCAGATGGAATGTCTGGTTCATTAGACTTGTTTGCTGGTGATGGGAGGTAGGGACGGGGTTAGAATCCCCGCCAATTTTAGGGAGTATTTTTTTCATAAAATTGTTTATCATCCTACATCCATGCAAATTCTGACACATTTCCTCCCGATAATACCTTCCTCATCCTTACCCAATTAGTGTAGCTAAAATGTGAAGAGTCTGTACGAGTGCAGGGAAAATAAATGAAAAAATATCCTTTCTATATTCAACTACTATTTTAATATCATTATAGACTCGCTTTGGTGGCCGTATGGTCTAAGGCGCTACTATCGCAGTAGATTAGACTGCCGATGAAGGGGAGATCTAGGTTCAAATCTCAGTCGGGTGTATTGATTGGTTTTTTCCAAAATTGTTCTCCAATCTCCCTCCACGTGAATGTGGGTACATTTCCTAAAAAACTTAACCTCCTCATCCCTAAAAAATATTAGCGTCATTAGTCTATAAGCATATAAGACAAACGGGTAGTAAGACGTGGTGCTAAGAAAATATCTTCTATTTAATTAAGAGCGTGCATTTTATGCCCATACAATTTGTGATACAGTCGGCTATAAATCGTAAATTTACACAAACATTGGATCATTTCTTATTAAATATTAATGGAGGTACGGAGTTAATAGAAGTTCCTAATACTGAACATTGTTGAAATATTAAATTATATTTGGATAAAAAATTACATTAAAAAGGCAATTTTTTGACCATATTAGAATGGCTTTACAGATAGACACTGTGCTTAAATCTTCATTCAGCCATATTAGGGACATATTGGAGTTATTAACAAGAAACTTTGTCGCTTTGTCCCCCATCGTCATCACGGAAAATGTCGAGTAATCATCAAATACGAATGTACTGAAATGGTCGTTTCTTTTTCCTTTTAATCCCAAATCTCGCGCGAATCGGGAGCTGAGTTAGATGTATTCGATTAAAGAAATCCCATCATTGGCTGGAAAATTATAATATCATATAAATACATGAATAAGTTACAAATTATTATAAAAAATGGTGCTGCACCATCGTTCATATTTTCTAATATTATATTATATACAAGTGCACATATCTTGATACAGCGAGAGGATAACTATGTATAAAATCATTGTAAGTAAAATACAATAATTAAATTATTTTTTCTCCAAAAATGGGTCTACAAGTTTACGTTTTGAAAAAAAAATTGTAGTCATTAAAAAAAATTATTAAAAAAAAAGTATAGCCATAATTTTAGACCTAGAACTAAATGCTCAAATCAGCCTTGAGCTATAAACATTAAACCACCAAATATTAATTTTAAACGAAATTTATCAAACCATTTTGGCTGTGGCCCAGAATTCAGGTATCAAGAAGGACAAATGTAGTTTTATAGCCTTCTTTTTTGAGTTAAATGGCATAAACTATGTCAAGTTTCATCAGAGTATCTAGTTCAAAAATTGTCACGCTTGCATTACTTGATAAGAATGTATAAACAATCTTAGTTACAATATTGATAGTAATTTATATCTGGTAAATATTAGTGTTTATTTGAATAACCTGGTTTGTAAATATTTCTAAGAGGTCTAATTCCACTGAGAAAAGGATTGGTACTGTCATAATACATGAAACATAATAATAATAGTAATAATAATAATATTAATAATAATAATAATAATAATATCTATTTCTACATATGTTTGTACTTATTTTGGTTATATAATCTATAAATTTTGGATGTAGGACTTATGGTAAAAGAAAAATAAATCGAACTAAATTAAACAAGAATCTTCCACCAATACCAGGCATTTATTGAAATTTAAAACAACTCCTAAAATATTACAAATTTATCTTGAATAAAATTAGAGTTTGAAATTTTATTGACATAAAATATAATACTTTAATTTTATCCTTTATACATAATCCTATATAGTCCTTACAAAGTGAAGTTCATCATTTTCATTTTACAAGTGAATTATAATAATACAAATGAAGCCTATTTATAAAATGTTTCATAATTTTTTCTTTCTCTCTACCCTTTATACCCTTTATACCCTTTATGTGATCGTTAATAATAATAATAATATCTATTTCTACATATGTTTGTACTTATTTTGGTTATATAATCTATAAATTTTGGATGTAGGACTTATGGTAAAAGAAAAATAAATCGAACTAAATTAAACAAGAATCTTCCACCAATACCAGGCATTTATTGAAATTTAAAACAACTCCTAAAATATTACAAATTTATCTTGAATAAAATTAGAGTTTGAAATTTTATTGACATAAAATATAATACTTTAATTTTATCCTTTATACATAATCCTATATAGTCCTTACAAAGTGAAGTTCATCATTTTCATTTTACAAGTGAATTATAATAATACAAATGAAGCCTATTTATAAAATGTTTCATAATTTTTTCTTTCTCTCTACCCTTTATACCCTTTATACCCTTTATGTGATCGTTAAAAAAAATTGAACTCGAGATTTTGTTACTGTCGACATTTCATGACCCCTTGAAACCGAAAACGTGGTTATCGCGGCGCTATCGGTCTGTCTGTCTATATATTGGACCAGAGCCTAAACCTTTTCCCTAATCTAGTTGAAACTTGGCATCGAGGTTTTGCATAAGGTTCCCACGAGGGGTTTTTGGAATTAGATATGCAACCCTAAAAATAAGAGTAGCTTACTGAAGGGCAAAAATAAATAATATATATTTTATTAAAGTTCGCTGTAACAATTTTAATTACATTCTTTATCCAGGTATTGTATAAAATTACAAACAAATTGGTAACTCTCATTTTACTATGAACATGACTTTAAGAGTACTTTAGACAGAAAATAATATCCAAATTTGATCATATCTCTGCAACTATTTGAATTAATAAATAATTATTTATCATTGTAAAGTTGTAGTAATTACTCCTCAAAACTAAAATCTTTTAAAAGGAATACATTTTTATAAAAACAATAGTTTCTGAGCTCTTTGATAATTTGCCTTTTTTATTATGCTCTTTGGTTGATAAAGATTTTCCTCTTTTCTCAATATTTCTGTAAAAGTGTATACTATTTCATTTATGCTCTTTGATGAAGTGTTTCTACAACAATGTACACGATCAATTTTCAGAAATATTACGAGTTTTATTATATGTTTCTAGATTATGATAAAAGAAAGTGAAAGTCTATGCGAAGCACCGTACCATTTATTTTTCTTACAAATCGTATCCACCCATTATTATTTATCGACCAATAAATACGAGCTTTGAGTGAGACTGTAAATTATATCTATAAGTTTCAACACAAAGGGGATGTGACAGCCATGGCTATGGGAAGGGTAGACAAGTTGGAGAAAGACTAAATACGTGGAGCGTATAGGAAAATCACAATATTAAGAAGCTTATGGAGAGCCAACTGCAATTGAAATGTGACAGTAATATTATTGACCTCGCCAAGATCAATAGGGTTCAAATTCTCAGAGATGGACATCTCAGCCGTCACTTTCTCATGTTCTTAAACCAAGATAACTCGAAGTTGGAACAGTTAAAGTTCTGTTATTTAGCCGTTTGATTATTAATCTGGTAGAGAACAAACCTAGTGAATATAAGAACTGTCTTTCAAAGAGATTTCCCCAACCCAAGATTACTGTTAGGGTTTGCACTATGTGTTCTTTTAGTGAAAGTGTAGTCTTGGTATGATTCTATTTTAAATGAGAAATGTAGTCGGGATGGTTTCTGATTGGTGGATCCCTCCCTGAGGATCATGAGGATCACATTATTAGCCCCACGACTTAAATGAGAAGGTCACTCCACTCGCTTGTTCACAATCACGAGGTATGGATGGAGGAAAAATAACCACTCAGACTAGATTTCTTATCAGTTACAAGGAGCGGATGTGTTATATAACTCCAAATCAGTTTTTGTAAGTCACGAGGTGTGCACGTGTGGTAGCACTCCAAATCAGTTTTTGTCAGTCACGAGGTGTGCACGTGTGGTAGCACTCCAAATCAGTTTTTGTAAGTCATGAGGTGTGCACGTGTGGTAGCACTCCAAATCAGTTTTTGTAAGTCACGAGGTGTGCACGTGTGGTAGCACTCAAAATCAGTTTTTGTAAGTCACGAGGTGTGCACGTGTGGTAGCACTCCAAATTAGTTTTTGTCAGTCACGAGGTGTGCACGTATGGTAGCACTCCAAATCAGTTTTTGTAAGTCACGTGGTGTGCACGTGTGATAGCACTCCAAATTAGTTTTTGTCAGTCACGAGGTGTGCACGTGTGGTAGCACTCCAAATCAGTTTTTGTCAGTCACGAGGTGTGCATGTGTTAGCACTCCAATTCAGTTTTTATCAGTCACAAGGTGTGCATGTGTTATAGCACTCCAAATCAATTTTTGTTAGTCACGAAGTGTGCATGTGTGACTGATAGCACTCCAAAGCAAGTTTTGTTAGTCACGAAGTGTGCATGTGTGAACTGATAGTACTCCAAAGCAGTTTTTGTTAGTCACGAAGTGTGCATGTGTGACTGATAGCACTCCAAGACAGTTTTCATCATCCAATGTAAAGGTAATAGTTATTCATTACATTGTCCACGAGCAAAGTGTTTCAATAAATCAACCGAAAAATGAATCAATGTAAAATTGTATTTCGGTGTAATAGCGTCATCATATAACGTTAGTAGGATACGTAACACCTGTCAGCTGAATAAAAGACTGTATTATTTAGCGCTGACTAACAAATAGCGCTCGAGTATCTAAAACGATTGAGGCGTATTTTAAGACGGGCAGGATTCAATCACGAGAATTCCAATGGAAATACGAATCTTGTGGTTGGATTGTGTATCTGGCTGAAACTCAAACCTCAGCCTTTATGTATCGTCAGCACAGTCAATGCACCTTATGACTCACACGTGACCATAATTTTTTGTCTGGGTGTAAATGAGATCTCCCTGATATATAAACTGGTGCAAAGTAGACCCAAATCTCTGTTAATGGGCAGTACCAGCTGGTATCAACACTCCTTGCAAGTTAATTACATGTGAAAACCATAAATAGAGTGTGCGTATCATTAAAAATAATAATAACATAATAGTTACCCTTGTTATTTATCTAATAGCTATAGCAATGTAGGCACAATATGGTGTAAAGCTTAGGGAATTAATAATACTGATTTTTAATTAAAAACATAGTATTAAACTAATACGTAGGCAACCAATTGGGCCATAAAATGTTAACTGCTTCTAGGGCCTGGAGATCAAATTTGAGGAAATCCATCTTTTTTAGTGAACTTTGTAATTTCATTGACGTGTGTGAATAATTAATATTTAATTAATGATGATATGGATAATAATAGCTATCCACATTGGAAGACATGCAAACTAAATGTCAGGCTCATTCCCAGTGACGGGGAGGTCAGGGTTCGATTTCTACCGGGTGTAATGTAGGTGATTCTTCCTAAATGGTTTTGTACTCTCAACGGAAATACGTATATATATACTCTAAGAGATAACTTTATCATTCTTACTTTATTTTTTTGATTAAATATATATAACATGAATGGGTATTGAGACGTGAAGCAAAGAATAATATTTTTGGGCAGTTTTGACTGACACTACCAATATAGTTTTTTGAGTGAACCACATTAA
Source organism: Timema bartmani (assembly GCA_902151455.1). Classification (NCBI taxonomy): domain Eukaryota; kingdom Metazoa; phylum Arthropoda; class Insecta; order Phasmatodea; family Timematidae; genus Timema; species Timema bartmani. The sequence continues at coordinate 166,486 of CABFWB010000870.1, forward strand.
AATTAACATCTAAAATTTATTTAGTGTATAGATAATTAATTTAGTTAATTAATGGTAAATATAAATAAATTTTCACAGTTTCTTGCTCGGCCAAACTCTCTTGAAACTTTAATGAAGAGTCAGATACTAAATATTCAGTCAAATAATATAATAAATAATTCTTCAACTTCCTATGCTTCGAGATTTATTAAATACAACTAATATATTCTGATACTTTATACTGATATTTTATTTTAAAAGTTTTAGTAAGCGACTTTCAAATCGTGAAAACAAATAGTTAGAATGCAACTTTGAACCAGGAGATATTGCTCATATTTTAAAACGATCAATTCAAAGTGTTTTAAAAACCCTCATAATAAGGCCAATTACATTAATTGTGTGATAGTGTATTCAAACGAATCTTTCCCCCAGAGGACCAGCAACACGCAATACCAAGCCTCGGTTAAAATACTAACTTTCTGGCTGTAAGGTTCACACGAACGGGATTGTGTGACTGAAACAATAGTACCCGTGTTAAGTGGGCGTGGACTGTTACGTCAACTTTTATTGTCTCTATAGCACATACTGCGTGTATATATACATATATGATACCTCCCCTTGCCCCTATTCTGTTTCATGCAACCGGACAAAAGAGAGAACTGTAATGCTATGTCATACGATAAAAAAAAAGTTACCAATTCATTTTCCACATTATAATGCGTACAAAACAGCCATACATTGAGCTTGAAATGAAAGCGAAATGTCAACTCTGGGAGAATAAAAGACAGGCAATATCCGAAACTCATTATCAAAAGTCATAAATTTTGTAGTAAGAGAATGAAGTGTAGTGGCTGAAAAGAGGGTGGGGGATGGGGGGTGCTTGGTTGAATAGAATGTTTGGGCAATGGGATGAAGAGAAAGAGGGGTCAGGGGGGAATTCAAAAATTGAACGTAAAAGAAAAGTGGGAACAAAAAGAGTTGACAAGTGATCGAGTTCGTTACATTTATTTTTCCTACGTTTATAAAATATAAAT
>CABFWB010000870.1:169869-194189 GCA_902151455.1 Timema bartmani
CACCCCCCCCCCAAAAAAAAATTCCCTAAAAAATAAAAAAAATATCCCTAGAACCCGATTGCAGCGCCACCTACCAGGTCCAATTGTGAATCTAAACCATCCACGGACCCACTCAAACATACACAAAAAATTTCATCAACATCGGTCCAGCCGTTTAGGAGGAGTTCAGTGACATACACACGTACAGAAGAATTATATATTAAGAAGATATAAACATATATTATAATATATTATTTAAGTTTTGAGCAAAACAATCAAAAGCATTTTAGTATTGTTGACAAAAACAATAGGTGTATTAATATTTTGACATAAAATTAAATATTATTTGATGGAATGGATAAAGTATCTGCATTTATTTAGTTGGTCTTTTCTGAAGGTTTGAAATAATTACTGATGAAAGAGAGACATATATATATCTGAAGAATTGGCTGGACATGTAATGTCATTGCGTGGCTGTATTCTTTTCCTATTCTCCAATATAATATCCTTATTGCTAGTTAAAACTCTTCCTAAATATTTAAACTCAATAACCCTGTCAAATGATAAATGTTATTCGCAGTACTCTCTAAATTATTGTCCTCGATCTGTGCTCTTTTTATGATGATAAATAATTTAAAATACCTTACATTATATATTTTAGCGTAGTTAATTAACTAAAATATATAGATTATTTTTAATAGGTTTGATAGAAAATGGTCTGTATTGGTGGGCATGTTGGCTAAATGTTGGTCTCAACTGGTAAAGTTAGTTGCCTGTGACGAGGAAGTCAGAGCTATCTGGTCAATGTACTATGGTGGATGTCTTATACATTATTTACCACACTCCTACCAGGAAAATGTGGGTACATCTCTTCTGAAAAATATACTTGAATCAACTGTGCCTATAATGTAATTAAAATCTGTATAGCCGGGCTAGGTAGTAAAACACATAATTAGATGTTTGTCATCTTGATAATGTGATTGTTTCGATTTATTAATATTTTAATATTCTTGGGGCTGGTCTTATGACTATCAGATACATATTTCTATCAGGAGGTTAAAGTTAGCGACCAGATAAAGGTTACAAGCCACTTTAATGTTTTACGCGAATTATGAACTTGGTTTATCTGCTGGATAGCTATCTGTAGGATAAATATATTTGTAGGCAGACAACGCAAAGTTAGTACTAGTTTTACTGGTGCGCGCATGCGTATAAACCCTGTTGCTACCGCTACAACCTAGCTATTGGCCACAACGCTCAACATTTGTTTAATAATGGCGGCTAAACGAGTGTGAGGAAACAGATGGCGTCACGTGGGCACAGAAGCTAGCTTGTCTTGCAATTTCTAATTTTGGTGTCTGCCAATATGTGATCAATTTAATTTATTTTACTTACATTTAACTAGTTTGTTCTTATATAACTATAACTCTAAAAATAGCTTGTTAGTTTTTATAGATGTGTGAATTAAATGTTTTAACTTTATATATATTCTGAAAATTGAAAAATGACACCTGGACACGGGAATCGAACCCGGGACCTCCCGGGTTCAATTCCCGTGTCCAGGTGTCATTTTTCAATTTTCAGAATATGATATCTAGATGGTGTAATTCCCATTAATAAGCATAAATAAATAGCTCTGGCTATTAATTCTTACTTTATATATAGTTAGAGCCTGGCGCTATACCTACTACACACTTGAACCAAGTTTTTAACCTAAAAATAGATTCTGAAAGGTGAAACCTCATGAAAAACAACGAGTCTCTATGGCAACACCAATTTTAAATTTCAAATAAAAGTTATCAGATATTTAAAACTCCCGATAAAAATGTGATGGATAAATACATTTTATTTGGAAGGAATGTATTTACACTTGTTACATTATTTATGGTGGATTTAAAATCAATGTGAAAAAATAAAGTATTTATTTTACTCTGGGTATAATAGTAATTCACTATGCAAATTCTTTTGTTAATTAGTTAGTATAGAGTTTTATTAATTTTACAACTACGTACATTACATATTAAATAAAGTTAAATAAAATGTTACATTAACATTTGGCCAAAAACACAGTTTTAATAATGCTTCATTCCATTATGAAATATTTCCATGATAAGTCAATATTAGTATATGTATAATTTATAACCACACAATTTGATAAAATTAATTGTTCCAATATAACAAAAGCTTGACTAATCATTAATGTGAGTTAATTAATTTGTATTATTCTATTTGTAATATTTGATGCATTCATAGGCTAAGTGGTGTGACGATATTTCTGGTACCCTTTACTTTATTTGTAACTATAATATATTGTAACTTCATTCTACTTATTATTTTCTGTAAATTTCTATTTATCTTTATGGCACAGTTTTTTATACGAGTGAAGAAACAATTAATTTTTCAATCACCCGCCTCGGTAGCCACGTGGTCTAACGCGTTAATCTCATGTTGGACTAGACTGCCGAAGACGGGGAGATCGGAGCTCGATCCCAGTTGGGTGCACTGAGGGTGTTTTTTCCAAAATGGGGTTCTACTATCTTTCTACGTTGATGCGGGTGCATTTCCTCTAAATTAATCCTTTATAATCCCTAGCCCACTAGTTTAACTATAGTGCATAGGCGTATAACCCGAACGGGTAGTAAGACGCGGTGCTAAAAAAAATTCAAGTGGTAATTTTTCGGAACCAATATTATTATTTATAATAAATATGGATTCTGTTACCAACGCCATCTATTCCATGGAAAATGTTTGCTGAACTAATAAGTGGAATTTCTGTGCTTGTTTTGGGAAAATACATATGATTTCAAGCGGCGAATTTGAATGCAAGGTGTCTGGTTTTAGTATTTTTGTTTTATAAATAGATATTTTAATTTTAATGGTAATACTTTGTTCTTCTAATATCCTTTTAAATTATATTTAATTATAATTGTTGTTTTTTGGGTGGGTTGCCTAAAATATTTTGTTTGATTGGAGGACACAAACAGATATTTGATATCACCTGCTGATTTAAAATGTTTTTGAATATGTTATAGAATAAATTAGTTTTAGAGCATATTTTAAATAAAAACAGGGACTTAAGTGTTTTACTCAAAATTGCTAGGTAGGATCTTCGACCATTCGAGTTTGAAATACCATAAAATAGGGTACAATTTTGTATTGATTTTTAAAAGTGACAGTGGTAGGAGTCCTAGCCCTCAAGACGTAGCTTATTTATAGTAATTATATCTAGTAGAACTTACAAGATATTTAAGTACCAGAAGGGGATATGTACAGTGACTTAATTTACCATTGAATGAAGAGTTATTTTTTGGTGAGATTAGCTTTATACACCACTCTTCATCCAGAGCATCTGGAATCATATTAATCATTTAGTTAAACCAAATAAAAATATATGTTTTATCTGTAAAGAGACATTAAGATATTGGATAATATATTTTTACCATAATATAAATAACTTTTTATGGTTGAGAATACGTTAATATTTAGAGAGATACCTTTAACTTTCAACCTAAAAACTGGACAAATCATTGTCTTTTTAAATTAATATAAAATTGTTAGCTTTGATGAAAGCTATCAATGTCATTAATTCTGTGGAAACAAATAAAATAGATTGCTTTCCTTATTTTTTTGCATTTTCAAATCATGCAATAAATATTTAAAATAAGTACTGTAGGGGTATATAAATAATTTGATTAGTAAGATCTTTGTATGCAGGATTACTAGCATGTGAGAAAGTGAAACTGAATAATAGCCACATTCTACTTTCATTCTGTACATTCAAAGCTCTTAAGCTAGAAGAAATTTTTGCTAGTGTGTACAGTTAATATTATATGTTATATGTGTGTAGGCAACACCCTTAAGCTAATCTCCTTAGAGAATAGAATACAACATTTTGCTCGCACAGCTTCATTGGTATCACATTGATCCCCTTTCTGCTGACCACTCGGTTCTGGGGTTGCTTGGTAGAGAAAACAATTGACCAATTAACAATTACCTCACCTACAAACTGATGTAATGGTGAGATATTGTTGAAGGGAACCTTACATAATCATAGGTTTAGAATATGTTCATATCATATTTCAAATTTTACAGAGCATGCAATATTTTAAAGAAATATTAAATTGATATTTCAAAAATACATAATGTTAATAAAGGTAAAAATCATTGTAATTATCTTTCAATAACGTATATTTGAAAGCCATTTTCTTTCTCCCTCAAAAATAGACTCATATCTTAAATAATGACTAAATCAAACTAAGAAATATGTATTATACGTTAAATTGTTATTTTAAATTGCTAAAATTTGAAAACAAAGGAAAAATGCTTATCAGTTGCAGGGTAAAAATAAGGGTTTTATTTGTTTGATATTGTTGATTCAATTACATCCCCACAAAACAATGTTATATTTAATTAATTATACCCCTCTTCACATAGACATTAATATAAAATATAAATAGTTAGTTATGTATATGTAATAGCCTATGTTTACTATAAATATAATTTTATTTATATATTTAATATGTAATATAAATACTGTGCTATGTATAAATCTAACGTAGTATATTTAATGCAAACTATGTATATATTTTATATCTAATAAACTACATTATATACGCATTATACATAAATAAACAATATACATCAATCTATAATTATATATACTTAATATTATAAATATATATAATTTATTTAAAATATTATATTTTCAATAATGGTAGCCCCAGGAAAATAAAGACCGACTATTTGTTTCATTTTTGATGTAACGAATCAAATTGTTGTTATTGTGACGTAATCACAGGGTAATATTTCACGGGTTTAACTTTAATCCCAAGTTTACGACAGGAACAACATCGCTTCTGGGGACGGTGTCGGGCCGACATAATCTGAAATGTCCGCGTGAACCCTAAAACCTTTGCTTCCTTGATTCTTTCTTTCTTTATTCTCACTTTCTTTCACACAAAACTCCATTTTTTTTTTCTTTTTTTTTTCACTCTTTCGAATTTCACGAGCGTAGGATTTCCCATTGGAAATCACAATAATGGGGCGGGAAAGGGTGGAATTGGTGTAAGCGTGGTGGATGAGGGTTGTTCCAGCCTCCAGCCTCCACCCTCCTCCCTCCTCCCTCCTCCCTTCTTCACCACTCTCTTCTCATTCCAGGCTCTGAATTTTCACTAGGGGAAAGGTCATCTGGAATATGAGCCAAGACAAAATAATATTTGGGGAACTGAGAACTCTTGAATTTAAAAATATACACAACTTTTTTTTTGTTTTTGTTTTTTGTGCCCAGTGGTCTAGGAGTAAGCTGTCAGACTTTTGTGCTGGTGGTCCGGGGCTCAATCCTCAGTCCCGGCACAGATTTATCTGATTGCCGAACCCTTACTTCACCTCTGACAAGACGTGTATTAATCACAACTTGTGAATGTGATGAATGCCAGGCCTCCACCGTGGTTCGGATCCCACGTTAAACTGTAGGTCCTCCATTTCATTTCACAATCACCCTACCATTACACATTAGCGTAAGTGCGTATAACTCGAACGGGTAGTAAGACGTGGTACTAATAATAATTAGAATGATAATAATAATTATTATCATTATTTTTATAATAATACAACTTTTAACCACTTCGGTGTCCGCATGGTCTAAGGCGTCACTATCGCAATAGAATAATCTTCTGATAGTGAATATATCGAGTTTCGAACACCAGTCACGTGTACTGGGGGAGTTTTCTTCCTATACGATTTCCCCCTCTCTCTCCACACATATGCGGTACACATTTGAGTAATTATTAGGCCTACATAGGCATATATCCCGTATGAGCGATAAGACGATGTTCTAGAAAAAAAAAATNAAACATGTTTTACATACGAGATACGTATATTGTATTAAAGTGTTTGATGTTCGTTGAGGTGAAGACAAACATGTTTTACATACGAGATACGTATATTGTATTAAAGTGTTTGATGTTCGTTGAGGTGAAGACAAACATGTTTTACATACGAGATACGTATATTGTATTAAAGTGTTTGATGTTCGTTGAGGTGAAGACAAACATGTTTTACATACGAGATACGTATATTGTATTAAAGTGTTTGATGTTCGTTGAGGTGAAGACAAACATGTTTTACATACGAGATACGTATATTGTATTAAAGTGTTTGATGTTCGTTGAGGTGAAGACAAACATGTTTTACATACGAGATACGTATATTGTATTAAAGTGTTTGATGTTCGTTGAGGTGAAGACAAACATGTTTTACATACGAGATACGTATATTGTATTAAAGTGTTTGATGTTCGTTGAGGTGAAGACAAACATGTTTTACATACGAGATACGTATATTGTATTAAAGTGTTTGATGTTCGTTGAGGTGAAGACAAACATGTTTTACATACGAGATACGTATATTGTATTAAAGTGTTTGATGTTCGTTGAGGTGAAGACAAACATGTTTTACATACGAGATACGTATATTGTATTAAAGTGTTTGATGTTCGTTGAGGTGAAGACAAACATGTTTTACATACGAGATACGTATATTGTATTAAAGTGTTTGATGTTCGTTGAGGTGAAGACAAACATGTTTTACATACGAGATACGTATATTGTATTAAAGTGTTTGATGTTCGTTGAGGTGAAGACAAACATGTTTTACATACGAGATACGTATATTGTATTAAAGTGTTTGATGTTCGTTGAGGTGAAGACAAACATGTTTTACATACGAGATACGTATATTGTATTAAAGTGTTTGATGTTCGTTGAGGTGAAGACAAACATGTTTTACATACGAGATACGTATATTGTATTTTAGTACACATAAATAAAATTGTCCCTTTGACGTTATTTTAAAGTAAAATGGAAGGGTTGGTTAGCTAAGTAAAGCCAGTATTTTTGCAGTTGTTATATAAACAATAGTCTTAACCAAAATAAATATAATAGTGTGACATTAGATACGTTTTGTTCGATTTTTCACTTATAATGATATCAACAGTGTACTAGGTCATGGAAATAATTGATATTTGATGACACACTTTTTACATGAATATAAAATATTATCAACAAATCCTAGGAAAACATTCATAGATAATAATAATAATAATAATAATAGCACCACGTCTTACTACCCGTTCGGGTTATACGCTCAAGTACTAATTACTCTAATGGGATAGGAATTGGGAAGGTTAAATTTAAAGGAAGTGAACCCACATTTGTGTGGAGGGAGAGTGGAAAACCATTTAGGAAAAACCACCCCCAGTTCACCCGACCGAGATTCGAACCTCGATCTCCCCGTCCTCAGTAGTCCGGCTCAACAACAGCCAGTGTGTTAGCCAACTACGCCACCGAGGCGGGTTTCATTCATAGATATTCAAGAACATTTATTATTATTATTAGCGTATAACCAGAACGGGTAGTAAGACGCGGTGCTAAATAATAATGATATTATTGTTATTTTTTAACACCTCGTTTTACTATACATTCGGTTTATACGCTTTTATACTATTTACGTTAATGGTTTTAAGGATAAGGAATGTTCTATTTAGATGAAGTATACCCGCATTTGTGTGGAGGGAGAGAGAGAAAAAGAGAGAGAGAGAGAGAGTGGAAAACTATTTTGGAGAACCACTCTCAGTACACCTGACTGGTATTTGAACTTCGATCACCCAGTCTAGTCTACTGCAAGAGTAACGCGTTAGACAACAGCCGGTTTCAAAAACATTTGATATTTCTATAAGTGTAAAATCAAACTAATCGTATCTAATGTCACACTATTTTATTTTAGATAAAATAACGTGTTTTATATAAAAACTTTAAAAATTCTTCCTTTAACATGAGTTCGTTTCTATCGCACCATAGTTGTAGTTAAGCCACATGGTTGATCACGTGATCAAACTTCAATATAATTTAGTACGCTTTGTTGGTGATATGGCGGGGATGCCAGGTTATTATACTTATAAAAACAGTTTTATATAAATACATAATTCATTTAACTAAAAGCCATCATGCTCGTACAAATATTGCATACATAAAAAAAACCACTAACTTTCTGGAGTACCGTAAAATGATATAAATTAATAACTATGATATTAACGAGTGTTTTTAGAAATATTATTAGTAGGGCCTATTAAGCATGTATTATTAATGAGAGGGGGAATTAAGAAGGTAGCTTAGTGTGTTTTAAGATACACTATTATTATTATTATTATTAATTATTATTAGCACCGCGTCTTACTACCCGTTCCGGTTACACGCACTAACGCTAATGTGTAATGGTAGAGTGATTGTAAGATAAAATGGAGGACCTACAGTTTAACGTGGGATCCAAACCACGGTGGAGGCCCGGCATTCCTCACATTCACAAGTTGTGATTAATACACATCTTGTCAGAGGTGAAGGAAGGGTTTAGGCAATCAGATAAATCTGTGCTGAAACTGAGGATTGAACCCCGGACCCCTAGCAAAGAATTCTGACACCTTACCCCTAGACCACCCGGTCACCGATACACTATTAAATTAAAATGTTAATAAGAACATCTTTAACGTAGTCAGATGGTATTTGAACTTTATTCTCTACAACGTTCTAGTCTGTAAAGGTATTCTCCAAACCAACACTTGTAGAACTATTAAAGTGGCCTTACTCTAGCCATACAACAATATTGTTAAAATAATATTCCAAGATACATCTATAGTTTTTTCGATTTTAATTTGATGTGACCGGAATGTTTTTCAATTACCATGGCCGGAATACCTCACATGAAGGAGGACATCCATGAAGAAAGTCCTGCTGGTCTCTGAAGTAGAGCTGTTCTGTATTCTGGTCAGCCATTCTCCGTGGATTGGTGGCAGCTAGCACAGCCGGATCAAGAAGTCTTGTCTGCCTTCTCGTCTGGCCCCGACCCGCTCTGCACACTTACGGAATACCGGGACAGATTTTCACACGCACGATTGCTAGAAGGGTCGAGAAGCACTGCGACATTTATAAGTATAAGATCATCTAAACTAATCGACATTTAGTTAACTTCGGTTTTAAAGCTAGTATTTTAGTTATAAATTATATTAAAATCAAGTAATAAAAAATTATTTGAAATATAAAAAGCCAATAACTAATCATATTTATACAATAAATATTATCGACACATATTTAAGTGCAAGTTTGCTGATAATAAAATTAATTGCTGATATCTAATTAAACTGTAATTGGTTTTCCCTTTACATAATTCATTTTCTTTGAAATAACTAGTTAATAGATCTTTTATATGTCAATGAACAGATCTGACTTGAATATCCATTTTACTGTTCTGATGTAGCTTACCACAACATGCTATTGTTTTATTCCAAACTGACAGTCCAAGACTGTTACTTAGGTATGAATTGACATTCCTAATCACTGCTTGGAACTATCATAACCTTCAACGAGGCTGCTTTGAACTATCCTAACGTTCACTGAGGTTGCTTGGAACTATCATTATGTTAAATGAGGCTGCTTATAACTACCACAACGTTCAATGAGGTTGCTTGGAACTATCATTATGTTAAATGAGGCTGCTTATAACTACCACAACGTTCAATGAGGCTGCATAGAACTACCATAATGTTAAATGTGGCTGCTCGGAAATAAATCAAGTGCATATATAACAGAATACACCCTTTTTACTTCTTGACTATCAATTTCTAAAACAAGGCAATTTTAAATAAATGTTAGTATGTTTCAACAAAAAAAGTTGACAGACAAAAAAAGAATATTCCGAAATAATGACATGACAATATGTACTAAAATATTTTCGGTGATATACCTATATTCTTCTGGGAGGAAAAAAAATGTATAAAATATATTCAAAGGGGTCTTTAATTTTAAGTATAGTGTTATAAATTTAATATATAAAATATTTAATTGGTAATTTTGAACATAAAAATAAAATCTGATCCTCCATAGCGGCCGCTAATGTAATATTTACTACGATAGTATTTGTACATGACCATTCTTAAAGGGCCATCGACGTATGTGACCATGCGCTTTAGAATTAATACAGTATATAGTATATATACATACTACAGTAGTGAGTATTTAGAGAGCTTTCTCCATTTCCAATTTGAATACGAGATGCACCTAATTATTTGTGCACATACATTTTATTTGTAGCTACATGCTCCTATTTGATAGATCTGTGTCAGTATAGGTCAGGAGGTCTTTTTTAAATTCATTTTTCTTTCTCACCAAGTGGTAAGTTTCTGGTTTTGAATGTTTTTAGATGTCTCATAGCTTAGATAAAATAACTCGCAAATAGCAGCTACACTCGTACTAAAGTATCTGATGCTTATACTTGTTTCAAAATAAATATTCGGGTTTTATGTTACTGTTAAAATAAGTTGGTACACATGATATTCATTTCTCGGAAGATCCTCTAATTTATTATTTTTTGCTATATATTTCTTTTTTAACAAAAAATGAGCTGGCTCACTTTGTTTTTCTTTAACTCTCACAATACACANGAGATACACTTTTTTATTATTTTTTTTGTGAAAAACTGAGATTTCTGCGCGACGAAGGAATATTGGCGTCAAGCGACGGAAGAAGGGTGTGAGGGGTTGTCTGGGTGGAGGGGGGGGCGAGGGGGTGTTTGAGACTGCGGGAGGCGATCAAGGGACTTCCCCGGGCTCATCACTAGTCAGCTGGTATAGTAGTCAGTCGTCTGCCTTGTCGCTCGAGGGAATCCACCACTGCTGCCAACATTCCCAACCCACATTACCCTTCTCCCGTTCACGGGGAAAGAAATGGGCATGTGCCAATTTGGCTTACAGGTTTAAGGGATGAGGCAGGTAGAAAGGTACCTGTCAAAAAAAATTGAAAATGTTTTTTTCCTCAATTCTCTTAGAAAAAAAAAGGAGGTTTGAAAATAAAAGGACTTCTTGAGAAAACAATTATATTTCTAAAACAACATATATAAATGTGTTGATAAAAAATATATGCCTGCACTTGGTACTGAAGTGTTTTCGAAATGTTCCTTAGAAATTTAATTAATATCATTATATTGTTTTAAACTAATTTAATTATTATGATGAAAAGTGAAACCAAAATAGCCTAGACATTTCTTAAAAATATACTTTAACTTAACAAGTTTTAATAGAAAATATTCAAAAATTTGAACTTAGAAGTATAAATTAAAATATTGTACTGAATTAATTTAATAACCGATTTCCTTTGATTAAAACTGACCTGCTCATTATATTTTATCTATCAAACCCAATCATAATCGTAGAGTTAAAAAAATGTTATATTCAGAAAATATCATGAAATAAACTTTACTGGTAATAGCTACTTCTAATAAAAGTAAATCAGTTAATATCTAGTCAAAACTAGTAGGCTAATTTTTTTAAATAAGAAAATAGTTACTACAAAAGTCCTCATTGTAATATATTTAATAAAACAAATCCATCATAGCCCAGGGAGATAAATTAGATAGGCATACAGTACGACACATAGGTGTTGAGCATTGCTTAACAATGATGTATGCTTAAAAAGAATGAATTTACCTTTAATTCTCATTGATGTTATTATAGTTAACGTATTTTAAAACATGCTAGAGCAGTCCCGTCAACATATAGTTCATGGTTCATGGAGGGTAGGGGGTTTAAGCTAGCTAAGACAGTCACATTAACATATAGTTCATGGTCCATAGAGGGTAGGGGGTTTAATTAGCTAGAGCAGTCACATAAACATATAGTTCATGGTCCATGAAGGGTAGGGGGTTTAAGCTAGCCTAAACAGTCACATTAACATATAGTTCATGGTACATTGAGGTATATCGCCGCTTCTCCTATCTGATTGAAGATGTGATGAATACCTTAACAATGATATATACAAACGAGGGAGGGAAAAAACAAGTATAAAATGGATATACAAGTTTAACAAATCAGTTTATTTAAATTCAAACAAGATGAAACAATTACAAATGTTTGGACGAGATCTTATCCAAAACATTTCCAATGTTTATTATAGGGAATAAAATCAGTTACGTTAGACATCGTTATCCCAAACATTAACATATAGTTCATGGTCCATAGAGGGTAGGGGGTTTAATTAGCTAGAGCAGTCACATAAACATATAGTTCATGGTACATTGAGGTATATTGCCGCTTCTCCTATCTGATTGAAGATGTGATGAATACCTTAACAATGATATAAAAAACAAGTATAAAATGGATATACAAGTTTAACAAATCAGTTTATTTAAATTCAAACAAGACGAAACAATTACAAATGGTTGGACGAGATCTTATCCAAAACATTTCCAATGTTTATTATAGGGAATAAAATCAGTTACGTTAGACATCGTTATCCCAAATAGGGACGCTAAATGTGAAACACCTTGGTTAGACCTGCAATCAACACAAATAAGGTAGAGTCTATATTATGAAAGGGTGTAGCTCGTTAAAGTATAACTAACAGACATTCTACTACAAAGGTGAGTCTGCCTCAACACATCGGCAATTTAAATTGGAAGCAATTATTAATTTAAGGTTAAGCAACAACACATAACACCAATCCTGCCTTATGGATACTAGACTTTAACCTAATAAACAGCTAAAAGAATAATATACAGTAATACCTGATTCTAGAATGTCCTAGTTTAAAGAGTTACAACGTTGATAGTTAAAGGAGCTAGCATAGCATGCGTGAACTCCATATTGAGTTAAGAGATACATAGGTTAGGTTCCTATAAGAGGAACCATGTGTTTACAAATATTTAATGGCGAGATATCAGGAATCTAGGCTGTAAAAATGCAATGGTTGGTATATTCCTCATTAGTACTGTCTGGTCTTTCAATTGTATATTTAAATATCAACCCAAGTTTTAACATAGACTATAGCACCAGCAAACGGTTAAACATTAACTAATTCAAAGGGCGCCTGAAGGGGGCCGGACAAAATAAATAGTACCACGCGGGCCACTATTTTGCACTAGTAGCATACCCACGAGTTGAACACCGTAGGAAGGTACACCAATAGAAATATTAGAGACTGGTATCAGTCAAAGACCCAACTAGGTCATGGAACAAAGCTATAGATAACTTGATTTCCACCAATATTGGCTATAAAGATATAAACTAGCCCAAATATGGCCATACGGTATAGGTCATCTGATTATGGCCCAGGTATTTAAGACCATGTCTTATGGACATAGACAAACAAGTCAGAAACTCCAACATACTAAACTAAGTCTTATGGACATAGAAAAATAGAGCTTAAACTCTAATAGTCAAAGCTATGTTAAGGACATAGAAAAAAGTCAGAAACTCTGACATATAAAACTATGTCTTATGGACATAGAAAAAACAGAACCTCTGACATTCAAAACTATGTCTTATGGACATAGAAAAATAAGTCAGAAACTCAGACATACAAAACTATGTCTTATAGGCATAGAAAAACAATCACAAAACCCTGTATAAGGTTAGTAGATTAAGTACTCTAGTCAGAGACTTTACTTCATCTGCGGCGAGGAGGAGAGACCGACGCCTCAAACATCGTGATAACCGCTTGCTCAGTACATTGGTCCTTGGTTCACTTCTAGGCAGTTCCTCCGACGAATCGTTACAATAGAATACAAAATGTTAAGCGAGGGATGGCTGCTTTATACAAGATGCAATGACGTATTATGAAAGGGACGTCCGTAAGGAAAAGGGAGGTGAGTTTCCAGAACTGAACAGAAATACAACTAGCGCTAGGAGACGGCCGCTGAGCTCAACACAAGGAAGCCACTCATCATTACATCTGCGTCAGGCCAGCGTGTAAGATGTCCATGTGTTGAACCTCCAGGAAGTGTTTGAACAGTCAGCTGGGGCACTTTCCTAAAGTTTGGGTGTTTCCAGCAACACGATTTCACCGTGGGAACCTTCACCCTGTCTGTATGCAACAGGCAGCACAAGTGTTGTAGAACTGTTCCAGGGTCTGAACAATGTGAAATTGTCCCTGTCTGTACGCATCAGACGGGAACACAAGTGTTGTAGGCAGGTTCCAGAGTCTGTTATGGACGTGTGTATATCGTCAACTAACAATGAGCCATGAGATAGCAGAGCCACCGGTGACTGGAGGATGGACAATCATTGCAATTATTACTAGGAATAGTGACTAACATGGGAGTCAGCTGCCTTAAAATACGGGCGAATAATCCTGATTACGGAATGAATCCTGGATAGCTCCGTGGGGGAACGTTAGTACACTACTTCAAGGATCCCGGGATCAACTCAATGTCCAGGTATCATATTTCAAATTTATGAATATTATGATAATTGATACTTGATACGGCTTATATCCGTAACTAGTGATTATTCCCATTCTGTGAGCTTCGCTGTTTATGCACATTAAATTGTACGAGAGTTCACTTTCTTCCTTAACTACATAATGTTAAACCAAATTATAGAACCGCTGACTTAACGCAGGTAGAGCGTAGTAAAGTTGTGGTCTGAAGGGCGCCAGTGATGCCCGGGGCTCTACAACCCTTTCTAATGCAATATATTGTTTGTTGTCTGCATCACGTGACTACCTGGGGGGAGCTAAGGAAGGAAGTATACCTTCAAGTTTGGTAGTGTTAAATATTGTATGCTATGGCTCGGGATGAAAGTAATGGCACAGTTAAAGATTTGAAAACATTTGGTGATAAGACTAGTTCTAATATAATAATAATGGTAACTAGAAAAATAATTGTGTATGTCTAAGCAAAAAATATCAGTGTATTAAATTTTACACATAAGGTTTATTGATATCACATGTATAAAATAAAAACATATTAAAGGAGCCCTAGGAGTCATAGTAAACGAATGGAAGAATACTATTTTATATTTAGGAATATTTTTATTTTTTTGTTATTCTTTTGAGTCAAGAAGTTTTTTTCCCCAAATAAAACCATTTTATCAACATACAATTACTTGACTTTTTCTTAATATTCTGAAACTAATATATTTTTATTTATTTATCAAATAAGACACATTCTCAAAATATTTATTTAGAAAGGTTACAATTATTATTGATTTTTCCTGTATCTAGTAAAATATATTATATATGTGCAGCAGAAATATTTATAATGCATTAAATACATTTCCCAAGCCTTTACAATGTGTAAACATTTTTTACTAGTCACACACTTTAAAAATTAAACTCTTGATATATTTTTAAAAAGAATTAATTCAGTAAAGATTTTTGTTTCTTATAAAAATAAATGGTAAGATGTACGATACATTTTTATTTTCTTTGAGTATTTATCTTGCACATTTTGAACTGAGTTGTACCTAGAACAGACCCAGCATCCAGCCTCCTACAATTAATTCATCACTTTAAAGGGGAAACCCACAATTTACAAATAATACATTTTTCCGCCATGACAGGAATTGAACTCGGAGCCCTTAACCCAGCAGTCTACACGTTACTGACTTATCTCAAATGTCAAACTGATTTAATTTATTCGTTCAGACTATTTCTATAGTCTATTAAACCTCGGAACAAATTTTTCAAAAATAGATTTCAGTTAACTAATTTTAAGGATCACCTGGCAGTATAGGGGTCAGACCTCTGTGTTGGGGGTCTGGGGTTCAATCCCCGGTCCCAGAACAGATTTATCTGATTGCCAAACCTTTCCTTCACCTCTGACAATACATGTATTAATCACAACTTGTGAATGTGAGGAATGCCAGGCCTCCATCGTGGTTCGAATTCCACGTTAAACTGTAGGTCCTCCATTTCATCTCACAATCACCCTACCATACAGACATACTAAAATAAGTCTTATGGACATAGAAAAATAGAGCTACAGCTCTAGCATTTAAAACTATGTCCATGGACATAGAGAAACCATCACGAAGACCCTATCTAACATTAGTAGATTAAGTACTCAGTCACAAACTTTACTTCATCTGTGGCCAGGAGGAGATACCAACGCCTCAAACATCGTGATCACCGCTCGCTTAGTCCACTGGTCCTTGTTTCACTTCTCGGTAGTTCCTCCGACGAATTGTTACAATAGAATACAAAATCTTAAGCGAGGGATGGCTGTTTTATACAAGATGAAATGACGTATTAGGAAAGGGATGTCCGTAAGGAAAAGGGGAGTGAGTTTACAGAACTGAGCAGAAATATAACTAGCGCTAGGAGACGTTCAACGTCATTATTTGTCCATGCTTATCATATTTGAGACCTACAGCCTTAAGGCTTCAGAGTGTTGTGTATTGCTGCTTAACCATAACTTAATTTAATCCTTTCAATTAAAGATACTGTAGTTATCTGTTTAGTACACCTTCGTTTTAGAAAGTTCACATGCTCTTCTTTAAGGAGTAACCCTTTTTCAATCTTCAACCCAAGCATTGTTGTCTTGGTTGAGTGTCAATCAAAGGTGCTTCACTCCAAACACGGCAATTTTTGTAGCAATGGTTGTTACTTTGTTTACGCCTATTATTAAACAGTAGATATTATAAAGTGATATAATGTATGTGAATAAATAATAATTCTCTTTTGTTTTAATACCAATAAACTTATTAGTTAACTTGTATTTCACTATTACATTTTGCTTGTCTTTACCTTTACATTTCAATTTTCTTGTAACTGTAGTCATCGCTTCTACTACAAAATAGGAGCGACGCTGCATGAGTAAGGATCAGTGCATGCCCAGGCCATCCGCTGGGGCTTCCTCCATGGGAACAATGGCACACCGGTAGCGGTGGCATAGCTGACATCTCGAAGAAAAGCAGCTCAGTGGTTATGAGACTTGGTTGGGTAGATCATTGAAAACTATGTCATTGTTCTCGGCACGAATACCCGTTTCTCTGACAGTTTTATGATTTTATGACAACTGTTCTGCTACAACACTCATAAACTTATAAATGTTGATTGGAAGGAACACAGTATAAGAATGATCTGCAATTTTAACAAATCAGTTTATTAGTATTCAAACAGTTCAAAAGGAAGTAGATAAATTTTAGGTATAAATTATTCAAACCATCCATTGTTTAAGCATGATAATATAAACGGTTACTATATTATAAATAGCTCGACAAAGGAGCATCAGGTGTGAAACACCTAGGTACACCCTAACCCACACATATAGGTCATAGGTGTAAATAAGAAAGCTTGTAACTCGTTAAAGCAGGACAATTACTAAGTCATCAAATAAGATGAAAGGTAGCAACTCTAAGGCAATATAATTAAGTGGTGGTAGTCAAATATAAATACAAAATTAAATATATAATTCTTCTCCAGTCAGCTGAATGTGAGGCTTCCAACTATAAAATTTAATTTCAAATATAAAGAACTAAGCCACATACATTTAGTCCCAGTTTAAGGAGCTACAAGGGAGGTAATTAACATCATGGGCTAGCTAGCTTGAGTTAATTCCATAAAGAGTTAGACATTACAATGTTATAAGCTCCTAGAAGAGAAACTATTATTTTTAAGTAAACGGTGAACTACCAGCTATCTAGATGCTACAGATAATACGGCCTGTCATTTCCTTAATAGTACTTCCTGGACAATCAATAGTATATTTATTCTGCTACCCTGAAAAGGGGACAATAATACTAGACCAAATAATGATCATTTTTACTAACGCAACAGACAATACCC
This sequence comes from Timema bartmani, assembly GCA_902151455.1. Classification (NCBI taxonomy): domain Eukaryota; kingdom Metazoa; phylum Arthropoda; class Insecta; order Phasmatodea; family Timematidae; genus Timema; species Timema bartmani. The sequence goes on from CABFWB010000870.1 coordinate 187,458, forward strand.
CACGGGCCACTACTATGGACAAGTAGTACTTCCACGGGCTACACACCGCATTCCGGTACACAGTTAGACACATCAGAAACAAGTATCAGTTACAGACCATCTTAGGTCGTGAAACAAAGCAATAGATATCCTGGTATCCTCCAATATTAAATTATATTCTTTACTCTAGCCGCAGCATGGTCATATAATCTAAGGAGCCTAATCTTGACCCTAATATTTGCGACTAAGCCTAATAAACATAGAAAGATAGTGCATAAACCAAAAAACTATGCCTTTTGGGCCTAGGGAAGTAAGTCAGTAGTACTGACATACAAAACTAAGTCATATGAACATAAAACAAAAGAGCTCAAAGCTCAATAGAGATTACAATATCCCTCAATAATTATAGTATCCGCAATAGCTTGCTCTGCGGTGAGAAGGTGATACAGACACCTCAACCATCGTGGTCTTCAGTACGTAGTCTTAGAAGTTCCTCCGACGAGTGGTTACAATAGAATATATATACGTGAACCGAGGACAGTGGGACTAATAAAATTTGGCAAGGTTATCTCCAAGTACGAAGAGGGGTGGTAATCATCAACTATCACGTCACCCGACCACTAGCGCTCGCCGATGGCTGTTTGGAACCTTATATGCAGATAAAATCATGCATAAAAAATTAATAAGGCATCTAAAAATATTAATTTTTCTCTTATTTAATTAAATTTGCTTAGTGTTAATACCGATTGATTGAACAATATTTTTACTTAAAAACTTTAGAAACATATTTTAAAATGTTTTATTATAAATACGGATGAATAAACATGGATGTATTTGACAAGTATTTTATTTTAAAACATCATAGAGTTAGAGCACATATTTTAAAATTATTACAGATTGTATCAATAAAATCTAAGACAATAGGGCTTTAGAGATTGTTTCCAGTGAGAGGCTGGCGACTACCGATGTAGCATCAGTAAGTAGAAGTAGAAGAACTTTCTTATTTTGACTACGAATAACTTTCTCTATGATGCCACTTGAACAATGAACGCTAAGCCTCGTTTGGTTCTGCAACGTGCTTGTATTTTATATCAAATGATAAAATATATCCTCTCAATGTTTTACTTTTATATTCGACTATGTGCAAAGTATAGTTACGTTTAGGTCTGTAAAAATGGAAGCCCATGGTACCAATTTATTTGTGAGCATCTTACGCTCACAAAAAAACCTAGACTTACATAATTGTTTACGTTATTTTGTTGACTTTCTAATACTATATATATATATATACCCTTAAATCATTAAATTCTCTATTAGATTTAGCCCCTTATTTATTTTTTTGTGATATAAAGCTTATTGTAATGATGTATTATTTGATCATTGTGCTATAATATATTAATTAAACAATACTGATTACAATTATAATATTCTTGGATGAATAGTTTGTATTGTAACTAATCTATTTTAGTTTTGATAGGCTAAAAAAATGCTATATTTTCAAATAGTAAAAGTTTTTACAAACATAACAATCTTAATTTACTGTTGTTTTTATTTGATATTTAATAATATAATATATTATACGAATTACCTAATGACCTGCATCTGTGGCCACGCATACTCTACGTCAATCTTGTCTGGTCAGTATTTTCAATAACAGTAAGGTCATGGTTTGAATACCGACTGGGCATTGTGATGATGTTTTTCCACAGCGGCTTTTCATTTTCCAAGCAAGTTCATTTTATCTAGATTCATGTCTATTCTATTTTTGATACATACATTTTAATAGATAGTAAATGTAAGCCAATCAATATTTTTTTCGCTTCAAAATGTTAAAAGTCAGCATGGGTATTGTGTGAGTCAGGATCTTTGATTAAAATATTCTTAAATATAATATAAGGCTAAATATTATCTATCATAATTCAAAAATAGTACCTGTTTGTATAGTTTTTATAATACTGTGGTACATTTCATTAAAATTATCCTTTTTACACCCTTTTATTTCAATTTTATTAATTTAAAGGTGAACCTTACATCAAGGTGTAATCGGTCAAAATGAAATAGTCGGTGATTGAAGTTTATTTTTGTCAAGATAATCCTATTTTATAGGAATATTTTCTCCATATTCCGTTTCTGACGTCATCTTTCACCCGCCGCATGTAATAGCTATTTCATTAACCACTTAATTTTGTTTATATCGTTAAAATTTATTTTATTTGTAAATATATAATAAAAACTAGGTTTTGAGCTTGCAATTTGTCAAGTTAGTATTTTTAATTATAGTGTAAACTATATTACTGAAAAAATACATACAAATATTTTTGGGTTCATGGAAAATATTTTAATTTGTTCCTGAATGTAACAGGTAGTTACAGCTTATCAATTATGAGTATATTACTTAATAATATTATTTTTTATAAGCCGCTTTACCTTTTAGCCTGTACTTCAAAATAATATCACATATTCTAAGGAGAGGGTGGAAAGGAGTTATTGATGAGATATTTTTAGAAAATGTTCCCCCGGAAAAAGAAAGGAATGAGAGCGAAACAGAGGAGCAGTAAGAAATAGCAGAAGAGTAGGAAAGAGGTCCAACATGGAAAGAGGTGGAGAATGCATTAAAGAGGATGAAACTAGGGAAAGCGCTGGGTGAGGACAAACTGACTGTGGAAATGATAAGAGCAGCAGGGGAAGTAGGTATACATTTGTTATACAGGGTGTTAAGAGTGGTTTGCAAGAAGAACAAGGTACTGGAAGACTGAAAAAAGGTAGCTTTAATACATGTACTCAATAAAGGAAACAGGAAAAGATATACAAATTATAGGGCGTAACCCTGATGTGCCACTGTACAAAAATACATGAGAAAATACTGGAAAATAGAATAAGAAATACAATGAAAGGAAGGGGGTGAGAGGAACAGCAAGGATTTAAGGAACAGAGGTCTACAATAGATTTAATCTTTGCCATATGACAGCTGATGGAAAGAAGCTATGAATATGGGATGGATTTGGTAATGGTAATTATGTGGAGAAGAGGCATATGATAGTGTGGATAGAACTAAGTTTTGGAAAGCGAAGGAGGAGGTGGAAGTGGAAAGAGGAGTTGAAATGAGAATAAAAAGCGTGTATGAGGATAACAAGAGTTGTGTTAAGACGGATAGTGGAAGGACGGAACGATTCCAAATTAGAAACGGAGTGAAGCAGGGGAGTGCCCTCTCCCCATTACTATTTGTAATGGTAAGGAAAATGTCATTAAATAAGTGGGAGGAAAACTCGGGGAGAAAAGAATGAAGGCCATAATGTTTGCTGATAGCTTGATGGTATGAGGGTAGAAGGAAGGGGAAGGGCAGGAATAAATATAAGAATTGAATGGGAAAGTGAAAGAGTGTGGAGTGAAATTAAGCATGGAAAAGTGTGAAGTGATGATAATGACAAGGAAGAGGGTAAGGTCTAATAAGCCTATAAAGTTATATGTAGTATAACTGAGAAAAGTACAGAACATAAAATATCTTGGAAGCGTGTTTGAGGAGAAATGTAGAATTAGAGTGGATTATATGTGAAGAGAACAGCAGGGAGAGTTGTTATTTAGGCGCGTAAGAGATATGCTATGGAGAAGAGAAGTCCCTTTGAAGTGTAGTGTACTTTAAGCCCATTGTCACATATGCAACAAAAACATGGACAGTGAATGTAAGAGAGACAATGAAAGTGGAGGCCATAGGAATGAAGCTTATGAGGAGCATGTTAGCTGTCATGAGGCAAAACAAGATTAGGAATGAAGATATTCGGGAAAGAGTAGGGGTACAGGGAGTACATGCGATAGTAGAGGAAGCAAGACTGAGATGGTATGTGCATATAATGAGAATGGAAAAAGAGAGCATGCCAAAAAAATGTTGGAAATGAAGTATGTACAAAAAATACCACAAGGGATGCCAAGAAAGAGATGGTAGGAGCAGATAACCGAAAGTGTTAAAGTAAGAGGAGAAGAATGGAAGAAATTAAATGAGGAAAAATTGTGGAAGGTTTAATGAAGATGGAGGCATTTTAATAAACTGACCCGGCCACAGGCTGGAAACAGTTGGTGATAATGATTTAATATTAACTCAAAATGCTCGGAGTTACCCTTGTAGAAAACGAGTCAATACTGTATTAAACATCAAATAGTGATAGTGGGAAATGCTGAAAAACTTTTAAAGTTACAAACAGCTAATTAAGTTACTTATGTCCTTAGGAGGTTAATATAATATGTAAAATAAAACATAAAATGAAATTGGATTCTCCCTTTTCCCTAAATTATTATTTCAATTTTAAGCTTTCAAGGTTGTCACTTAAGCGGGCTTTTCAAAAAGCACTAATTAAAAAAATATGTGAGTTTATCACAATTTTGAACGCAGGTATTGCCTTTTTTTTTTACCCCTACCTCAGAAAACGTATGACAATTGTTTTAACTTTTTTGTTGGGGTAACAAAATTTAAGAATGGGCCCCAAAAATCATTTGTTCAATTTAAGTTTAAAAGCTAGGGTATGAATATTAATGGTTTTGAAAGAAAAAAAAATGAAATAGAAGTGGGGAGAGAAAATTTAAGGCCCAATTCCCAAACTTACCTGTTAGTTTTGGTTCTTTTTAGGCTTATTTTTCTACTTCTTCGGTGAATTTGTCCTGAGACAGGTATCAACTGGATATCCTCCATTTTCCTCAATCCTCGTTCTTAGACTATACTATTATAAATGTAATTTTTCAGCATATTGCACCGTTTTACACTTAAATATGGTGTTTTGCAGCTTAATAGCTTTACACGTCAACAGTGTAGCAAAATTAATGTCTGAAAGTGCTGTTAGAGCATTTGTCATTTCTTTGCCCTTACTGCACACTCTTTCTTTATCATTCTATCATTGTTTAGCAGGTAGCCAGCCAGCTTTACTGCCAAGCGATTTAGAAGAGGCTAAGGGGAGCTTAATCGAAAGGAAGGATACAAATTTAGAAGTCTAGGCTAGTTTTCTTCGAATTCAGTAGAATAATCAAAAATTGATGATCCAAATATTAATTGTGACTCCTATAATATATACATGGTCGACAATCAGCGATGGAACCCCCTGTCCAAGTTGAGGTTAGCCAAGTGAGTGGACTGGCGGGTCAGGATTAGCGTGCCCGGGAGTGGGGAGTCATTTTGTATTCTCATCAATTAAATGTTAATTTTATTTAATTCTATTTTATGTGTTCTCATATGATTATTAATTTACATACTTAAGTATTACTCTTATTAGTTAATTCAGTGACTTGTTTAGTTGTAGTTAATTTAATTAGATTAGTGTGTGTGATTTTATTTTTAATAATCTACATCTTGAATGTTCTGTCTGTATTTTCAATCGTGTTTATTCAGCAGCGTACCCCAACCTACTTAAAATAAACCACTGTTTACATGATCACGTGTGAATGGCCCACGACTCCCAGGTTGCATGCCAATTTCAATAGTTTTTCAAGAATAAATTATCTGAAAATTGTTAGGGGGGAGGGGGGCCACGGTGAGAAAGCTATGAATAGCCCTCTAATATCCTTCACTCCAGTCAACTATTTATTATAGTATTGTGTTTTATACCTTAGTAACTTATTGGGAATATTTTTTATACATATGATAAATATTTTAGGGTGAAGTAAGGCGTGGTGTATGTTATTTTTCTTGTTTCAATATAACAGTATTGATTTGTATAATTTTGCACACAAATATTAATTTTTAAATTGTATTAATTTTGTCAAATAAAAATAAATGGTACGGAACCCCGCACGGACTTTCTCGATCTACTGTTTAAAAATGGAGATATCTACTCATAGCTTGTGATATATGTGAAACTAAGTAGTATACACCAGAAAACACAAGTATAAATTGTACTATACTTATGTAAAACATTTTTTGAGTCCTGGTTTTAAATTTTATATTATTTTTTTAAAAGAATTAATGTCCTCATTTGTAAGGTTGGACCAATAAAAAAGATTAATATGGGGTCCACAGGGGTCAACACTTCGTATTAAAATTTTGACTTCCAAACGACATTTTATTAGGTGTTGCACATCTTCAGGTCAGCATTTTGATATTCAATTCCTCATTTATAAATTTGGACTAATAAAAAATTTAAATATTGATTATTGAGTCCAACGTGGAGATAGATTATTGCTGTACAAACATTTCTCCTAGGAGGTTTAAGGAAAAATAATCTAAACTTTTTGAGAGACTTATATTTGATTACCCTATGACATTGGAGAATTATTGCGTTAAAACTTAATTAGTATATCTTTACAACTAAAGCTCACAAAATTGTATTAATATATTTGTCAATATCTCAGAAACTGTGGGTTTTATAAAAATACTAGCTGTTACCCGTCGTGGCTTCGCCCGACGAAAAGTTTAAACATTAGTATTGTAAAATTAATATAAAATTAAAGGTTGGGAATAGTCCTATATTCTATTCCAGGACATATTCTATCTACGTACCAAGTTTCATTCGAATTCGTTCAGCAGTTTTGGCGTGATTGAGTAACAAACATACAAACACACAAACTTTCGCATATATAATATAACCTGAACGGGTAGTAAGACGCGGTTCTAATAATAATAATATAATCACATTCATATTTACTCGTAAAATTAAAATCACAATATATCTCTTATATACGAAAAGTTTAAACATTAATATTGTAAAATTAATGTAAAATCAAAGGTTGGGAATAGTCCTATATGTTATTCCAGGACATACTCTACCTACCTAC
>CABFWB010000870.1:203877-213881 GCA_902151455.1 Timema bartmani
GCGAGTGGGGCAACTTTGCTGAGTGCATCCGCACTAGATGTGAATACCGGACCGACACGAAAGTAACTGACGAGCACATTTCTACTAATCATGAGCGAGGTGGAGATAGCCGTAGCTGACCTCTTCCGGATAATCTCTACAACTATCTACTGACCTCTGACGTCACTGACCAATCAATCAGAGAAGATTCAAAATACAATGCAAGAAACCATCTGTTGGAGCGGCGCGACCACCAGAGACCTTCAAGCTGGATGACCCAAGAAGATGGCGTGATCACCACCCCCTTTGCGTCACCGACCGAGTAGTGAACTTTCCCCCCTTTTGTGCCTACGCAGTTAGATCACTATAAAACATGTAACTTTGTAAAATAACGAGGACTTTTGAACCCGTCACCATGAGGGACGGACCTCTGTCTAATAAATAAACCAACGACTTTTGAATCTGCCAGCATCGAGATGGATCTCCGCTATCATATTGTGAAACTTCAAAACTCGTCATCATATTGGATGGACGGTGCTAATTGTTCTATATCGTCTGGAGATGATATCCTGGAACAATGGACTCTGTGAAAGGAAAGTTATCACACTCTGTAAATATTCGTCGGTAGGATTTTGGAACTTTAACAGTTGAACTTAATGGTATTATTTTGGATATTAACGGGGTTATGTGATGATAGTGTTATTATTGTGTAGTCATGTTAGATTCTTAAAGGAATTGACGAATCAACTATATTGCTTATTTGGTTTTCCATTGCATTCAAATAATTGTCTAAAGTAAATTGAAATGTTCATTGTTTATTTTCAAACGTTCATCAATCTCAAATCAATAGTTTATCTTAGTTCGTGTTCGATTGATGACGATTCAAACAGTCCCGCGTGAGATATCTTTAGGTTTGATATGGGTAACTCACGTGTAATGTAACGTCATTTGTAAAGTCCATTGTATATTTGTTTATAATACTGATGTATTTTCTGTTAGCATAATGTTATATTCATTCATGACATTAACAGTAAAACTGTGGGGCTTACTCTTTAATTTAACTAGAGAAAGTCATTATGTTTATTCAGTCCGTATTGTTTGGACACTTTCGTATCCATTTAGATTGGCTCATAAAGCCTTTTACAACTGATATTATTATTATTTATTTTGTTTATTCTGAAAGAGTTGAAACAGACTCAAAATGGTAAAGATAATGTTATTAAGTTTTCCAGTGATCAATGTTTTCCAATTCGCTACTAGGATGGTCAAGGCCACCTTATTTGTTGTCTGCTGTTTTGATTACATTAAATTGCTATTTACTTTTAATTCTCACTGCGCTTGCTTTCTTATTTATTATTTCATGTCCATTAGATTATATCCTCTTTTCCTTGTAGTATTTTTACAGTGGCCTATTACTACGAGGTAGATAGAGAGGGTTTAACAATAACATTTAAATATACACACGAAATAGCGTAATCGATCCTTCAAATTAAACATTTTCTTATACATTAACAAAGCCACGCAATTTTATAAAGGCCACAAAAATAATTTCGAAGAAGAAATTATGATAAGCTATAGCTAGTTCTATCATCTTTATGTTAGAAATGTAATACAATATGAATACATATTATAGACAATACTATGTTTCAAAGAAATACGAGTTTTATCTTTCTTAAATATGGTAATCCCCCCGAATGAAGTTGCTTGAATTTCCCATAATGTGTCTTTAAAAATGTGTGAAATATGGAAGATAACGTAGATAAACATTTTATAAACAAAATAAGTCTATTGTGTGATTAGTTGGTTACGTTTTCGACATCCCAAAATTACAATAAAATAATTTATTTTAGAGCTCTACTTACACGTTTCTTTAGAACATGGGGCAATAGCTAATGTTGACTTTTTACAACTCTGTAGCAACAAAGTCTAGTAGACCCCACCGCTCTCGACATTCAAATAATGATAAATGCATAGTGCTAAGAATTACAACATAACTTTATCAACTTTGCTACAATTTTAACATTTCTCTTTGGATTTATAGTAGATATTTTTCCTTGGTGATCAGATTAGACTAAAAACAAGTGAATTATGTACTCAATATGCATTATATAATAATAACCACTGTCCACGTAGTTTGAGACGTCATTCTTGAAATACGTGTCAAAAATTAAAAATACAACCTAGGTATTCAATCGATAACTTAGAATTAAAATTTAAACTCCTTGAGATGAGCTATTTTAAGGAACATTTTTGAGCGGACTCAAATTAAAGCAGACCACCAGATTGAAAAACGATGTATGTACTGTAGGGGTCTACAGTTTATATCGTTCAGTTTAGTTTCAAAGAATATTCCTGCATGATTTCGTTAAAATTTGTTCTCAAATTTTAGAGCAATAGCGAACAAACATTCAGGCAGCAGATATGTGGATGGACATATAGACGAAATGTCTAGTGGACAAGTTAAAACCGAACCTCGCTTATAACTGTACAACTTAAACATTTATATTTTAAATACAAATTAATTTTAAATGTATTTAATCAATAACGTTTCAATATAATAATTGTCTAATAGCGTTGTCTAGAATACAATGTTGATTCGCATGCTTAAAACATTGTATACTGAGGGTGGGTTTTCTTTAATAGTTTACCACTCTCTCTTCACGAAAATGGGGGTACACTTAATTTTAACTCAACTTTTTCATTCTTGACCCATTACCCTACTTGGTACGTAAGTGTATAACCTGAAAAAGTAGTAAGACGTGGTGCTAACAAAATTATATGTATTATTGTATTCCTTACGTTTAGCTAAACACTAGTGAAACTGTTTTTAATTTAATTTTATAATTTTATGAAACAAAAGCATTTTAGTATTTGACAAAGGTATACAATCATTTCTATAAAGTCGGCTCGAATTTTATTTAACTCCTCTACTCCTGAAAGGAATTTATGCTCCTTACTACCCCATATTTGGTCGATTAGCTCAAACCGAATCAACCATAATTTATTCATAGTTATCCAAAATAAAACTACTTTATGCCTAAGCTGTTTAAATATGTATGTATTAGCAGGCAACGAAAATGATCCTTGCTTACTTCAAACTAATAACTCACACCAGTGGGCACATTGACAAAGGTGTCAGTCTCATTACGACCGTTTATTGGTGTCATTGATGTTGGAGTTTTAATCCTGGCCAAGTGTGTAATTATTTTATTTTTTCCTAATTGGTCCTCTATGCTCTTTTCACGCAAATTTGGATACATTTAATCTAAATTTTACCTTGCTCATCTAATATTTATTGGTTGTGGATTGCCAAAATGTGTAATAAAACGTAAGACTATATTTTAAATTATTATCCATTCAAATAAAATACACTAACTAGAACATTTATTTCAGGTTGAATATGTTTTGTTTATATGTAATCTGATTTAAGGTTATTTTATTACCTAACTTACCTTGAACATTTGGCAACTCTTTGTTACCAAATAAATTTCACTGAATTGATAAGAAAGCATCATTCTGAACACAGCACAAAGCCACCCGTTTTATTTGCTGTTCTTCCTATATTTCATCATCATCTAGATTTCATTCATTAATCTAATTTACGTCAACACCAGACACGTTGTGTGTTCACCATTTCAAATAACTCCCCCCTTCCCGACCAAAGCCCAGACTCAAAACAAGAAGATATTCCACTTCTTTGGACAAACTAAACAAACGCTTGTTTGTGAGAAAGCATCAAAACAAACGTGTCTTCTTTAACATCCTGTAAGTGATTTAACGGCAGAGTAAAGTAAAAGTTAAGGAAAGTTGGATGTTTTTAGTGGGTTTCTGAGAGGATGGAGGTTTTGGGGCCTGTGGTCCCTACTTTCAAGTCGATTGCATTTAGTTTGTGCCCGTGGCTCGGTGAATTCTGACGCTCATCCAAGCGCACTCTTGCCCACTCGTGAACCCGAACAGGTGTTCAATGTTTCCACAAACTTCCTTCACAGGCTCTTATTTGCATCAGTACGTTCTATTTCCTTTGTCAGAGAGAAATCAAAATTTTAGAAAATAATATTTTATCATATTTAATCCAAAATAATGGATGCATTTTACCTAATTAAAAACAATATATCTGTTTGAAGGTCTTAAATATGTTTTTAGGCTAAAAACATATTTAGTAATAATACAAGTTGAATAAATAAATTGATTTTTAGCTTCGTTATTTAGCTAAATCATTTATATATTGCTTTTTAGAAATAATTATTTTAAGATACATGCCAAGTCCAAATACCTATTATTCTCTCTCCATATAAAAGGCAATATAAAATACATACCAAGCAATCTCTACATGTTTATAACCATAATCTATAAGAATCAATTTATACATTATTTTAAAATTCTCTTGCTCTTGAGTCATAAGTGGGAAAATCGACTATGTGTGTGTGTGTGTGTATTTGTGTATGTTGGCCATTCCTGAGGAGGAGTAATGTCTGTATGCAGATATATTAGGGCCACGACGCAAAACAAAATTGCAACCTTTAAAAGAACGCTTGCAAGCTCAATCCAGTCCACCTCATTACACCCTATCCCTATAATGAGTAAATATTATTCAGTCCCCTTCATTACACCCTATACCTATATTGAGCAAGCTCTATCCAGTCCACCTCACTACACCCTATCCCTATAATGAGCTAATTTTATCCAGTAACCTTCATTACACCCTATTCATATAATGAGCTAATTTTATCCAGTCCCTTTCATTACACCCTATTCATATAATGAGCTAATTTTATCCAGTCCCTTTCATTACACCCTATTCCTATAATGAGCAAGCTCTATCTAGTCCACCACATTACACCCTATCTCTATCTTGAGCTAGTTATATCTTGTCAACCTCATTACACTAATCACTACTGAAGCCTCGCTGATTTTTCACGACTGAGTCGAGTTTCGACAGTGAAAGAGTGTTATTTTGAGCGATACGGGTATTCAGAGCGTTAGGACGGGCTTGCGAGCGACGTACAACAGGGCAACTCAGCAGAGACTCAGGTCTATCCCGAACAGACGGCGAATCTGCTGAATTTCTACATTAGAAACGGTGAGCATTCTACAAAGTGGACTTAACTTTGACGAACAATACTCTTGAGACAAAGTGACAAACAATTTCCACAAATTTAACAAAAACTACGTAAAGTGTTGTCAGCCCATTTTAGGGCCAACAATAAAATAAAATGGACAAACACACTGACAATGTGTGAGTGCATCAGATGAGACAACTAACCCAGGATTTCTCCACGGATCTTAACATTGAGGCAGAACTAACTGACGAAGATATGAGCACCAACAACGAATTCGTTGCAGCAACAATACTAAAAAGGAAACTTTTATTCAAAGCTAAGGAGGACAAACACCCCCAAAGCAATCAGGGTGATAAACCAATTTGAGACATTGTCAGACAATGAGCAGACGATGGAAATTTCAGACTTACCAAGTACAAGCTCCCAGGGAAACACTACAGAAGTTCAGAAAGCCAAACCTAAGGTTCCACCAATATATATCTCAAGGACGGCCAACTATTCAAACATTGTTAAATCGATGAAAGCATCAATGGTAGGGATTTTAAAGGTCTTCAATATACAAGATGGCTTGAAAATACACAAAACCACGTTAGAGGACTTCAAAGATCTATAAACTCTACTTAAAAAAACAGGACAGGAGTATCATACTTACACAATGCCGAGGAACAAACCCCTCAAAGTTGCATTGGGATGCACCGCGACTGACTTGCGACAGTTCACTTCATGGACACACAGTGAAAACAGTTTACGGGACAATTTACAACTAATACCAATCTTTGTCTGCACTCTTACAAAAACGGAAAAAAATTTCCAACTGTTTCAAGAGACATTTATAAACAGCACCAGAGTGAAAATAGAACATTATGTACAGGCCCAGAACTTCATACTACAATGTCACAGATGCCAGAAATTTGGACATTCAAAAAAATCTGCTCTAACAATCCGAGATGAGTCAAATGCTTAACACCTCACTTGACCTCGGAATGTCAGAGAAAAGACACTTCCACTCCAGCAAGCTGTGTGAATTGTGGAGGCAAGCAAACAACCTACTATACAAAATCCCCAGAATATTAAAAACTGATTGAAAAGAAAATTGAGCCGAGGCAGCAGAAGAAAGAAAAACTTTTACCTTCACACAAACGGCGACTTTAATCAACAAGGACTTCCCTACACTACCTCAAAAAACAGTGACAAATATCAACACTAACTCAACACCACGCACTTATAGAGACACTCTACTTAACAGAAGAGAAGTTTCACATCAACCGAAGGAACAGGAAAAAACAGCTTCAATAGATTTCAAAGAAATAATAAACATATTTAAAGAAATGGACGTTTGTGGACTACTGAAACACCTCGGACCGTATCCAGCCAAAATCAGACAGGCAGAAGACAAGACTACAAAACTAATGATACTTCTAGAAGCAGCCACTGACTTTTACTTTATTGGCGATGTCAAATAAAATTCTAATGACAGAAAAAGACCAGCTCAGGATTCTAGTATGGAATGCCGAAGGGTTACTACAGCAGGCTCATGAATTTGAGGATTTATTACGAACGTATGGGATCGACATAGCACTAATCTGTGAAAATCATCTGCAGGTAACCAAACGACTACACATCTAGGCTACAGCATCTACAAAACTGATAGAAATCAAACATGAGGGGTTGGACAGCTGTCCTAGTCAAGAACTATCTTCCGCACTACAGAGCCGATATCCATGACACCGAGAACATTGAGGCCACGGCAGTAGGCATAATACAAAAAAGGGACCTATTATTTTTGTGGCTGTTTATAACCCTCCAAACAAGACTCTTCTAAAACGTGACCTTGACCAAGTTACGATAACTGGTAACTATTTATTAGGTGGAGACCTAAACAGCATGAATACACTATGGAACTGTCGGATGACGAACAGAAACGGATGAATACTAGAAGAGCACTCAAACAAGACGGTCTACAATATGTTAGCACCGGAAACTCCAACATTATATCCCGGAAACTACCTCCATCCACCAGACATCCTCGACATAGTTCTAACCAACTTAAAAATAAAACCAGAAACCTTATCAGTACTCCAAGAACTCGACTCCGATTACAATTCATTACTTTGCGAATGGGATGCTAGCATAGAACATCAATCCAACTGGTACAAACCGACTATAAGGACAACTGACTGGACAAAATATAAATCTGACCTACAACAAGTACTCCCGAGAAATGTATATATAGAAACAGAGGAAGATGTTGATGCAGCCGTATAACTATTCACGACTACATTACAAGAAACATACGAAATTCACACCACGACTTCGCTTGAACATCAAGGCCTGAGTATTTACCACCCAGAATTAAACTATATGTTAGCCCTTAAAAGGGAAGCGCGTAGAGACTGGCAAAGACTAAGAGCAGCACAAGAGCAAATAAAATACAATATACTGAAAGCAATGGTTAAAAGAATGGTCAACCATATCAGAGGAACCAATTGGAATAAATTCGTCATGGACACAGCCACAAACCTTCAGAAAACGTGGAATTTAACAAAAATACTTAAAGGGACTACAAAGAAAACAAGCACGCCAGCCATTCACGGGCAACAGGGGATGGTCTACACTAGTGTGGATAAAGCCAAAGCGATAGCGCAAACTTTAGATGATCAATTTAAGCCAAGCCAAATTCAAGAGGTGATTTTCAATAGAGACGTCATCAGAACTGTGAATGACTTCATAGAAAGACCAATAGCAGAGACAACAGCACCAATCACGGAACACGAACTCCAAACTTCTATTAAAACTCTTCGACAGAACAAGGCACCAGGACTAGACGGCATCAAGAATGAGATGATAAAAAACTTACCACAAATTGCAATAGCTCACCTCACCCAAATACTCAATTCAGCCCTCAGACTTCTTCACTTCCCAAATACCTGGAAAAAGGCTAAAGTGATCACCATACCTAAACCAGGGAAAAATGGCATCTTTCCTAAAACAGACGACCAATAAGTTTACTGAACACGACTGCTAAAATATTCGAATCACTCATTCTAAAATGAGTAAAACAACATGCAGAAGACAAGATAATCCCTGACCTATAATTTTGATTCAAGAGACAACATTTGACCATTCATCCGTTACTCAACTTCATCGAAGACGCCACAGAAAGCTTCAACCAACGATAAAACCTAATAGCCATATTCCTAGATGTGGAAAAAGCATTCGAAAAAGTGTGGCATTTTTGCCTCATACAAAAGATGATAAACTACAAATGTCCACAAGGTGATATACAATTAATCAGCAACTACCTAAAGATAGAGTATTCCAAGTTTCTATCGAGGGCACTGTCAGAGAAAGTGCCAGTAAAGGCGGGAGTACCTCAAGGGTCAGTACTGGCTCCCTTCTTGTACAATATATAGGTGGCAAACGTTCCAACAAAACCAAGAATAACTGTAGGATTGTTTGCAGATGATATGTTGATCTTCACCAAGGAAAGAAACATTTAATACGCTTCCTTAGCAATACAACGTTACCTAAAGATGTTTGAAACCTGGCTTTCAAAATGGAGGATCAGAGTAAATACAACAAAATCTACGGTATTAGTTGTAACAAGAAGAAGACTTTTACCACCAGAAAATTTCACTCTATATCAGGAAGAAATACCATTAAAATACGAAACCAAATAGCTGGGTATAAACATCGACTGGAAATTAACATGGGCGAAGCATATTGAAGAAACCAACAGAAAAGGAAAGTCAGTTTTTATTCAATTGCATCCACTACTGAAAGGATAGCAACTCAACCAACAAACCAAGCTGACAATCTACAAGAGTGTGATACAGCCTATTATCCTCTACGTCAGTGTAGGATGGGGCTACGCACCGAGGACACACGTTAACAAATTACAAACAACACAAAACAGGATACTAAGGTTAATGACGGGAGTAGATATAAGAACAAGTACAGATCACCTCCAAAACCATGAAGAACAGCAAGATACTCACAGAAATCTTCGAGGAGAGAATTAAATAAGTTTTATGATCAAATTACAACACATGATAATCCCATTATCAGATTACTGGGAAACTATGATCCACATGAAATAAGGTCCTACAAACGTCCAGGCTGGAGTAAAAAGATAAACCAAATAAAAAAAATCCCAAAACCATACCTCCCTGATCAAAATAAAATAAAATCCTTCCCCTCACATGAAAACAAAATCATACACAATCCCATAATCATTTTCATCATTCATAAAGTGTAATATATATTAATCAACAATGTATTTCTTACAGTTAATCATCGGTACCAAGTGATGTAATTTTGAATTCACGCAATGAGGATAAGAGTCTGCGAAAGCAACCTGTATCTCGCATAACTAATCAGCAAAAGCTTCCTTCACTTGTCGTTGAATCTAATGGCAAGTGAGGAAGTAAAGGCAACAGGGGAAACCCGCGCCCCAGGACTGCGCTTCTTTGTAAAATTTCGTCGAAGGAAGAACTTCGGAACAAATCTTCAGCGCCACTAATACTGGTGGTTTCAATGGATCAGGAGTCGGACTCACCACCGCGTCTCAGAAGAAGCCTCTCCCGATCCGATTAAGTATCACCTTATTCCTACAACTTTGAACTCAATGTCCTTCTGACATAGTTTGTCCTGTGTTAATATTGTGTTTATGTGTCCTTCAGACACTAGCTGAAGTTATGCTTTGTAATATCGTTTTTATGTGTCCTTCAGACACTAGCTGAAGTAATGCTTTGTAATATTGTTTTTATGTGTCCTTTAGACACTAGATGAAGTTATGCTTTATAATATTGTTTTATGTGTCCTTCAGACACTATCTGAAGTTATGATTTATAATTATGTTTTTCCTTTGTCCATTTGACATAGCTTAAGTGGAAGGACTACCTTGTAAAACTTGAGAAGCGCTATCAGCGCAAATCCTAAGAAACGTCCATATATTGAACTATT
>CABFWB010000871.1:0-38053 GCA_902151455.1 Timema bartmani
TCAGAATGATATAAAACCATAGGGCTGTTAAGGTAAAAAGAGCCCGGTTGGAGTCTTTCGACTTTATTTTGGCGCGAAACATATTTAGAAAAAAAAAAAAAACTTAGAATTAAATATTGCGTTAGAGCCGAACGTCTGCGCGGCGATTTATCTCTTACTGGGGCGGCCCCCTCAAGTAGATATTACATTTTAACTTTAGGATAAACCAGAAGGAGTGCAAAAAAATTGGTAAATAAATTGATGGTTATAAAACGCTCTGGTTGAACAGCATTTTAACATTTAAACTAGTTTAATTTATTTTGTAATTTCTTACGATAATACCATTTCATGGCTGCAATAACAATGGGTAATGTAGCATCATAATGTAGTCAAATGTGTTTACATTACGTCATGATGTTTATTAATAATTCAAAAGGTTTAGGGCCTATATTTTTAAATCAGTCGAACGAACTTTAAGCTAACTTTTTTTGTTTTTTTTTAAGCATCGCGTTTTATTACCCGTTCGGTTTATACGCTTATGCACTAATTGCTCTAATGGTTTTAGGGATGGGAAAGGTTATTTTTAGAGGATGGTTACCCACATTTGCGTGGAGGGAGAGATAAAAACTATTTTGGAAAAACCACCTTCAGTACACCCAACCGAGATTTGAACGGCGATCTCCCCGTCATCGCAGTCTAGTCAACTGCGAGGGTAGCGCGTTAGAGCACGCAGCCACCGAAGCGAATGATAGGTTAGTTAGTGTTCATATGAGCTAATAAAATAAGAAAATACTATTTTGAAATAAATATATAAATTTTAGTCTTGTAATCAATATTTACATTTTCTATGTAATTTTAATCAATAATATTTCTATACAACTGCACCATATATGTTTTCTTTAAGGGCATAGTCCTGTATTTACGATTCAAACAAATTAACCTAGAGCCGAGGCCGAATATTGAATAAAACTAAATTTTGATGAATAAAAATTTCTCGACTAATACATATATTTAGGGTTTTAAATAATAACAAAATTATATATTGCCCTCCTCTTTTTCGTGTTAAAAGAATAATATGTTAATCACACTGAATACTTAATTATTTTAAATACATAATTTATTATGTCAATAAAAAGTTCATTTAAAGATCACACTCCTTCCTCTTTAATGTATTTTGCGTAAATATAATTTTTAGTTTTCACGGAATTAAAAGTAGTCCAAAAATTTATCTAATTTTTGAAACCTTTCGATTGCTATTACAATTTATTTAAAATTATGTTTATCATTTTATTGAAATTTATCTACCAGTTAATTAATCACAAATATGTAAAAAAGAATCATGATTGACTATTTAATTTTAATTATTGATAAAATTTCATCAAGTCTCCACGTAAATACATCCATTAGCTGCTATCCCCTTTCCCAAAATATCATTATTGCCAACTTTTCGTTTGATTTGGTGACTTCCACGCTCATTCCGCCTGCCTTGCCACACTGGACTGTCGGCCATTGTTTTGTTTTTCTACCCAATTTTTTTTAAATTATTTATACTGGTAGACTGAAATACTAGCAGATAAACAAAGCTACAAACGTTACGAGTTTACACAAGGGATTTTGTAGGCGCATTGATGATTACATTATTTCGACACTAGGGTTATTTTATTAATAAGATAATTATCCTCAAACTATGTTAAATTACGTATTAAAAGCCTACATCGATGAGAAAGCTAGCTCATATGTACACCTCGTCATATGATCAAGTCATGGTTCGAATCCCAGCCAAATGTATTGAGGGTGATTTTCCTTAAAAAAAATTACCAAGTTATTTTGGGTAAATCAACTCTACAGATTTATCTTTATCATACCCATCCCATTGGTATAGTTATGAGAATGTCCCTTACGGGTAGTAAGACGAGGTATAAAAATGAATAAAAGATATCTAAAAAGTGGACTCTCACTAGAACAAAAAAACAAACACATATGAAACAAAGGAAATTTCATACCACGAAATGCGGCGAGAATCTTCAAACAAAAAAAAACTGTTTTTTTTAATGGGTTGGTAATGAATACTACGAGTATTTACACACACTCCACTGAAAACCCAACGAAACGAAAATAATTATATTTAACTCTAGAGCTATGAAATTAAAATATACACGTAACAAATCTAGAATTTTGCTTTATCTATTTTAAATATTAAATACTCTACGAGACACACTACTCTTATTTCAACGGAATATTTGCCATTGAAATCTTACAAATATTTAAAACTATTGTAGTTTTATTTCAAAGCATCTATTATATAGCTCCAACAAATACTGTTATTACCTTTAAAATTACAATATTTATTTATTAGATTAAAAAAAATATTTCTAGTTGAAGGGAGTTGATTTGTTAGCGTTAAAAATCAAGGAATGGTTTAAAACAAAATGTTTCAAGAACTTGCTTATACATTTCAACTAGCCAGTTTTCTTTCTTTTTTTTAAATAGATTTTTATGGTTTTCTAACTAATTAAAACTATGAAGAAACAAATTACAATTTAGTATTACGTATAAATAAACATTTAATATATGCTTTTACAATACATTTAAATTTTTTAAAAGCAGCTCATAGACCCACCGTTAGTAGAAATATGTTTTTAAAATGATTTGATTACATCCAGTTTGCTAATAAATGTTTTGTTTTGGTTTAAAATATAAGATATAAAAAATACAACGTACCCACTACCTCCTCTTTTTCTTGAGTGTGCCCGTTTTTTTCAGTGATTTATACTCGCAAAATAAAGACTAGAGAATACTAGAGATATAAGACTTTCCAGTATACTTTCCAGAAAAAATGTTAAAATTTTAGGTTTAATAAATTACAAGGAATTGTAATTTATAGGCTTGAATTCTAATTTAAAGAATTAGCAATATCTTCTCTACAGCAGAACTGCCTAGCTCCGAATTTAGTTACACATTCAAACACTACAGGATGCAGTCAAAACTTTTGAATTTGAGAAGAGAATTTTAACCTTTATTATTTGCTTTATTGTAACGCATTTAATCATCTTTCTGGTGTTAAAGTCCTTATGATAGATTAAAATTAAATGTAATAGTAAACATCATCCCTCCCAAAGATCTAATTACAGCATCACTGCATCCCTGGTTGGCCCTTATCACCAAAGCTGGTGAAAGGCTTCTTGGACAGCCTGTGCTGAGAAAAGCTATTTATCAACGTCTCAATGCAACAAAAACCAGTGTGTCAACCCTAAAGTAAACTCTAACATTCATATCTTGATTTACGTGTTTGTCTCTCCCCAAAAACAGCGGCTTCCTATTGCCTCGTTTATATTGTAACACAACATGTTGCCCAACACTATCCCAACAAGTTGTGTTACAAGCATTACCAACTTGTTGGGGATGTTGGACAACATGTTTGTGTTGGGAGAGGCGGTCAGAGCCAACAAGTTGTGTTGGGCTGTGTTGGAGATAATAAAGACCAACCCAACATGTTGGCTGAGTTGGGAGGTTCTGCGCATGCGCTATCGAGACGAATCAGTCTCTCTAGTCGTGGTGACGCACGTATTTTGTTTTCAGATTAGTTTAACTTTAACATCGGGGTTTGATTAGTTTTGTGATCATGAAATGGAACAAGGCTAATACAGTTAAACTAATTGATTTATGAATTAATGTGTTAAAATATTTGGTAATAATATTTATATCATTAAGTATGTCTATTATTAGGTTATTATTAGATACTATTTTATTTTGAATAGATTTGCAAAATTACACCTCGAGATAAGAATTGAATCCAGGACCCTTTTCTTATTGCGTCATTGCTCTACCACTGAGGACTCAATTATCATGTTCAGGCATCATTTTACAACAATATTTAACTTAATTAAAAACGAACTGCTGTTTGGATACTGTAATTTCCATTAAATGTAATCAAAATAACACAATGAGCTACCGGTATATATTAGTTTGAAAGTTTGGCGCTAGAATACGCCGTGATCAAGAAATGATTACTTTTATAACCCGTTCGTGTTATACGCCTATTTACAAATTACACTAATGTATTAAGGATGAGGAAGGTTGAATTTAAATTAAGTATAACCGCTTTTGCGTGGAGGGGGAGTGGTAAAACTCTTAGGAAATACCACCCTCACTATGCCCGACCGGGATTTGAACATCGATCTCTCCGTCATAGGCAAGCAACTCTGTTGCGAGTGAAAGTGACGATGTAGACCGTGTGGTCACAGAAGCGGACTAGTTTTAAGTGAAATACAACAAATAATATTTGACTATACTAATTTAGAAAACACTTCCTTTAGAAAAGTTATAGTGTGATATTCTATAAACTTATACAAATAGTTTGTAAATATAAAGTGCGGTTAGGTGTAATTATATGTTTATCGAACGTAATTTTATGTTAAAATATATTTATAGTGAAAAAGTGTACTTTTCACTATTGATCGGTGATTAATTTGTGAGTAAAACCAACTATTTTTTATGTTAAAATAAAGACTTAAATTAAAGCTACAATAAGTGTGGTTTTATTTCAAAGTATACTTAGTTTTTAGTATTTACCTTGAAGTTTTAACACCATGGACCCTTTTCAAATGGACTTTGTAACTCAAATATACGAAGGAGCTACAGATAATCAACGCATTCCCAACATAGCAAGATGGCTGAAAGAATCTAAAGGAAAATGTCAGCCAGAAGGCAAATGTCATCACGAGCCTTCCTCCGATAGAAAATAAAACACTCAATTCCACCTTGCGAGTTTGGATAAACTAGGTGGCGCCCAACACTCCACACCTTTAACATGCCACGAATGAGAACTCAACTCCCCTCAAAGATTGTTCCTCCAAGGAAGAAAATTCAATCTAGTATGTACGCTCGGCGAACACAGGTTCTATATTTTTGTTTATGGAATGTAGGAGTATGGAAAGAGACACGTTGAGCCCACGATTCGTATGCAAGACCTGCCTCACAATCGGAGGTGAAAGAAAAAAAAGAGATGCAGGCATTCAGGGAAATAACGAAACAATGACCACTAAAGTCGAAATATAAACTTGTGAGCCCCTAAATTATATTCCTTACGTACTTACTCTATGATACTATAAACATGAAAGTTCTTTGCCACGCTTACAAAAGTACGCCACCTATCCCTATCTTGAGCTAGTTCTATCCATTCCATCTTATTACACCCTATCCCTATCTTGAGCTAGTTCTATCCAGTCCACCTAATCACACCCTATCGCTTTCAGGTCCATTCTAATGTTATCCTCCCATCTGCGTCTATTTCTTCCCAGTGGTCTTTTCTCATTGGGTTTGACAGTTAATACCTTGAACACGGTTCTAGATTCTCCCATCTGCGCTGCATTTCCTACCTACCTTAACACACGAGACTTGATTATCCTAACAATGTCTTGTGGTATGTACAGGATATGTAACTCATCAATATGTAACCTCCTACACTCCCAAATAACCACATCCCTTTTTAAACCGAATACTATCCTAAGCACCTTTTTTAGAACACACTTTTTTTTCAAAATTATATTCCTTATAGAGCAAAAAACAACTATAGATCATCCTAATGAACAAGGCCATCTCAATAAGAAATATATTTCTCCCTAATATACGAACGAGATATTAAAGCTCGATTCACCAGAGCCGACACCTCGTTCGTGTGAAAGGCTAGATAAAAATAAGAAACAATGCCCTTCTCCTCGCTTCGTCTCTTGTGAACCAGCTTACACACACTCATCTATATTAGGTCTCTCAGGTATGCCTAACATGTTGGATATTCACCCGTGAGGATCACTCTCTCCCATAAAAATAGCGTTGATCCTCCACACTTAAAGCTAGTGTTTGATTAAGAACAATCGTTTTTGGGGTTTAACAATTATATTCTATTCAGAAAATTGAAAAATGACACCCGGACAAGGGAATTGAACCTGGGACCTTTGGCTTAGTACGCCAATACTCTAACCACTGAACTATCCAGGAATCTTCCCGTGCCCAGGGTCATTCTTCACTCATATTTTAAGGCAGAGTCTATGACGGACGTGCGGAAATCTTCGGCTACAAATGGGTCCCGGGTTCGATTCGATTTTCCTTCAAATGTTTAATATTTAAATTTTCACTTAATTATATGATTTTTCAATCTAATTCAATGTGACTTTTTGTTTATTTGTGTATGTATGTGTTACCTTAATATAGTTTTCAAATGATAAATAGATTTAAAAAAACAAACTTTTTTTTACATATTTAAGGCCACAGCTGGGACATTCCCGGCTTGTATTTTTTTAATCTCTCTTTGATCCGCCATTTTGGCGCTAGCAATGTCCCCCGATGCCTCACTAAAATTTACGGTTATGATCAACTTGGGCACCCAAATTTGACATAAAAGTGTTAGCTACTACGCCTCACATTGATGAAATACTGAAGTTTCTACAGAAAGAAAAAAAAAACTAAATGGAATACTACAAGGTGAAATATTGTCTAAGTTAAAAAATAAAGTTATTGAATTTTGTGAAAACTTGGTATAGTCATTGCTCCTATTGTGTAAACTACTTTTATTTATTTTTCGCCCAAGTGATAAAAAACAAATTAGAATTAAAGTAATATAGATTGATTTGTTTTTTTATCTAAACCGTTCTCTTTACCTGGATGCCCTTAGTAGATAGTTTAAAAATTAAAAGTAGTGCAATATGAGAACAAATAAAAACTTTGGGCCAGTTTCATAATACACTTAGTACTCTTCAAGCGCGGTGCTATAATTAATACAGGACCACACTGTACCTAGACCAAGATGGATGGGTCAGTTTCAAATGAGAGACTGGGCCAATACATTCTGATCCACCGATGAAGGGTTGATGTTTTATCGAATACCGTTCTTCCAAACTAAGGGATTTTTCTTAGTCCCTTTAACACCAAGGTTATTAACGGTTTAATCTAAGGGGAGGGATGAGGAGGTAATTTTAGAGGAATCGCACCATTATTAGCCAGGATAAGGGATAAGAAAACCGCAAAGATAGGTCCACATTTGTATCCGGTCGAGGTTCGAACATCTATATCTCCCATTAGCATTCGGGTGTATCGGGATCCTGACGCCTTGGACCAAGCGAAAGTAGTTATTCATTATTAATAAGCTGATTAATTCGACTGTTGTAGCGTCCAAACTGAATGTGCTATTTATACATATGTGGTGAAATGTTTGGGTTTATCTAGTTAGCTAAATGGTTAATTTGTTGCCCTTTGGTTGGCTGATCAGATCAAATATGGTGTTGTAGGTTAAGTTAATAGATAAGGTAATAGATCAACCTTGTCTCCTAAAGCATATGGTAAAGCCCTTCAACTCAGACTAGAAATTAAATAGTTTGATGATTTTTATATGGTTTTGATTCCCCCCCCCGTGTATATGGGTTTTAACTAGTGTAGTCGTTCTTAATTACAATTTCGAACTATCACTATTTATTTTAGTGGGTATGGATCGCCACATAAATTAAAAACTAAACGCTGACTTCACTCTTTCAATATCTGTCTGTGTTAGATTCATATTTGGTCGGGATTGTGTGTAAATATATTTATAAATTTTACAGTGGTTGTAAATTACAACTAGCTAATAAGAGTGCAAATATTTTACTATAGACTTAAAATCCTGAGTTTAATGGCAGGGTTGCCACGCACCTGAAAAACAAGGGAATTTTTTCGTGCCTGGAAAAAAAACGGGGAAACAAAGGAAATATTGTAAAATATAGTAAAAATACTGAAATATTTGTAAATTTGGGACATTTAACTGTAAGCTTAAAATAGTAGGTTCTTGAAAATAAACTAAAAAGTGAACTGAAAAATTAAGCACGCTGATTCAAACATCCCTTAGTACCCCTTAAACGACGGTTGTGAAACAACAGAAGATGTATTTTCCCCTCAATCTTAAATCACGTTTTAAAAATAGGTTACATGAATTTACACTAGTCAATTTGATGAAAAATTAAATGCTGTTACTATTTTCTTCAATCTACCTGGAAAAATGGGAATTTCTTTCGGAAAACCTGGAAAACACAGGGAATTAGGTAGTAAGAAAACATTGGCGGCCCTGAAATATAATTATTATTATAATTTTTTAGTACCACGTCATACTACTGTTCAGGTTATATAGGCCTACATAAATACTAATTAGTCTAATGAGTTAGAGATTAGGAAAGTTGAATTTAAATAAAACGCACTTGCATTTGTGTGGAGGAAGAGTGGTAAACCATTTAAGGAAAACAACCCTTAGTACATCCGACCGGCATTCGAACCTAGATCTACCAGTCATCGGCAGTCCAGTCTACTGCGAAAGTGACGCCTTAGACCATTCAGCCACCTAAGTGGGTCATTTACATTATTAATATTTCATATTTAATTAGAGAAGGGTTGTTTGTGGGTTCGAATCCCGGTCATACGTATTGAGGTTTTTTCTTAAGTGGTTTTTCACTCTCCCTCCATGTGGTTATTCTGGTTCACTTCTTTTTAGTTAAACATTCATCCTCCAATACATTAACATAATTAGTACACACATGTATTGCCTGAACGTGTAGGGGAACGCGGTGAAATACAAGATGTATAGCACAACAACCTGGGGGTGTGAGACCCATTCCGGGAGAATTTTGGAAATAGCTTTCTGGTTTTAGTTTGGTCTTTTCTTTTACTTTTAACTTGTGTTAGTAACCCTCTTTGGTGTGGCCGCATGGTCTAAGGGGTCACTCTCACAATATACTGAGCTGCCAATGGCGGGGAAATCGGTGTTCGAATCTCGGTTGGGTGTACTGAAGTTCCCCCCCCTCCCCCCAAATGGTTTTATACTCTCCTTCGACGTGAATTCGGGTACACTTCCTCTAAATTCTACCTTCCTCATCTCTATCACATTAGCGTAATTCCTAAATAATATGCGTACAACATGAAGGGTAGTAAGATGTAGTGTTAAAAAAAATTCTTGTGTTAGAAATTTTATTACATCGGGATGGTATCCAGGTGATTTGCGTTAAGATGAAGATATTTGGGCTGTTGTTGTAACCTTGTAAATCCATCCTTTCATAGGCATCAATCAGAATACATCCCATTTTCTTTCCTCTCTCTTTCGAAGCTTTTCGTGAACATTTAAAGAACATTTATCTTAAGGTCTCTCTCTCTCTCTCTCTTTAGCAATTTACAAAGGCCTCCAGCGTTCCAAAAGCTGTGATAGTAATTTATTTTTTATTTCTTTATCTGCCACTCTTTCTTTCTCTCTCTTCCAAAAATGCTTAATCCTGACCCTATTCCGTCGTAAGGGAATTTATGTTTACATTAAGCCTCACTACAGAGTTTTACTGACCCTGAAAAATTGCTGCTATACATTGAAAGCGTCAACATTTAATGTATTTAAAGTGCCAACACTCTTTAGCATGTTACGTAATTTCACATGTAAGCGCAAACTTGTTCCACCTTTTGGCGTTTTAAAATATAGTTTTTTTTATTCGAGGTACTTAACGTGTAATTTCTGAACCGACTGATTATATCAGCACACGAGAATTTATACGATCGAGAGCCAAAGATCCTACCAATTTTGTCGGGAAAGTTATTTTTACATACCTTCTAGGGTTCTTTTAAATGCCACAATCGACATGGGCCTGACGAGTTTACTTCCTTTCCGAAGGAAATTGGGCTACAGATTTTTATT
The DNA here is from genome assembly GCA_902151455.1 of Timema bartmani. NCBI lineage: Eukaryota > Metazoa > Arthropoda > Insecta > Phasmatodea > Timematidae > Timema > Timema bartmani. The sequence goes on from CABFWB010000871.1 coordinate 9,671, forward strand.
GCTTCTGCTGGGTTTGAACACGAACATCGGGTCTTTCTTGAGGCGAGCAATTTACTCCAATACCACCGAGGTCGACTGGAAAGTTGTTTCAAGGTGGAATTACAGTCAAGTGTCAAAATTATAAATTATCTTTTCCACTTATGCAATAGATAAAATATAAAAACAATAATATAACCTACAATATGCAGGAAAAATACTAAATAGATTGAAAGAAAGGCAATTTTAAATTATATTATATTCAACAGTCCATGTTTAAAAAAATATTTTAACCCAATACTTATTTCAATATAGGTTCATTATATTTTTTATTGGTTTAATGGATAAAATTTAATATCACATTTCCGGACACATATAATATGTTGAGTATATAAAATTTAATATCACATTTTCTGACATCTATATGTTGAGCATTTAAAAAGATATATATTATATATACCATATTTCCATATATAATATTTATAAATGCTTAAAACATTTAAGTAATTCAATACAAAATTTATACCAGAGTAATTTAACTAAAGCTGTCAAACATAATCAGAAATTAAATAAATACTCTGCTCAATATAAATTTAAAATATCAAAATTACTATGATAAACTAATACCAAACAAAAACGAAACTATATTTTAAATATACAGTATATTGGTGTAAACACACAAGCCGTGACCAATTTTAATTTGAATATATCGTGAAAACTAATCATGTGTCAACAAAGTTTTCATGTTCTAAAAGAGTAATAATGCTGGTTCCCCTTATGTCAACGCTGCTGGAAATATTTAATGTAACATAAATTACAATACAATTACATTATCTTCAATTATATTAATTTACTAATGGTGGAATTTTGAAATAAAACAAATGATAACAAAATAATATAAACAAGTGAATAACGTATTACAAGTCAAACAAAGAATCATCCACAATTAAATTAATTAAAACCTAACAAGGTTATTTTCAAACGTGGGGTTGACTTATAATATGTTGATTAAAGTGTTTTTCCTGTAATAATGGGAAAATCTAAATCCATATATTTAATCAAATATGATTATATTATAGTGGCTCTGAAATAATTTATTTACTGACTATTTCTGACTTTCTAGGTAATACATGTTTTATTGGCCATTTACATTATCCCCAGCTTACACTATTTATTATAATAACTGGATATAACTAGCTCAATATAAGGTGTAATGAGGTGGACTGGATATAACTAGCTCAAGATGAGTATAGGGTGTAATGAGATGGACTGAATAGAACTAGATCAAGGTAAGGATAGGGTTTAATGAGGTGGACTGGATAGAACTAGCTAAATATAGGAATAGGGCGTAATGAGGGGGACTAGATAGAACTAGCTCAAGATAGGGATAGGGTGTAATGAGGGGGACTGGATAGAAACTAGCTAAATATAGGGTTAGTGGGCGTACTTTTTGTGAGTTCGGCAATGAACTTTAGAGAGTTCCTAGTGCCACATAGTTGGTAAGTAAGCTAGAGATATCTTTGGTTTTTTAAACAAATATAGGTTATTTCTAAACACAAATGTTTGCCTTGATGTGTCACGAATTACCTTAACAACCCCAGGGTAAATTAAACTATAGATATATTTTTACATACAACATAGTGCTATATAAAAGTGGAAAGAGTAACTATTATGAAAATTTTATATTTAACGAACTCATAAATAAATTATTTTTTAGTTGTAGCAGTCTTGTACTGGGGTGGAAAAAAAAACTGTGGATAAAAAAGAGAGAAGAGAGCTGGTGGAGGCGGACATTAAAATAGATGAAAATTAAGTGAAGCTAATAAGTTTAATAATGGACGAGTATAATATATATTTATTTGTTGAGGGTAGTATTATATAAAGTCAAGAGGAAATACTATATCATATTTCCGAGAAAAATATAAAAACTAAAATACTCTCATGTTTTATAAATTAATTTAAATCTCAAATGTTTCTTTATGTGCAGCCAGTTCTGGATACCAAAGCGAGTATAGTTTTTATAAGTGTTTGTGTATAGGTATTATTACTATTATTATTATTATTATTAATCACTACTACTAGGCATATATTATGTATTTAAGCTTTACGCTAGGTAGAGGCGTTATTCACATTTTACTTTTTTGCTGAGAGACAATTTGTAATCTCTTGATTTAAAAAAAATTGTTTTAAATTAAACGTTTGTGGAGTTCTTCTATAGTATTTTCAGTAGTACCATAGCTAGTGAGGTTTAAACTATTTGGTAGGTAATTTTAGCAATAAACCCCCAATGAAAATGTTTGTGAACATTCCCATTAATGTCTAATTATAATAAAATAATGTAAGTCAAAAGAGTACCATTTTTTCCCAATAACTTTTTAAAAAGCAAATCAAAACTAGCTTTTACAATATTTTAGCACTGAATGGTAACAGGAAGTCTTACCTTACGGGTTCTACTATGGTGCAGCTTATAAGATAGGACCATAGTGTAATCCCTGTCAGGGTAACCTGAGTATACTCTCTTAGGGTGGGGTGGAAGGGGACGCGAGAAAAGGCCAGTGTTTTCGCAGTTTTTATGGCAAAACATTTTTTCGTATCAAATAAATCAAATATTGCTCCAGTACAAACATAGAGTTTTCTTTTCTTTACATATTGATATCAATCGCAATTTTTTTAAATAAATAAAACAGTTTTCATTAAATTCCAGAACACTCTTGACAGATATTAAATAATTTTTGAGCTCATCATGTGAAGAAAATGATAGTTTGTGTTTGTACTGAAGCAAGATTTTATTTATTTTGGCTAAGAAAATGTTTTGGCATAAAAATTGCAAAAACACGTTGTTTTTTTCTCGTGTCACCTTCCTTGCCATCTTAAGGTGGGAGTGTTGGGCACGCAAGAGAAGGGAATATTAAAGTTTGTAGCAAAACTTTTTTTTGGCCGAAAATAAATAGAATAATTCTCCAGTAGAAATATAAAGTTAAATTTTCTTCACATGATGATATCAATCGTTGATGAATTTGTCATGAACATATTATTATTAAATGAGAAATTTTTTAAATGAAGAGGAAATGCTGTAGTTAAATTACAGAAAATTCCTGACATGTATTCAACAACTGTTGATATCATCATGTGAAGAAAATTAATCTTTATGCTTTTACTGGAGAAATATTTTATTTATTTTGACCAAAAAGTTTTATAAAAAAACCCCTGAAAACACACTTATCTTTTCTCGCGTCTATACACTCCCTACTTAAAAGACCAACTGTACTTTCATCTTTAGAAAACAGGGAACTACAAAAGAATTGAAAGAATACATATTTTAAACTAAAAAGGTCTATTAAACTAACCCCAATATTTTGTTGTAAACTGAAGAATTCAGAAAGCCGCACTTTGATACGTTTTCCGTAATCTTTTATCTAATTTGCCGGTTAAACGGTCGAGAGACGAGTTTTTAAGTAAATTGCAAGATGGAGAGCGGTGTGGTTGGTGTCATTATTATAGCTAATACAATAATAATTAATCTTCCTTGTTCTACTAAAATCGTTATGATCCACACCGGTAGTTTAATATTGACTTTAGTCCTGTTCCTTCTTCAAACCAAGCAGTTAATTCAATTCCGACCCAAGTAGTTTAAATGATTAAAACCTAACCACTTGAACTTTATCATCGATGAAAACTAGATATAATTAAAATACCCTGCTGGTTTCTCAAGGTCTGTTGATTTTACGTAGACAAATTATTTAAGCTGAACGACTTAAAGTTAAAAAGGTTTAAAAAAAATAAAAGTAGGGTTTAAAGAAGGTAAGGTTGGAAGAGACCCTTTTCACTCACTTTTAACTTTCGTTGATAAAACTTACAACATTTTTTGCTTCGCACCTTTTGATTGCCTGTAAATTTAACAGTTTGAACTTAAATTCTTTGAACTAATCGTTTAGTAAGTTGTATAAGTGTAAGATTTTTTTGTAAGTATCTTGAAGGGTGAACGAAACAAACAATGACGAAACTGCTGGATGTTTTTTAGCCAACACATGTAGAAAATACTTCAATAAGGGGAAACCCGATTCGGTGGCCGCGCTACTCTCTTGTTGAATTAGACTGCCGAAGACGGGGAGATCTGTTTTCGATCCCTGTCGGGTGCATTGTGGTTGGTTGTTTAACTCTCCCTCCACGTAAATGCGAGTGCATTTCCTCTAAATTAAACCGTGCTAATCCCTAACTCATTGGTATAACTAGTACATAGGCGTACAACCCAAACGGGTAGTAAGACATTGTGCTAAACAAAAGGAGAAATGGTTTAATATGACAGCTAAATATTAAGTTTGAACAAAATCCACCAAACCGTTTCGGTTGTAGCTCCGGGATCAGAAAGACAGAATCTTAAGAACATTTTGGTTCGCAAGGGTAGGGGGCAGGCATACACATAAAACGTCAAGATTCATCTTTATCTCGAGGTTTAACATTTTTAAAGTTGAATTACTTTCTCTATACGATAAAGTAATCAAATTACTGTTAATAGCTTGTATTTAAACTTGTATAGATACAATAACTTTCCTCTAAGGCGCCAATTTCGTGTTAGACTGGTCTGATGAAGAATGGAGATCGGGGATCGAATCCCGGTCAGGTGGGTTTCTCACTCTCCTTCCACGCAAATGCTGGTAGATTACCTCTAAAATATTTCTTTATTCAGCCTTACCCCATTAGAGTAATTATCATATATGCGTATAACCTGAACAGATAGTAAGACATGGTGATAAAAAATAAATAAAAAATAAACTTTCCTACCCGTACAGTACCCAAAAATTCTGAGGCATTAAGCTCACATTAAACTGAATTATGTGTGACACATAGGTCAAGGTTCGACTCTTAAGCAGGGTGCATTTGATAATTATTTTCCACGAGTGATTTAACGTTATGATTTTACTCTTCCCTCACTAAAGTTAATACCGGTTCATTTATTCTATGCTACTCTCTCAACCTCCAACTACTTAAATTCAATCGTTAATGATCTGGGTGTTAAACCTACTGATAAACAAACTAATAACTTTCCTCTTTTAATTTGAGTGATTTTGTTATCTTGTTTACGTCAAATACTTTATTCTCATTATAAAATCTTGATTAAATTTAATTTATGCTGGATTACAACTGTACATATCAATTTAAATTGGATGGAATTTTTTTTGACGGTTATAGAAGTTTTTTATTAGAACCGCGTCTTACTTACCGTTCGGGTTACACGCCTATGCACTCAATACACTAATATGTTATGGAATAGGAAGTCTTAATTTAGAGGAAATGCACTCGCATTTGCATATAGGGAGAGGGGAAAAATAATTTATGGAAAACCACTCTCAGTGCACCCGACCGGGATCGAACCCCGATCTTCCCGTATTCGGCAGTCTAGTCCAGCATGAGTGTAGCGCGTTAGACCACGCGGCCACCAAAGCGGATAGTTTTATAAGTTACTAAAACGGTTACTATACAGGATTATACAGTTTGGGGGGGTGGGGAGGGGGGGTGGTACAAGACACAAGGCAAGTATTTCCCACGTGTTGAGCTTGGGGTTGGTGATTCCGAATGGTGGCGTTACGAGACTTCAAATTTGGCGCTGTATGCACCTGGGTGGTAGGCAACAAACACAGCAGGCAACCTCACCACTTCTTCCCCTGAATCACACGATGGTGCATATGCCTTCCTTGTATGTACCTGTTATCAGGCAATTCAATGCCTTTTACTAGTCATATGTTAACTCTCCACTCCACTTGATATGCGCTGAGCTGTCTAATCCCCAGGTGCATAAAGCGGCAACCTTGATGTCTCCAACATAAAGTTCGCTGCGTGGAGATACCTGTCTCTCACCCCCTACAACCCGTATAATCTTTTACAAGTAGATAACCCTATATATATATATGCATGTACCAAGTCACGTGATCTTCAATTGTATAAAACGAATGGGTAATAAGACATGGTGCTAAAAATATGTGTTCTTCATCTGTCACACTATAACATAATATATAATATCAATACCTATAAAATAATACAAATAATAAATTGGTGTAAATTTTTTAAAAGGTGTTCAAAATGTCCATTCATAAGAAAATCATGGTATAACTTGTACAATTAATTTAGAGTCAAACATTTTTGCCCTTTAGTTTATTTAACTTTTTATTAATAAACAAACCAATACTAAATAACATATCGTTATTAATCATCAACAGCTACGTCGTATCTAAAGTTTATTTCCTGTTTACCAATAACGTATTTTGATATTAATTAAAATTGTGTTAATCAACATATGTGTTTTACTCCCGTAACATTTTCAAAGGGCCAAACACTAGATACGAATGTACCCCTAAAGCGCTCCTATAGAACCAGAATATGGCCCCCACCTCTAACCCCTTTTTACCACTCTCCCCTCACATGTGTCCAAAGAGTTGCTTACATTTGATAAAATTTTTATACAAAATCATTTCAATACTAAATATGTGAATAAATCTTGTTTTCACTTAACTTATAATGGTGTAAAGAACAATTCTCTTTTTTAATATCCCAAACTATTTAAATTTAATGATTTCAAGCGTGTTAATGAAGTGCTAAACAAAATAAATGTATAATTCAAGATTATATTTATATTCTCATGGGAATTCGTGCAGTACATTTAAAGTTTGGTACATTTTCTTCATATATATTTTTAAACCTTTCGATATAAAGGCGTTTCTTCTATTAGAACTATCCAGTAACAAGGAATATTAACACTCAAATACGTAAACAGGCCATATTCAACTTAATTTTCGAATGCGTAAAGACAATTTCGAAAATAAAAAAAAACACCTCGACCAGTTTAATAAAATATCCCGAAAGGACAGAGACAGCCTCTTAGAATTTGTCGACGACAAAACGGCACACGGGTGTACATTTGTCGACCTACATTGAAGCGAATTGGAAAGTTTCCCGGGAAAGAGGATCGTGGAATTCACAGAGTTGAGTAGCGAACCATCGAAATAAGGAATGTTTCGAGGAATTGCGAATTCTCGAACGATACACTCGTGAAAAAACCGAGGAAAGTTTCGTGTAAAGTGCAGATATTCGAATGATTCATTTTATCCTTAATGAAGTAAATATTCAAGAGCAGTGGGGGATGTCAAGCATATTCAAGAGCAGTGGGGGATGTCGAGCATATTCAAGAGCAGTGAGGGATGTAAAGCATATTCAAGAGCAGTGGGGGATGTAAAGCATATTCAAGAGCAATGGGGGATGTCAAGCATATTCAAGAGCAGTGGGGGATGTTGAGCATATTCATTAGCATTGGGGGATGTCAAGCATATATGCACGTATCAGCTAAAACTAAGACCCACACACGCTTACATGTAGTCAAAGACATCAGTCTCGTGTTGTCTTATTTTTCAGTGATGGGAATGAATGGGTTTGAGTCTCAACCGGGTGCACTGAGAATGTTTTCCTTTAAATTCTATCTTCCTAGTTCCTGCCCCACTAATGTATATTTTGGCAGTTGATGAAATGTGATGAAATTTTTTTTATTATGTTTCTACAACAATTTATATTATTTTGATCCAAATATCTTTGAAGTTTTATGTAAAAAAAACTCCATTTTTAGGCGCCTAATGAAGCGATAAATTCTGTGCAGTGCATCATACAATTTATTTTAAATTTTCCATTCAATAATAAATATTTTATATTGCATAAATGTATTATTAATATAATGACAACACATAAAATAAAATCCCTTATCAATTTTTTTTACAAACTATTGAACTTATTCGAAAACAGCTTTTATATTTTATAAGAAGGTTAAACATATTTTTAAATTAGTTCAAACGCACAGAACAACATTGCTTCAATCGTTTAGTATTTGTAGCATTTAAAATTTATCTTATAAGAACTATACATCTTCATGGAACTGTGCCAGTAATGTTAAAAAAAAACACGTTGATTTAATGGTCATGTGACATTACCAATTTCTGCCATATTATCTGGGCTATCTTAACCCCTTTTTTTCTTGTTTGGACACGAGAAAACCTTATTTTTCATTTCGTTTATTTGAACGTTTTGAATGGTCATATATATATATATATATATTTATATATATATATATATATTTATATATATATATATATATTTATATATATATATATATATTTGCACTACTACCAGTTCGGGTTATATGCCTAAGTTTTAAATTAAGCTAGTGTGTTAAGGATTAGTAAGGTTAAATTTAAAGGAAGTGTATCCACATTTGTGTGGAGAGATGATGGGAAACCATTTAGGAAAGACAACCCTCAGTACACCGGACTGGAATCGAATCACAATCTCACCATCAATGACGGTATAGTATAATATGAGTGACACCTTAGACCATGCGACCACCAAAACGGATTGTTATATATTAATTCATATCTTTTTCAGTAGTGGTGTGTGAAGCCAATTTGTCCAATTCAAAGTGAATATTTGAAAATATTTCCAAAGTCGAATTGAAATTAGATTTTTTTTAATCACTTCTTTTAATCGTGTCTTACTGCCTGTTCAGATTATACACTATATATAATTACTTTAATGAGGTGGGGATGAGGAAGGAAGAAATTTAGACGTAATATGGTAATATACCCACATCAGTGCTAATGCAGAGTGGGAAACCATTTTGGGGGGGGGAAAACCCTCAGAAGACCAAGCCAGGATTTGAACCCAAACACATGATCAGCAGGCCAGTCTGACATGGGTGACGCCTTAAGACCGTTTGGTCAGTGAAGCGAGTTTCAAAAAAAATAAAGTCCTAGTTCTGAAAACAAAATATTTATTAAAAACTTGAGATATTTAGCATTACTCTATTTATTTTTAATTTAGTTAAATTTTGAACAAAAAAATTATTATTAAATTTTGGTCCTCTATTAGACTATTCCTATTCCATTCCTTCTAGTAAAGATATTTTAAAAAGCAAGTTAGTTTATTTTATGTTGGGATAGTTTTAATATAACTGTAATATTAAATATTGTGAACCAAAATACTTATTATTAAACACTTTTAATGGCTTTGACACTTCAGAAATGTCTTAGTTGTGGATATTCCAATTATATAAAAAAAACTATATTAATTAATTAATAATGCTATCATTGAAAACTTAAAATTGTGTGTATATTTGATAAAAATATATTTAATTTAATACGGCATTAAAAAAAAGTGTAGAGAATTCCGCCCTCTTTGCGTAGCATTCTCGAGAAATATAATCTTATTCAATATGTTTACACATTTAAGTGTATCATGTGAATCTGAATCAAACAGGCCGTGTCAATAAATTAATCGACTGGTGAACAAAGCTAGTAATCGATAGTAATTCAATATTTTGTCCAAAAAGCAGTGGAACTATTTGAAATGTAAAACAGTAGTTTAAAAAGAGAAAATAAGTAATAAAATTACCTGAACATTATTTGTAAAGTATTTCATTTTTATTTATTTAAGGTATTTAAGATGTACTTTCTGAACCGACTGATTATATCAGCACACTTTTTTTTTTAAAGTAACATACTGTGATAGTAATTTATAAAAACACAAATTTCAGCTGAAATATAAGAAAATATGAATGGAAGTCACCGCATCAACAAAACTAACTGGCCCATTTTCTTAATGTTTCCTTTGCATTAGTAAACCAATACTCACAAACAGTATGAAACTAATCACTATATTAGCAATAAATTGATAGCGCCCATCGTTCTAAAACCCACAAAGATAATTTTTATCAGCAAGTAAAAAACATAAAGGTAAATAAATACTAAATAATAATGATCTAATTACCATATTTAAAATTGTATTCGTTTAGAATTGCAGATTTTGTATGATAAACATGATTATAAAATAGTAAATAACAGCTTCAAATTATTAAAATTGAAAATATGTTTATTAAAAAAATGGTAGGGTTAAATTTTTCAAAGCAAGACTTTTTTGTCAATGTTGAAGCTAATAGTTATTTGATTCAACTTAAAAAGTTTTTCGAAGCTTCGCACCCCCCTATTATTCAGATTTTGTATCATTTTTAAATTCATTTAAACTAATTAGCTTTCTATTTAAATTTCCTTTTAAAAACCTAATTACAACCCAATATTGGTAAAAAGATTCCAGTAGTTACTTAGAGCAAAATACATTTTTGATACCTAAATTGAGAAATTTATAGGAGCAGCGATGTGTGTTCCCCAAACTGTTAACTTACAGAAATCTCCTCCAAACTTCAAGCCTGGTTTCACGACCCAACCTTTTGATCGAAAGTGGTGGTACGCAACATACTTCTGAACAAAGTCTTTCTGCGACTCTGAAAAGAGACCCCATGTATCAACCACTGTGAGTGTGTTGCCAAACAAATCAAGCACCTGGAGACATCCGAGAGCATAGCTCAGGAAGAACGCCTCCTCCAAGGTGAGATGGAGCATTTCTCGAATTGGGAAGACCTCTGGTTCAATTCTTGGTGAGATATGATCAAGAAAATCTTCATCTTCACTATCGCTGTCTGGGACTACCAGTACTTTATCCGCCACATTGTATTGCTCTAAACTTTTTGTGTGTTTCTTATTTGAAGTTTCTTTTGACTTGAAATTGCAGTTATTTTTATTTGTAAAACTGACCTCACTATCATGTGTCATTAAAACATCTTCCTGTTGAAAATGTTCTGAATCTCCTTTTGTGGAAACTGTACTTGATTTATTTTTACATCCTTGAGTTTCAGGATTTTTTAAGTCGACAACTTCAATGTCTTGACTTGATTTACTAATGTTTTGTTTAGTGATGGTAGACCCCTCTTTAGAAACCTGTTTGTCATCATCAACCAAAGCGTTTTCTAGAGGAACACCTTGCGTAGTAGTAGTTTCTTTTGAGTGGTTTGGATCAATAAACAAATTCTTATCCAAAGATTCTTCCATCACTACTATCTCTTTCCTTTGGGTGCATGGCTTTTTGGTTGAGTCAGGATTAAACGAACTCCTGACAACTATTTCAACTTCCTCACTAGCATTATCTTCATTTTTTCCAGATAAAGTTTTTTCCTGATTAGTCAAATAATTTTTTGCAATTGATTTACGACTGTTCCCTTCACTGCTGTGAACTTGATGAGCAAAACTCTTTGCTTTATTATCAGGTAATAGGTTTGATACCTCTACAATATCTGTATCTTCCAAACTTATGGCTTCCCCAACCATATTATAATCCACGCTAGAGTCAAGTACCTTTGTTTCTTCGTTGTCTGAGTGAACGGTCAGCAGAGTGATCTCTGAACATTCACCCCTTTTTTTCTTACCATTGTTGATTGTTTTGTTCTGATCTGTCTCAATAATTTCCAAATGCTGGTTGTCTACATCATTACATCTTTGTTTCAAAGTTTTTGATTGAGTGCTTAAGCTTTCCCCTTGGTCATCTGATATATCTTGTCTATCTTCATTCTTCACACTCTGAACAGCTTCCAAAATTTTCTGATGAATATCTTTCTTAGACACACTTTTATTATTATCAGAGGAATCTAATGTGATAATGTCTTTTTCAAGATTAATCTCTTGTAAATTTACAGAACTAGAAACCTTTTTACTGTCATCAGAAGAAGAGGACGACACCAAACCATTACCAAGTTTATTATTGGTAAGGGAAGTTTGAAGCTTGGAGTTGTTTGAGTTATTACTGTTGTTCTTGTCTGTTTCTAGCCTTGATCTTTTTGTGTCTGGTTGCAATTCAGACGTTTCTAGAAATGTTCTCTTATTGTGTGGTTCCATCATGTCACTGTCCGGAAACTCCAGCGCCATCAAGCTTTGTTTTTCTGCCCATTTTTGTCTTTGAAGCCACTGGCGCTGGCGCACTAATGGTGGTACACCTTGTCTGACTTTTCCAAACACTGGAGCGCTTCGAGATAAAGAACCTTTGCCAAAGAATCCCTGTAACAATGAGAGCGTAACCATGTATTATAATTTACTTATTTTAGTGTCAAAGTAATTGAAATACAATTTCTTAGAATTTAGTTTAACTTAGAGATGTCACAATTGGTATTTTTCTCAATTGAAGATTCTTAAATTTGGTCTTACTCTTCCACTTCTTGATTTTGACCCCACAATATTCACAATTTCAATATTTTTTCAAGCACATTAAAAATATATAATATTTATTTATATACTGAACTAAAATGTATTTTTTTAAATTTGATAAAAAACAAAAGTGCAAATAGAAAAAACAAACACAAAGGTCTCAAATGAGTACATTTAAAATGTGTTGGCACTTAAATGAAATGGCAAATAAACTAATATGGGCCATAATGAAAAATTACCCAATCCATAATGTTGATGTTTAATTTAAATTTGGAACAAGGATTTGAGAGAAAAAAATCAAGGTATTAAAATTCTGATATTAAGAATGATTATTTATCCTTCTGATACCAGTTAAAATTGTGTGTTTCAAGGTAATGACTGAGGGAACCAGTCCTTAGCTTGTATTAACCCCCCCGTGTCCACTAAACAACGTGTTGCACACATGATCGTAATTGAGTGCCAAAGAGATTGAAACGGTGTACAACACATGGCATGTTTAAACTTAAAACTGTTGACATAGTTTAACTTTTTATATCTATATGGCAACACCAATCAAAGGCTGGGTGCATTTAGATATCTTATAATCATTTTTGTCAGAATACATAGTTTTTACCACTCCAGTAAGAGATGGTAGAACATTCTCATCTGTCATGGTGTTGCAAAAGAGAAAATGTATAGATAAGGTGAATATAGCAAATTATTTGTGTGAAAGTAATTATGAAAGTGAACATAATAGTTATTTTAGCTGTGAGGAAGATTTAAACAAGAAAGAGAACTCATATAGTAAATCAAATAATATTATTGACAAAATTGTTATACAAAAAGCATAAACAGGTGGTTCTGCAACCCTAAGCAATCTCATGCATGACAATAACAATAATAATAATCATGAAGACTGCTGAGAATGAATCTGTGAACAAAATGAACCCGATGTGTATCCATGTGTGTCAAAAATCTCTCCAGTAATTTTACACAGTCTGGGAAAAAATCCTACTGTTAGGGATGTTTATAGTAAGTTCCTATGTGACAACAGGGGTGAAAACCAGTCAAAGGGTCAAAATTACTTTCTTTACTGACCAAAATACTGACAAATTTAATAACAGCCAATCAATAAATTAAAGTTTTAAAAGTAAAACTGGGATTCATTAAAAACTTTTTTGTATTATTACTTGGCCTCCACCATTACCCTGGTCAGCCATCGCACATCTTTTTTATTGAAAAAATAATATATTTTTTTTAAAGTTAGGACAATGTCCTCATTACTGTACTAAAAAATTCAAGGGGAAAAAAATCCCTTTTAACAATAATAGAATAATAATAAAACAGCAAAACATATTAAAAGTTATACATAAAATAAACATGAGATCAAAACATTTATGTAAGGTAAAACTTAACTTTACTTTTTCTGTTTTTTTTTTGCTGAAAAAATAAGTTATTAACAAACTCTTTTGTTTTTCAACAGTTTTCTGTACTGCATCTGAATGCAATTTTGTCTTGTCCTCTTCTTCCATTGCTTTCTCCACTCCTTCCAGCATGAGCTGTGCCATGTTGAATCCCACCATGTCCTTTTTCTCAGTGGTCTCCTTAATAAGTTTGGTTGCATCAGTAAGCAACGTTTGATCAATCATCCTCTTCTCGTTCTGTTCTTGTCTCAGCTTTTTTAGTATTGCTTCATTCTCTTGAATTCTACTACCCTTTTCACTGGCTATCTCCTTCAACCTTTCTAGCTCCTCTGCCTTATATCCCTGTGGGTTCCTTCTTTGACTCGCTGTGCTGGAGCGATCTCCGAGGATGGGCTTGTCCAAAGATGACTGGAGTAAAGGGTGTTTGCAGCCTGTTATGATTTTTTTTTGCTCCTGTTTAAATTAGTAGCTTTTTCTTTTTAGTTTGATCAAGAAACATTTTAATCACTGGGCCACTTTGTCAGTATAGTAATAATTATTATTATGTTAGGGAAAAGGAGGAAAAGAATGTCTTACCTTGAGTTGAACTGAAAAAATCTGTTATCTTACTGAGAAGTATTCATATTTTCCCAAAGATGAAAAAAAATATCACAAATTGCATACAAAAAAATTGACTTTTCTGACCTATTTAAAAATAAAGAACAAATTATTGACCAAGATGAAAAAGAAGACTTTTACTAACTTTACTGACCAGTTTTCACCCCTGTGACAACTTTTGGTCGAAGCTGACTACAGAGACAAATAAATATGCTGCACAGGAGTTTTCAAGTGCAACTTATAATACAAATTTCCATAATAACAAGTGGTTCGACACAACTCTTGATGAACTGAGGACATAGTTTGTATTGTGTATTTTACTGACCCAAGTAAAAAAATCTAAAGTTAAGTGGAACTGGACAAAGAGAAATGTGATTGAAACCACCATTTATGGGAAAACTATGCCATTTGTTAGGTTCCAGCTGATATCTAGATCTCTCCCCTTCTCTGACAATAAGATTAATGGAACTAATGAAAGACTTCAAAATTAAGGTATGTTATAGACCACCTCAATGACCAATTCAAAGTTGTGTACACACCCATGGAAGATGAGGCAATAGATGAAAGTCTTATGAAATTCAGAGGACGCCTTGCATATGTACAAATCAATCCCTCCAAGCATGGTAATTTCAGCATAAAATTTTATAAGTTATGTGAATCTGCTTCTGGATATTGTACCAGATTCAAAATATATACTTTTCAGGATGTTGTCCAAGGCAGTAACTTTTATGCTTGCAAGAGTGTTGTGTTGGAGCTCGGAGGGCATATCTTTGACAAGGGGTATACTGTACACTGTTTCTGGATAATTGGTATTCTTCACTGAACCTCTTTGTGGAACTGAAAATAAGGCAGACGAATGATGTAGGAACAGTAAAAGGAAACCGGAAAAGTTTGCCTAGAGATCCGTCCAAAAAAAATTTACTTCAGGTCATGTGGAGACAAGATCTAGCCATGGTTCTTTTGCTCTGAAATGACACGATCAAAAGGATGTAATAAAATAAAAATGCATACAAATTCTGATATGATTGATACAAGAAAAAAAAAGGAGGACCAAAAAAATAAAGCTAAACTTGGTCACAAGAAAACATAGCAAAGCCTTGCTATGTGATGGAATACAACAAAGGAGTGGGTGGTGTGGATCGTCAAGATCAAGTTCTGGCGTGCTTTGCAATGAGGAAATTTGTGAAAGGTTACAAGAAGATATTTTTTTTAATTCGATGGATATTGCTATTTTCAACTCTTATATTGTACAAAAGAATGAGCATTTTTAAATAAAGAATGGACCCAGCAGAGCAATTACTAGAATCAGGTACATTACAAGAATACAACATATGGCTGACCCTCTCAAGTTGAATGTACCCTATGTTAGCAATCAAAATCCTGGGGACACTTCCCAAGACACAATTCATCTAGAATCTGCAAAGTGTGTTTTGCCAACAAAAAAGAAGCTATACAACTTGGGAATGTGAGCAATGTCTTGTGGCGCTTTATGTTCCAGAGTGCTTCAAGAAGTACAACATTGTCTCAGATTATTGAAGAGGTAAGATTATAAAGCAATAACAGTTAATGATGTCAGATTTATTCTTTTATTTTCATTTTATATCATAGAGCAATACAAGTTTATGTTGTATAACAAGTGTTGTTGGATATTTTTTTTCCCTTTCTTCTTCAGGGTTCTTCAACATTCAAACATACGATAAAATAATTTTTAATACTAACATAAATTCTGTATGTATTTTTTTTAAATTCACTAGTTCAGATTATTTTTAAAAAAAATATTTTTTTTAATAATTTTATGTATATAGTAATTTAATAATTTTTGGTGACCTGGTGGTCTAGGGGTAAGGTGTCAGACTTCTCTGCTGGGGGTCCCGGGTTCAATCCTCGGTCCCGGCAGAGATTTATCTGATTGCCAAACCCTTCCTTCACCTCTGACAAGATGTGTATTAATCACAACTTGTGAATGTGAGGAATGCCAGGCCTCCACCGTGGTTCGAATTCCACGTTAAACTGTAGGTCCTCCATTTCATCTCACAATCACCCTACCATTGCACATTAGCGTAAGTGCTTATAACCCGAATGGGTAGTAAGACGCGGTGATAATAATAATAATAATAATAATTTAATAATTTTAATAATGCTATAAAATAATTTCAAAATACTAAAATAAACTCTGTAAGATTTTTTTTTTTTAAATTCACTAGTTCCGATTATTAAAAAAATATGTATATATTTACCAATCTGTAGGGTAACTTCAAAATTATGTACAGTATTTCATGAAGTAGAGCAGCTATAATGTGAAAATGTCCGTATATATATTTTAATAATTGGAACTAGTGAATTTAAAAAAAAATTACTTACAAAATTTATTTTAGTATTTAGTATTTAGTATTTTGAATATATATATATATTTAAATAATCGGAACTAGTGTATTTAAAAAAAAATTACTTACAGAATTTATTTTAGTATTTTGAAATTATTTTATAGCATGTTTGAATGTTAAAGAACCCTGAAGAAGAAAGGGGAAAAAAATATCTAAGTGAAAAAATATATAAAACAACACTTGTTATACAACATAAACTTGTGTGTGTATATATAAACATCCTTGCTGTTATAGCTCAATATAATTGAAAATGAACATACAGTGATAAATTACAGACATTTTCACATTCTAGCTGCTCTACTTCATGAAATACTGTACACAACTTTGAAGTTAACCCTACAGACTGGAGAAAGAGTGTTTACTTTTAAATAGGGTTTCCTGGACATGCCCAGCATGAAATAAATTAGTCCACAAGGGGTTAAGCCATAACTAAGCTTAAAGCTGAACATAATAATTTAAAAAGATTTAGTTCTTAAAGTGGTGAAATAAATTCTGCACACTTCATTTCCTCTCATATGAAAGTTCAGTCACAATGTCTGAAATATCTTAAAAACTTTCACTCGGGTATTTTTTGTTAAGGTGTCATAATTTACAGCTTGAACAATTTACTTTTAATGCATTTAATATGCACACACTACAAACCCTTGATTAGGTCTAGATTCTTATTTTCTGGATATAACTTCCTCTGACTAGAATCAAAACAAAAGCACTTATAGCATGCACTTTACTGACTTTGAAAATCTGCCAAAATAAGATCAAAATTGGAGTCAACCTTGAAAGCTCCTCCTGAATCTATTTTACTAACGAACAACCCTCCTGAAAGTATGAATTTAAAACGGGAGGAAGACTGCTTTTCTACCTGGCTATTTGCACCTGTGCGCCCCCACTCCCTATTTCCACATTCCAGTTACAGAAGTGGGTACGTTCATTGCACTCGCAAAATGGTCACTACAGCTATCCGCTACATATGGATATTGAGAAGCAAATGTATGAATAATTAATCATTTAAATTCACACAGGGTAAGTATGATTTATCAGTATTCATTCTGGGTGGGATGGGTGGCTCCACACAACTACATTAACTGATGGTAATTAAGTAGAGAAAATTAGGTGAAGGAAAACATCCAGCATCGATATGAGATAGCTAGCTTTAATTTTATTGATAAGAGCTTTTAATATTTGTTTTACACAGGCACCTATACTCTACATTTGGATCAGGTCATTACTGTTATGTGCTTTCTTTAGCGATAAAAACCCTTAGCACAGCTTTCTTCGGAGGGGAAGTGGAGCAGTCAGTCCCATGTTGATTGTGGAAAGTAGAAAAGAACTTTGGAAGGTACAGTGCTTACCAAAAATATAAGGACACCTTTCAAAAGTTAATTATTAAAGAATGTGTTATTTAATTTTTGTTATAGCCTTCCAGTTATTGTTTTACATAAAAAGAATAATAGAAATGTTAAATTTTGGTCAAAAACTGGGCTCTTTAAAAATATTATAATGAATTTTGTGTTTTAGAACCCACATAAAAAGATAAAAATTAATAATTCCTAGATGGTGAGTCCAATGTAGAGATGAAAATTTTCAGGTAAATTTTGAAACGGAAAATTGTCCAGAAAACTTTCTCAGTGATGGCTTAGGGTGGAGGGGTTAAATTGTAGAGGTGGCACCTAGAGCCTATTATACCTTCAAAATATAACTTGTGTTAAGAGGCAAGTTGGTTATAAGGGGGCACATGGGTGGGAGAGTGGTAGATAGGAAGCATGGATGATAGGGGGGAGACAAATGTCAGGCCAAATTATTTTAATTAACTTATTGATGATAAAAAATTGAATTATCATTTATGAACATAATGGGTCTACAAAGGCACACATTCATTTGTTTGTTTACTACTTTTTTGTTAGCACTGAGTCTTACTACCCATTCAGGTTATACACCTATGTACTAATTAGGTCCAATGTTTTAAGGATGAGGAAGGTTAAATTTAGAGGAATTGCAGCAGTGAGAGTGGAAAACTATTTTGGAAAAACCGCCCTCAGAGCACCCGACTGGGATTGAGCACCGATCTCCCTGTGATCGGCAATCTAGTCTATTGTGAGGGTAGCGCGTCAGACCGTGTGGCCACCGAAGCTTGTTTGATGATGTTTCTGGAGTTAACACCCTTAGAAGAAATTAATATAGCAAGCAGCTGATGTTTCTTGTTGAGAGATTTGAGGTTATTTGTGGTTAAAATTTTGCTCTAGTTTCTATGACATTGTATGAACAATGGGACAAAAGGTTGTGTCAGAGGACATAAATTGACAGATAATTGGCATGCATAAAGCAGGTAGATCCTGCCATGATATAGGAAATTCATTGGGAGTGTCAAAAACTTGTGTGGAACAGAGAGTGAAATACATTTCCATGACCGGAACTATGGCTTAGCGACCCAAGTCAGGCCCTAATAAAACCTCACCAAGGGAGGACAGAAAACTTATAAATATTAGTAAGAACAATAGAAAAGCTAGTCTTAGTGATAGTTTGAGTAAATTTAAGGCTGACGAAGGTCCTGATATCAGTATCATGACTGCACCACGTCGACTTAACGATGTCGGGATGAGTTTTTTTTACCCCCTGTGAAAAACGCTGTTAATCAATGATCAGAGGAAGCAAAGAGCTCACTGATGCTCAGAAAGGTTTGGATGGGACCAGTCTGCTCGGCAACAAGTTGACTTCAGTGACGAGAGTCGATTTGAGCTTTTTCCCCGCTGCAGAGTCAGAGTTTGTCGAAATATTACAGTGAAATTCCTCCCTGCATGTGTGGCCCCTACTGTCCAGCAAGGTGGCAATCTGATAATAATATGGGGTTGCATCACCTCAGAGGGCCCTGGGGAATGCAAAACTGTTGAGGGAACTATCAACAGTGCTCAATATTGTCAGAATTTATAAGATGTAATGCTCCCCTCAGTATCCAACCTGTTGGGAAAGAACTGGATCTTCCAACAGGATAATGCTCCAGCTCACAAGTCGGGGGTCACCAAAACATAGCTGGAAAAACATGACATTAAGGTTTTGCCATGGCCTGCAAGGAGTCCAGACCTGAACCCAATAGAAAATAATTAGAACACCATGGAGTACAAACTGATGAATAAAAAAACCACAGAACAAGGAGGAACTCAAATTACATGTCCTTTGGCTATGGCGTCAGATCACGAAGGAGGAGTGTAACAATCTAATAAACACCATGCCAAAGCGTGTAAGAGATTGCAAATGTAATAAAGGTGGGCCAATCGACTAATAAAGAACACTAGAATACTCTAAAATTGTTTCCAGGCAATTAATTGTAATTTTGAGCTAATAAATACCTGATAATTTTGAGGTTATGATTTTTAACAAGGTGACCTTATATTTATGGTAAGCACTGTATTTGAAAATACCTTACCGAACAAAATTGTTAGGACCTTTTGCTTGTGCTCATAGAAAATCTCATATGCTGATATCAGCTGGTTCAGAATTATCTCAAATAAATAAAAATAAAATTTTATGTGCAAATATTTTTAGTGTTTTTAATCACTTTAGTATCCAGTGGGAAGGGGGGAGGAAAATGGCCACAAATCACTAGCTAAATTTTCACCATGTTATAAAGAGCATCCATTTCCTCCTGGGCTTCGACGACAACGCAGTCCCCATTGTATATGCCTGTGTACACCTCCCAGAGGGCACTGCTCACAGGTATTCCTGTCACACTTTCGATCTGCACTGGGAACGGCTGACGGGCTGCCACATGAACTCTGCGTTTACGTTTGGGCTCCTTCAGCTCCATATTAACTGCGAACACAGGAGCAATTAGTCATTCATTTAACATGTGTTAATAGCAGTGTGTTCTTCTTAACCTAAAGACAGCAACATTTGTAACCTGCTGCTGGAGAGGTGTCATTAAACTTTTATTACTGCACAACAATCCAGCAAGTGTGCATATGTAGACAGATTAGAGCATACTGTCCAAAAAATATTTTTGCCAAGTTACTGCTGCAAGGAAAAGATGAAAGAGAACCCTAGTAAATATAAATTTCTAAATGAATATTTTCTCTTCTCTAACCCCACTACAATACCACCCCTTGTAAGTCTATATATTTCCTACAGTATAGTTTGAGCAGCATATACAAATTATTTTCTTTGTTTTGATACAATATATGTATATAATAATGTTTTTATTGTTTTTTGTTGTTGTTTTATTGTTATTATTGTTTTGGTCATCATAATCATCATAATCATTATTTTTATTTTTATTAACTTTCATACTTAAGAAGATGGTGAATTGAATAATACTAGGGTTTATAAAGTTTGATAGTTAATTTTGAACAAATATACACCCCTTTCAGTGGCCGCATGGTCTAACATGCTAGGCCTACTCTCGCAATAGACCGCCAATGACAAGGAGATCGAGGTTTGAATCTCAGTTGAGTATACTAAAGGTTTTTTTTCCTCCCTTAATGCAAATGTGGGTAAATTTCCTCTAAATATGACCTTTCTAATCCACTAGCTCTAGCATAATTAGTAGACTTACATAAGCGTATAACCCTATCAGTTAGTAAGATGCAGTGCTAAAAAAAACTATACAATTAAAATAAAGCTTACTAAAACCACAAAAGGAAGCTAAACATTGACCAACTTTTGAGTTGACTTGTTCTTTGGATTATAATGTTAACCCATAATCCTAAATTGCATTGTAATATGTCATCTTTTTCTATTAAATTAATTAGTTTATTGATCAATATCTATTATACGACATTTTAATTTAGCAATGTATGAAAGGTTTGAAAGTTAGGTTTGTATCATAATAATTATTTTAAGCATTAATTTGGAATTTTATATTTGTGGCGTCATCTAACATGTGTGGCAGTTGTAATCGGTTTAGTTCAAATGGATACTCATGTGAGGTTACATCATGTAAGTTCATTTGTGGATGTTTAGGATTTTGTTAAACAAGATAAAATTATAATTATGTCTCTGTTACCTATAAAATATGGATTTTCTAAGAAAAATGGTGAAATGTCGTTGTTGTAGACAAGTAGTGTGAGTTTGTAAAAACTATAGTGCTGCAGGATGTATAGTTTTAGGTGAACCACATGTTTTCTAACACGTTTAAGCAATATGACTGACCGACATTCCTTTTTTTTCTGGCCGGTTAATTTTTGTGGTCGAAATTAAAAAAAAAAAAATTCAAGTATTGATTTAATTCTATCCTTTCTGAGATGATCTTCTATTGAAACCATTTCCACTATCTGCTAATGGCATGCTAGGCCCATCATAGCTTCACCATAGTCTCATCAGCCGCCACTTTTAAGGGTTCATGTAAGGCCTTCCCAGCTATCGTATCGGTCTTGGGGCATACTTAAATCTCCATTGTACTTCACTCCCACACGCAATCCCCTACTTTATGCCACTGAAGGGGACAAGCGGTTGGATTTCAGGAGAATTGGGAAGTGTGATGGAGGAAACAAGTAAGAAATCAGGGAAAGAGAGGCAAGCAAAGGTATTTTACAAAAGCTTGAGAAGCCTGGTCTGGAGTAGAGATGCGCCGTAGAAGTGCAGAGGAGTGATGTACAGGGTGTAAGCCTATTATCTCCCAATATTGCAGTATGCATCAGAAACCTGGGTAATGAAGGGAAGAGATAAGAGCAGGATACAGGCACGCAAGATTAAATCTCTGAGGAGTAGGCTATGCGTGACAATTTTGGACAGGTTAAGAAATTAAAGTATGAGAGTGAGAGTGAAGGAGGAACCCCTGTAGGATAGGATAGAGAAGGTGAGAATGGGGTGTTATGGACATGTGAAGAGGATGGAAGAGGGGAGGATTCCAAGGAGGATGCTCAAAATGGAGGTGGCAGGAAACCAAGAGGAAGACCAAGGGACACGTGGCTGAAGGGAGTGCGGACAAGTGTGGAAAGGAGAGGAATGGATTGGGCTGGCGGCGAGGAGGATAAGTGGTAAAAGAACAATTGAGTAAATGGCTTATGTTAGAGACAGATGACAATGATGATGTATTTATTTGTCACATTAATTTTTTTTAGATAGGCCTATAATTCATAATGGGTTTAAACGAGGCTGTAATTTCCCTATTACTTTTTAATCTAGCCTTGGAGTATACTAAGTTTATTAGGGTAATGGAGGAGAGTAGTGAAAGGTTGACAAAAGGTACAGTTCAACTATTAGGATGCGCATATTATTTAGATTTGTTGGGCAATAGTAAGGAAACTGTTGCAAGAAATGCAAAACTTTTATTAGAGGATAGTAAGGAAATAGGTTTAGAAGAGAAAACTGAAAAGACTAAGTATAATATGATCACACAGAGAACACAGACTTGGGACAACATATCATTTGACTGAATTAATGAGTTTATATATTTAGGAACAATTTTAACTATCAATAACAATTATAGATTGAAAATGAGGAAATAAATAGGAGTGTAACGCATGATATTACTTAGTCATTAAGTTGTTGACATCTCGCCTGCTGTCCAGGAATGTAAAACTCAGAATATACAAAAAAAAAAAAATTTATCGGTTGATCTCTATGGGTGTGAAATGTGGTCTTTTACCTTACATTAAGAAAACAAATTTAGTGTGTTTGAAAACAAGGTGATTAGGAAGATAATTGGTCCAAAAAGTGATTAGGCTACTGGGGAATGGTAGAGATTACATAGTGATGAGATAATACTTTCTACTCATAACATGACATAGAATAATAAAGTCTCATATATTACAGTAAACAGGACATACAGCGCGAATTAGATATTCTAGAACCTTGTCCGGAGTAATGACTGGCAAATCCAATGGGAAGGGACCATTGGGAAGACCTAGATGTAGATGGGAAGATAGGATTAGAATGGACCTGAAAGAAATGGGGTGTAACGAGGTGGACTGGAGAGAAGTAGCTCAATAGAGGGATAGGTGGCGTACCTTTGTTAGTATAGGAATAGACTTTCGAGTTCCTAATGCCATAAAGTAAGATGTAATTTATAGGATGAATAGGCTACTGTTGCTGTTTAGTGTCCATACCCACCAGCTATACCAAGCCACCATACAAGGAATATACTACATTGGCTGTGGTCTCTTTGAACTTCAAAGGTGATCAAACTCCTCTCAATGACTTTGTTTCAAAGATGTATGCCAGTATGCAAGAACGAAGCTGAATTGGCCCATGGTGAGTGGTGTAGTGGTGGCATTGATTGATTTGCCTGCTAAGATTAGCATGCAGTGATTTTTCCAAGGAATTATGTCAATGTGATTGGCACAGTAGTGCTGTCTTAAGCACACTACTGCGGAGTTACTGGTCCACATAACTTTGTTTTGTATACCGATCTTAGTTCTCAGGTTGTGTAGCATGAGTGATTTAAGTTCACTATATATTATTCTAATCTCAAGCGATAACAACCAAACTATAGTTATAGCCTCTGCCAAAAACTTTTCATTAAAATTAGAATATCCCATGCAAAAAATGAGCAACAATTCCAATAAAAAATGCAACCTTGACTTGACATTATGCCATTTTTAAATTACTAAATAACACATTTGTTTGCACGTATTTGCGTGTGTTTTAGAGTTTTAAATTGTTACACTTATAACCATATTGGAGATGATTTGGTTTGCTTTGCAATATCAATAATGTTTTGTAGGTGGGGCATACTCAACAGTGTCTAGGTCAAGTTTACTTTACTAACATCAAATGCCAAGGCTAAGAAAATAAAAACTTTATAACAATAAACATTATAGGCCTAATTCAAAGAACATAAATCAACATGAAAGATAGTCAATATTTGTGTTTCCCGTGTGATTTTAGTGAGTTTTGTTTTAATTGTATAGTTAAATGTACATTAAAAACAAAACAAATTTATAAATATTATAGTAGTATTATGCTTCGATATGCCATCTCAGGGTGTCTACAGGTCAAGAAAGAGAAAAAGTCAAGATATTAACACGGCAGCCAAGAAAGTTAAGAAAGATATTAAAAGTTGTGGTTTAGAGTTAAAAAAATATATTTTTATTTGCTTATAAAGTCTCATAACAAGACTTGATTCATGAGTTTCTTTGTGCCTTTTTATTTATTCTAGGACTTTCCCACAAGGAGTGAATAATTTCGGAGCACTGGATCGTCAATTTTTATACTAAAATTTTGTGTTATTAGGTGAGTTTAAAATTCCAATCATCAAACAAGCACTTCCATTTCTTCATAAATATGTGGAAGCTGTTGAAAGAAACCCACCAACATCCACAAATTTCGGCAAGGTAAAATTGGCTCTAGTAGACAAGCTATTTGTAGCAAAGTTGCCTTTAAATTTGAGACATTTTTAATAAGGTTTCAATCCAATGATGCTCTTCTCCCATTTTTTTATCAAAGACTACACATGTTGATGTACAGTGTCAAATGACACATAATTAAGAAATCTATTAGGCCTATGGGTGATGTTAATAAGCCAATGTGATTAATGACAATAATGTATCAAATCCTGTTGTTTTGAAGATGGCATCCGAAGTTACCGTTGATTTTAGAGCCAGTATTGCTAGAATGCAAAAAGTAACCTATTGCTTTCGCTTTAAGAGAAACTCCTCTTAAAATGTTCTTTAAAATCAATTATTGTCAAAGGTGCTTCTTGCCTCTATCCAGATGTAATTACGAGTGACAAATTATTAAGATCTGACATTGAAACGGGGCAGAAAAAATTATTACTATGCGCATTAGATATAAGACTTAATTATCCCTAAAATGTGATTGTACACCATTTGATAAAAACTATCCTACCTAGCCGGCGAGTCTCGCCGTCTCTTCGGCTTTTACTCCAACTCTGAACGCCCGCCACTGATATTCTTTTTTTTGTATTCTACAATCAGGCTTCATTCAAATCTTCCAAATTGAGGTTTTTCTGCATATATGGAATGAGTTATTATTATTAGCACCGCGTCATACTACCCGTTCGGGTTATACGCACTGGAATGAGTTGAACATCAAAATGTTATTTAAAGATATTTCTTTATTTCACAATAGTTTACTGTTTTATTCAAATTATATTATGATTCCAGTCATAAGTATTTTAATTTAATAACTAAAGAATTTAATTTTCATACGAATTTAGCCTTATCTAACAGCTAGAGAAGTTAGTAATAAATAATTCTTCTTTTACATTGTGTTAGTCAGGCCATGTTATATGCACCTGTCACTATTGATAGATATTATCAATACTTATAAACAACACTATTAATCTAGTAAAATGTGATCAAGTTTGGCAAAAATAAAAGTAATAATTTAGCAGTCAGTGGGTTATTTTACAATTGATCTTACAAGTCACAACCATAGATAATAGAGTCACAATGAATCAACTCTCCTTGCAGACAGCCTTCTGTCTTTGTCTTTAGTAGTCTGTTCACTGTTGATAGTCATGCCTAATAAGATGTATCCGAGAAGTGGGTGGATAAGTTATATTTAAGCGTATATTATAATTACTTCAACGAGAGGCAAAGTTTGCAGTGCTGTAAATAGAGGTAGCAATAAGAAGAAAAAATGGATTTGTCGTTTTTAAAATTTCCAAATGACGAAAGAAAATGCAGCAGACGGGACGATTTTTTCAAAAAAGACGTGCGTTGTTTGCATAATAACATTAAGTTTTGTGCACTTTATTTTGAAGATTCGCAGTTAATGAAATTTAAGAAAAATGAATTAATCTGGAATACGAATCTAACACTATTATTTGATGCTCCAAATAATCCTGCTAGCGTGACATTGAAACAGAAATTACTAACTAAATGTATTAAACTAACTACACAGATAACTTACATTAGTGCTACGTCTATGACACTCCTTAATATGGGTAATTTAAATAATGTTGTTTTAAATGAAAAGGGTTCAACAAGGTTTCCAGAACCTTTGACAAGCCAAAACGTAAATTAAAAATAACAATTAAAGAAAGCTATTGAATTATTTGAAATAATCTTGCAAGAAGAAACTGCATAAATTTCGAAACTACGTAAAAACATAAGGAACTTAAACGACCATGAGTTTTTTTATCTTAGCAAAACGAGTGTTGCTTCTGACAAAAATGGCATTAAGCCATACTATCGAAATACTTGACAAAGGGAGCCCTCAGTGTACTATTGAGTCGAATTAAGATGCCTTGGATCTTCGAAGAAAAAAAAATCTGGCAATAGATGGAATACTAAGAAAATTAAGATACAGTATTTGCTTTGAAAATGTAACTTTGCAGTCCACAAGGTTATCGAGTTTTGTCTCGGTATCTTAACTTACCTTCGGAGCGAATACTATAAAAGGTTGTTGATGGCATAAGATTCCAATGTGTGGTATAAGAGAAAATATTTAAAAAGGGATATTAAAATTAAATAATAAAGGATGCAAAATCTTGTATCCAACAGTTTGACATACGATTGATCATTGTTTGTAAACAAACTCTGTTTCTTCTTTATTTCCTCGTGGGGCTTTTAAAATTAAAATGCACCAGATTGGATGACGTATATTTGTGTGTCATCAGAATCTCTGCCTTCCCCGCTTTGTAAGTAGTTAATTTCTTTTCTTCCGCGTATTGCGTCAGCCATTACGATTCTCACAGGAACTTGTAAAAGACGATAGAAATAAAATTAGAGCTAATCAGTATGGTTTTAAATGTGGAAGGATTATTTTGACTAAAATCGGGTAGATCAGGTAAATAAGAATGTTTCATTTTCTGATTAAACTTATTGATATAATTACATGGTGTTTACTTCGACGCAATTAGGGCAATTAAATCAGCGTCCCGCCAAGCTTTACGGATTATAATTAAATGATTTGACATGATTTACTTTTTCATATTTGTTAGTATTATTCTAACTTTTACATTTAATCCCACTAGCAGACTAGTTAATATTAAAATATTAAAACAGAGTTGTGTGTTTGCGTGATTTAATGATTTGTTTGACTTATTACAATTTTAATATTTTTGTAAATCTAATTTAACGCAATTTTATTATTTTTTTTAGATCTAACTTTCAATAGCTAAATCGTGAAGAGAAGTAACCAGCCTTGTATCTTACTTGGCTTAGGAATGCAATATTATAGGGTTTCTTCAAAATAGTTTATAACGTAATTACGGTTGTACATAACACTCTGGATGGGAGGTAATGCCGTACCCAAAAGTTTATTTCGGGGGGGGGAGGGGGGGGGGGCAAGGTTTGCATGCTAGGACCCTGAAGGTGAACAATATTAATAAGGAATTTAACTTTTATTTTATGAACACACTGAAAAGTTAATTATTTGGGGGGTTTGAACCCTCAACCCCCCGCCGCCCCACCCCCTCTTCTAGATGGCCCTGGTGAGTAGGGTACTTACAAAGTCTACACGCAGTGCTCAGTCTCCAACAAAATTATATCACAAGAGGCCGGACACGCTCCAGGGTCAGGATCTGAGACCCCAATTGACAGTTTATTTTTATTTATCACTATTGAGATCTAGGTATTCATTTTAAAAACAAAAATAGTCTCATGTCAGGCAGTCTCTGAAGCCTGAATGAATGTTTGAATCCCAAATAGGTGCTCAGAGTGTTCAACGTTGTACTTATTTTAGTTTTAATTTCGTTTTAGTAGTTAGTCACTCTTTCCCCATTATGATTGACTAGATGTATATAGTGACTCTTTCTCCATTCTGAATTATATAAAATTGTAGCAATAAAGCTCATTTAGTGAACAAACACAATGGGATCTAAAAAAAATGGCTTTAATCTTATTATCATTCTTCATTAAACGTTAAAATACAATACTTAGATAAATTGCAGTTACTAGCTCAAAATGGTTACATATTACACTTTTTACCGGCTTTAAGGAATAAACAAGAGCTCCGATCCCTATAACATTGAAACATAATCAAAACGTAGAGGGTAAGTACTACCTCAGAATGGTTACATATTACATTTTATGTGTTCAAAGGGGGGAGAGGGGGGGGGGG
>CABFWB010000871.1:38302-58847 GCA_902151455.1 Timema bartmani
GGGGGAAATAGGAGGTGCGAGAAAAGTTCAGTGTTTTTTTAGTTTTTATATTAAAAAACTTTTTTTTACTCAAATAAATAAAATATTGCTTCATTAGAAATATGAAGTTAAATATTTTTCACATAGTAATATCAACAGCTGTATCTCACAAATTTTTTCATTCATTTAAAAAGTTTCTTAGATAATGCCACTATGCTCTTGAGATATGTTTAAAAATTGTTATCAGCATGTGAAGAATAATTAACTCGTCTGTTTCTGTTACACCCCTCTCTCCAACCTTTCCTTACGACCACAGATAACTTAAGGGTAGGGGGAGGGTTGTAATCTAATGAACATACAAAAAGATTAAATAACAATAATATAAACGGTTTATTCAAAGCAAAAAGCAAAGCAGAATTCTTTACATGATCTCAATGATCGTATTGAGTTCTGTGGAAAATCATAATAGAAATAAACAGTCATTTCACGCAGTTAACTCGAGAGAAACTTCCCTCATACTTGACA
Organism: Timema bartmani; assembly: GCA_902151455.1. Lineage (NCBI taxonomy): Eukaryota > Metazoa > Arthropoda > Insecta > Phasmatodea > Timematidae > Timema > Timema bartmani. The sequence goes on from CABFWB010000871.1 coordinate 38,807, forward strand.
TATCTTATAGTCAGATGGGCTAGTCTTGAAGAGACAAAACAACCCATAGTGTTGATAAGAGTACATTAATAAAACTTGTAAAGTTTATATAAAGGGCCTTATTACATTGTTCCAAAGGCGTCTGATTTACTACAACCTATGCAGACTTCAACAAATTTAATAATAAATATAAAGTATATTTATTAGACATTTAAAAAATACTCGAGAGTTTGGCTAACAGACTTTAGTCAAACTCTCACGGGACTATCTGACCTAGACTCAAGGTTTAGAAATTCACATTTACTTGCGAACTCAAAGTAAATAAACTACTATAAACAAAGCATAGCGAAAACATTTGAACAATGTTCTACTATAAAATTAATCACTAATTTAATTTTATCTGTAAAAAATTTACGTTACAAAAGTTAAATTTAATATATATTCATCATAACAAAAGAAATCAAAACAATAATTAGCAATACTATTTCAAAATGAAATATTTATAAACGTGTCCAACACAAAATTATCAAATAGTTGTGGTTATCTAAAAGATTAAGAAAAACAGCTGACTCTAGCGCCCAAGTGGCGACAGACACAAAAATAGTCTCATATCAAAGTTTAAAGTTCTGGTAAAGAAAATTATTGTGCAAAAAAAAATCACAACGCCCAACATGGCTTACACAAAAAGTTAAAGTTTAATTTTAGAGTTCAATATATACGTTGCCATAGTTTACGTCCGTAGTTTATCAAGGTTTATCCTGACATAGTCCTGGTCCTAGGACAATGTTCCTCCATCCAGTGTCGATTGAATAGTCATCTTTACAAAACATGTTCATCACTTTAAATAGGGTTTTTCGTAGCCGGGATGCAAGGTGGGGGGAAAGAACAATTTTGTCGGTGGCGTTGTTCTAGAAGCAATTGACATCACGTAGCTTTATTGTTGTTGCTGCCCCATCCGCCTTCTAGAACAGTTCTTCTGCCATCTAATGTTGTTTCCGTAGTACATGATTCTCCCATCAGAGGGCAGGTGGGTAGTATTCCATTGGTCGAGGTTAGTTCAGTGTTGATTTGATCTAGTTTATGTGGTCTTCGACTGTAGGGATCTCGTGCTCGCGTGGTCAACTCCCCGTACTCGGCTTCTACCCGGTGTTGCTCGTCTAGGTGGTTGCTCTAACCACAATATAGATTTGGTGAGTACATGAACAATGTATATTACTATTCTATTTTGTTGATATTGAATATTGATTAGAATTGTCTATTACATTGTATCAAATTACGAGAACTACAATAGAGAAGTGTACTATTGTAGAGATTAGATTATTTTCGATAATATTTGGAGTGGGTAGTATGAATCTAAAGGCGAGTTATGTTTGAAGGTTTACATGGGGGCGAGTCCTATTGTAACACAATGTTACATTTCTACTGAAGCAATATTTTTTATTTGGGTAAAAAAAGTTTTGATACAAAAACTAAAAAAATACTTGACTTTTCTCAAGTCCCGTACATCCCCACCTCAAATGATTGCCATGGAAACTAAAATGGCGATGCTGATAGTCATTTGTTCGTAAGAAGTGAGTCTTCATCACCTATATGGCTCATGTGTTTGTGTGTGTCCAACATTCCCTATAGAACACCTTAGCCGAATTATTCTACCAAATATTTTATCATTCATTTTTAGGTGAGGAGTTATGTCCATGGGGGCAGAAGTTCCTCCAAAGTTAAATTTGTATACAGTGCAGTTTATCTGAACTATTTTAGGGAATATTATATTTAAATATAAATATATATAAAATTATATACTTTTTACTATTGACAAAAAGCATGTGTTTTAAATATTTAAAATGAAATATATACATAGTATGATTCCTAGTTTTAGTTAATAAAATGACAGCAATGATTATAACAAGCAAAAAAAACGCCAACAATACATTTGAATGTGGCGCCAACGGGGAGGTTTGATTTTTAGTACCGCCTACAACCACTGCTAGCGCTGAAAACTGTTCATACTCGATACGTAGGAGATATCGATCTATACTATCCTTTATCTATGCTTTGCATTTTAAAGTGCTAAAGTTTGTTGTGCATATTATATTTGTAATGGTTTAAAGTACCGGCAAATATACTTGTGAAGTGCTGAAAGCTATAAACAAAAGCGCCCATGTTTTTTAAAAATAAACTGTTTGAACTTGAAATATATTTTTAGATATGCAGGTCCTTAAGAAACGATGAATATGTCAGATCCAGTCCGACCGGGTTTAGTGAAAGAAATGGCTTCTAAACCAAATAATAAACCCGAGGAAATTGTTATAGACTCTGACGACGATTGTGAATATTTGTCAAAATCTTCTAATCGGCCTTTTACAGAGTGCTGTAATTTAAATTGCATTTCGGGAGAAGATATTAGTATCTCACCTGTTTTCGTATTGACTTATTATGGTATTAAATACTCAAAAGGTAAGAATCGAAAAGTTTGTGCAAAGTGTTTTGGGGAAGCCTTCGAACATTATGAATACTTAGGCCGTGCCCTGGTTAATCACAAACCTCTTATAAATTTGAATTTTCCATGCAGAAACGACAGCGTGATACTTTCAGATTCTGATGATGATGTAGAAGATAATGTTTATCTTCCAAGTGATGTTATGACTTTGGTAGAAGACAATATTCAAGATATAATTGAATCTACTATGAACAAATATGATGTTAATTTTCAATTGAATAAGGGAGACAAGATCTTAGAAAAAAGAGTAGCTAAACTAGAACAAAAAACTACCGAAGTTGATGAAAACTTTAATGATATCCAAAAATCTTTGGATGAGACAATGAGCTTGCTATACAACGATTTTGCTCCTTTGATAAAAGAGTTACCACCTATAACAATTGTTGATGATGGAGTTCTTCCTATAAATGATTTAACTTCACATCAAACAGCAACACTAATGAAGTATGGTTCTCATAAATCTGCAAAGAAACATTTCTCCCCTGATGATGGCAGAAGACCTTTAGGGGTGGCAATGAAGAAAGTGACCCAAGTGCGGCAGTGTTTATTAGGAAATAATACTTCTGAAACATCTGTTTCAGATGCTGAGGGAAATATTGTGCAAGAAATGATTGTTCCAGATGTTGTGGCTTTAGAACAAGTAGATGTGACACACAAACCTTTGCCCCCTATAGGGCCAATACCTCGACCTACTCCTCAGCCAGGAGATATTGTTTATGTCATGAAACTGAGTTTTTATGGATTGTGGTCTCGTGCTAAGATTATTGAAATTCTACCTAAAGGAACAAAAGAAAATAATGTATCATCTGAATATATTTCTGACATGTTTAAGGTCAAATTTGAATCAACATATCGTAAATCTAACCCTGTTAAAGTTGTCCAAGGGAAGCAGATGGCTTATCCAACACCTTGCCCTATGCGCTATCATGTTGGCACACGAGTAATAGCTATATTTAGTGAAGATGAACGAAGTAAGGAAAGTTTCTATGCAGGGGTCATTGCAGAACCCCCAAAGTCGATGAACAAATTCCGATATTTGGTGTTCTTCGATGATGGCTATGCCCAATATATCTCCCATGAGAAGATTCTCCTGGTCTGTGAAAGTTCTAAACAAGTATGGGAAGACATTCACCCAGATTCTCGAGACTTTGTTCGTAAATATCTTGAACAGTACCCAGAAAGACCAATGGTCAAGTTACAACAAGGCCAAATTGTTAAAACTGAGTGGAGTGGAAAATGGTGGATAGCGCGAGTGGTAGAAGTAGATGGATCAATGGTGAAGATGCATTTTGATGCAGACAATCGCTCTGAATGGATTTATAGAGGTTCAACTCGATTGGGTCCTCTGTTTGCTGAGCTAGCAAAGGGAGCCTATAGGAAAGAACAAGGCACTTTTCGACATCGGGGTCTTGGCATAGCATCTCTGAAAAAGAGAAACATGCCATATGTCGAGTACACTCGAAACACTGATACTGAGGATACAAAAACTTCAGAGTCTGCTCCAGTACGTTCTGTGGCCAGGAAAAGTACGACAAGACTCCCAGATTACTATCAGGAAAACATTCCGAATCAAATTGCCCTCAGCCAGGAAAGGCTATCACAAGTCGGTAAAGTGGAAGAAGTGATTATTACCACAAAAGCCAAACCTAGAAGTTTTACTCGCCATCAATGCAGTCCTAGATGCTTGACAGAAAATACTTTTGATTTGAAGAATTTTCGAGGTGTCAACCCTTTGTGGATACCAATCATATGTGGCTGGCGTCGAGAGATAATTCATTTTCGTACCAAAAGAGTTATTGTTTATCGAACACCATGTGGTCGTCGTCTGCGGCGAATGGATGAACTTCATAGGTACCTTAATGTCACCAGGGCACACTTGGGAGTGGATTTATTTGATTTTGACCACTGGGTTCATATTGCAGCGGAGTATACTTTAATTAACCCTGGATTTATAAAAATTAAAGATCTGTCATATGGAATTGAAAATGTTCCAGTTCCTTGTGTTAACTCTATTGACCACACTGTGCCAGATTATGTTCCTTATTCTACTGTGCGTCAACCAACGGCTGGTGTGTTCCTGAATACTGATCAAGAGTTCTTGACTGGATGTAATTGCGAGGATGATTGTAATGATAGGAGCAAATGCTCATGTTGGCAGCTCACAATTCAAGGGACAGGCTATGGGTCGAGTGGCGTAGTTGATACAACAGTTGGCTACAATTACAAAAGGCTTCCAGAGCCAGTCATCACCGGTATTTATGAGTGTAACTCTCGTTGTAAGTGCAGTACTACTTGCATGAATCGTGTGGCACAACAGCCACTTCAGCTCAGGCTACAAGTTTTCAAAACTGAAAATCGAGGATGGGGTATTCGCACGTTACATGACATTCCTCAAGGGACCTTCATTTGCATTTACGCCGGTCATTTGTTAACAGATCAAGAAGCCAACGAAGGCGGTAAAAATTATGGAGATGAATATCTTGCAGAGTTGAATTACATAGAAGCAGTGGAGAGGATGAAGGAAGGATATGAGAGCGATATTTTAGAGGATGATGAAGCGGATACAGAGGAAAAACAAGTGAATCAAGGTCACTCCAAACCAACAAAAGAATTAGAAACTGGATCAGGCAAAGAGAGTTCTGGAGAAAGTGAGGAAGAAAATAGCCAGGATACAAGAGGCATGGATTCGGACGAAGAATTTAGACCAAATTGGGTAAAAAAGAAAGTGGCATCTAATGCCGGGAGCTCTATCAACACTCGACTCAGAGAAAGAACATCTCGTCATAGTTCCAATGACAGTGAGGGTAAAGAGAAGAAGCTTAAGAACGTGATCACTAAAGTGGAAAAGCAAGTTCTACAACATTCCACCAGTGAGGATGTTATAGTTTTGAGTGACGAAGAAGACACTGATATTGTCCGCAAACCATCAAAGTTTGCTGTCACGGAGGAACCAAAGAAAGGTGATAATACAGCATCAAGTTCCCCGTCTCTCTCCAAGTACAGATCTGTTAGAGAATTGTTTGGGCCAAAGGAATATTGCTACATCATGGATGCAAAGAATAGTGGTAACATAGGACGCTATCTGAATCATTCTTGCAGTCCAAATGTATTTGTCCAGAATGTGTTTGTAGACACGCATGACTTGCGTTTCCCCTGGGTTGCATTTTTTGCACTATCTTATATCAGCGCAGGTACAGAACTGACCTGGGACTACAGTTATGACATCGGCAGTGTTCCCGGCAAGGTGTTGCATTGCCATTGTGGTTCCACTGAATGTCGAGGGCGTCTGCTTTAGAAACTATTGGTGAACCTGCATTCCAACAGATCAACTTTGGTTCAAGACAACCCAAGTGTTTTAGTGATTAGGGTAAATTATTTGTGATCCAACCATTTTAATTAACCTTGTTAACAAATACCAAATATAATCAATATGTCCAGTTTTTATCTTCATTGTTTAAATTTAAAATCAACTGCAGCTATTGGTGTTTTAAAGTGTGAATGTCCACTCATATTCATCACTTAAGTGATTAGAGAGGCCAACTACATGGTAGAGGTGAATAAATGTATTTGTATAGATCTATTGGGTTGTCTACTTTAGTACCTAACATTATTGTGTTCTTGACTTAATTGGTGAAAATATTCACTTTGTTGTATCTAGAGGCCATTCCATTCTTAAATTGCAGTACGGTAAGGCTCTAATGAACACTTACCATCGCTTTCCAACCCATTGGTTTTCTGTTAGCATTGTCCTTTTTATACCTAGCAAAGTTTTCATTTTGTAACTTAAAAATGAACTTTTTTATTCCTATCAAATTTCACCAGAATCTAGTGAAATCAAAATATAAAATGCCAAAAGAATGGTAGATTACATATTTCTTACAAAATATGAAAATTAACATTTTTTCTGAGTTTTACAAGTTTACAAATATATCATGTCATAAATCTAGTTTCAAATGTGTGGGAAAGCTGATAATTTTATGGGGTATGTTGTACTTAATAGTCGTGAACAACGCCTGCATATCCTGAAATGGATATTTTTTACACAAAGTTTAAAAAAATTAAAACATATTTTACCTCTTGAAATATTTAAAGCACAACATGAAAAAGTTGTCACCACAGAAACCTTGTTTATTTTACATGATTATCATGTGAAATAAATTATTAGAATAATTCAAATCTTTTTTTTTTAATCGGGCCATCAACATTTCCCATTATTTATAGTGACGTTATATATTTGTGGAGAGTTTAACTTGAATCACACACTGCCAAATTTTGAAGAGCACATCTTTTAAATAACTGTGCCTTTGAAAACTGAAGTTCCTGCTTCATTGGTCACATGGTCTAAGGCTGTACTCTTGCATTAGACCAGTAGACTAGACCGTCGATGACAGGGAGATTGATGTTTGAATCTCGGTTGGGTGTAGGGCCTATTGAAGATGATTTTTCCAAAATGGTTTTCCACTCTCTCCATGCAAATGTAGATTCACTTCCTCTAAATATAACCTTCCTAATCCCTAAAACCATTAGTGTAATTAGTACATAACGTATAACTAGAACGGGTAGTAAAACACGACTCTAAAAAAACTTAAGAGGTACATGTCATTTCATCCCACTAACATAAAAATGGATAATATTGGCTACGCTTACAATGTTTAGTCAATTATATTAAAACCGATATACTTCTTCGTTTGTACAGTTCATTAACCTGTATTTTGTTGCAATTGCCAAAACAATGTTAAAAGGTCCTTGAAAACATTTTGTGTGCAAAATTCACTGTACCATAAATAATATATTCTCAGGTGAAGAAACCAGCTACCCACAGTGTTACTCTCATCAAACACTGTCAGCGTCAGTAATCTGGTCAGGGTTCGAATCCTAACCAAATTCATTGTTATGAGCCAACTGAGCTAATTGGTCCGTTGTTGGATAGGGGATTGCATGTTGTGTTTTTCTTAGTATTTGTCTAGTTTGTAAGTTGTGTGATGATATAATCAATGTGATCTAAAAGTGCACATGAACTAGGCTACATCCAATAAAAAGATAATTTCTTAAAGTTAGTTTTATCAAGTGATTTTTTCATAGCTCCAGGCAAATACCAGTGCACTTACTCTTAGCAACTTTCCTCATCCTTAAGACAATATATTTTTTATTTATATTAGTAGCCTACAAGTTGCTAATAGACAAAACACAGGGGCCAGATAGCACATATAGCATAAATATAACTCTGTTCACCTTAGCACCAAGCACCCAATTGATATTACCAATTGGAAATGTGAACTTAGAAATGCAAAACACATTTGTTTGAAACTTAACTTAAGATATATGTCTACTAGGAGACTGTGAAGCTTTTATAATGTCAATATAAATTTAAATGTATTCTTCGATTCAATAACTTGATCCAAACCATATCAGAAAAAAATTGCTAAGGTTTTAGGCCATTGCAAATCCCACAATGTGGCTGAAATATTTTAATATTTTTAATGACAATTTTTGTGAGGTAAAGTAAATGCTTATTACACTTTTTTCTCAATAACAGCAGCCTTTATAGAAACTTCTTCCTACCTTATAATATACAACAAATGTGTAGCTTTGAGGATTAAGGATATATATTCAAATAATGTATAATCACCACAGCAGCTCTTTACTTGCTTAGTACATATGCATATGACCTGAACAAGTAGTCAAACATAGTGCTAAAAAAAATTACCAAAGTTACTATACATCAAGTTATGTTATCTGAAGCTGTAACTTTTGATAGATATTATCCATACAGTATCTGCAAAATAACACTAATAATATAACAAAATTCTATCCATGTTTGACACAAATAAATATGTTTGAATTTTATAAATTGCTCTTCCAAACAAAATAATTAGGGTAGGCTTGTATATAATTGTTAAAGAAAGTGCATACACGTTCGCATGGACATAGGAGGGGAAAACAATTTATTTCAACTGACTTGTGAAAAACATCTTCAGTTCGCTATACCAGAATTCAAACCCCAACCTACTCAATCACTAGGTGATTTTATTCATTGTCTCTTTACAGTGAGTTTAATGTAATAATGTAGTATTACTAATAATAATAATAAACAATTATTGACATAAAAAACTTTAATTGTATTGAAATAAAGTAACTTTGTATAACTTGATATGTTTCTAATATAAAAATTGTCATTCAGTCACAAGCGTATAAGATTTGACAATTGCACACTTCCTAAGACCTATGTGTGTTCAAATGAACCTAGCACCTTCACAGTCAGAACTAATAATTTAATTTATGATTTGATTGCTTTTGCTGTTATCCCTGGCCCATTTTCTATAAAACCCTAATATTTCTCTCTTTTAATAATTATTTTGTCTAGAAAACTTTAATGAAATATACTCACTTTTACTGTATGAATGCCATCACTTTCCTGCTTTCGCTCTCTCCAATTTTCTTACTTCTGCTTTGGATACAATTGTTGTATCCATTTACAAATTAGAAGTATTCATGAATATCTTGTGTGTGTCCTCTCGGTCAGTACACTCCTTTAAATTTTCAGAGAAGTATAATGCAAAAAATGTAGCTGGATCACTTCCAGGGTAAAGTATCATGGCTGGATCTTGGCAAACTTCTGAAGTGTAGAGTATTCATCAGCAATTTTAGCCCAAGACATTTTCTTATAAAAAAATTGTTTTGACTATAAGGTGTGAATACCCAATGGCATTAATTAAGTTATCAGTTACTATACATGCCAATCGTAGTAACGTGTGAGTTAACCCTCAGACTCAAAGCTGGGTATTGCTGGTGATTAATTGAATACTGAAATGTAGTAGGCCTCTAGAGACACTTTATGGAGAGACCTCTATATCATCCAGTACTGGATATTGCTAATTCAAATATTGATTAAAATGATGGATCTTAGTTTTAAAACAATAAGCAATGACCTAAATTAAAAGTGATGTGAATGTTAAATATATGAGGCCTGTTCACAACTTTTTTGAAGTTTTTTTTTAAATTTTTCAGACTTACCTACAACTTATTTGGCCTTATCACCTTTGAAGTACTATCCTCCTCAGTTGATACATCATTCCCAAGCTGTTTCCTCTTCTTGAAGCAATCATAATAGGTGTTTTCCAGGATCGTGCCTGTTATTTTTTCCTTAATGTCTTCAATAATGAATCTTCATCCTTTCAACATGGATTTTAGTTTTGGAAACAGAAAAAAGTCCGCCAGGATCAGGCCAAGCAATTAGGGAAGCACAATCGTCTCCGTTTTGGCACTAAAGTCACGAATCAGTAGCAATGTGGGTTGGGGCACATTATTGTGATGGAGGAGCCAGGATTTGTTTCTCCACACCTTGGGCCTTTTTACTCTGACATTTTCTCCCAGATGTCTCACCACTTCGATATGATACCACCGTATCCCCTGTTTGTCCCTCTGGTAACTATTCATGATGAACAACGCCCTCAACGTAAATAAAAAAACCCATCCACATGACTCACATTTGACCTGACTGACCTGCCAACGTTTTTTGGTCTCTGTGCAATTTTTCCAATCCATTGTGAAGACTGGGGCTTTGTCTCAACATTGTAGCTGTAAACCCATGTCTCATCACCCGTGATTATTCTCTTTGTGATGTTTTTGCCTCATTTGTGTGATCCAAAAGTTCCTGACAGATTGCAGTGTGATTGTGTGTCTGATCCTGAGTCAGGAGCCATGGGAAAAAACTTTACAGCAACTCAACGCATTTCCAATTTTTTTTTTTTTTTTGTCTGAATGTCATCTCATTGAAATGTTGCTTGCACTCATCCGCATTTTCTCGAACAGTCAATCGAAGATTCGAGCACATGGTTACCCAAACTTGGGCCACATGAGTGTCTTCAGTTGATGTCGAGGACCCCGCTGAACGCAGATCATCAGTTGACTGCCAACCACCTTTGAATTACTTAAACCATTCATAACATTCTATATGGCCTAAGCACTGATCACCATAAACTTATTTCATCAATTCATGAATCTGCGTGAACATTTTCACAAGTTTGATGTAAAATTTGATGATGTGATGCTCATAAAACTTAGTCATCTCAAAAATCACAACACAAAGACAAACAGATCATAAACAAAACAATGCAGCACGATGACTAATCACAATATAATGACGAGCTAAATGGTAAATTAATTGCTAGATTTGCCGCTAAGTAACACCACCTTCCGCAAATTGCTTCAACATCATATTGGTGCGCTATTTCAAAAGTTTGGGAATTTTTTGATCAAAGCTTGTTTTAACACTTAAGATCATGTTTGCAAGGACTGAATCTAAGAGTGAAGCGCCAAGAAAGATCAACACTGTTCTGGGCATGCTCCAAGTTAATGTTTGCTTGCAACTCAAGCATTTTCAAGACAAACAATTTTAGTTAAAAATATTCCTAACTAACCACAAACAACTAATAATTAGACATATTTTCTAAACTAGGATAATCATTTATCTGACATCTTTACAACACTTCGATTTACTACAGGTTGATACTAGGGTTTAGACTAGTAAGTCCTCCCCCCACATCCCCCTCCTCATGGAGCAAAAAACTTGAATCAAGTTAAAGACTGCCTTGAGTAAAACAACCTAGGAAAGTACTAAGTCAAGGTAATTATTAATTACTGTTTAGCCTTTATCAAAGTTATATTAAAACAGTGTATAAACAAATAAAATCATTGTGTGTCTCTTTTGATGATTCTTAAATATATTTTGTCTTTATAAATAATTTTAAGAACATTTACATGTGAAATAGGATTTATGAGTCTTATTAATTTTTATATCTGGTTTTAACACTAACTTCAATAAGTTAACAAGAACAAGAAATGTTTTATAGTAAAACCATTTTCAGTTTCCACAATTTTTTTTAGTGATATTGACAACGATCAGTATATGTGCCATAAACATTTATTACTTTCAATTCTGTTTGTTTTCAAATGTGTCATTAAAATAAAACCATATGATTTACCTGTGGTTTGACTTTGAACCTTCATAACTTCAGGATAAAAGAACCTATAGGTTTCAAAATGTATACAGTGATTTTTGGTAGTTTTTCTATAGCTAATATAAAATTCATGTAATTCTGACTTTAAATTTATCTTTTTGTCATGTGTTTTGTTATTCACTTGCCCCGGCATTTGGGGCAAATGAGAAACAAGACTAGACCAAACAAAACTCACTAATAGCAAGATAATTGGGGCGAGTTAGTTATTCTACTTCCAATTCTGAAAAAGTAAATATTCAAAAAATATTTTTAACTTTATTGATTCATTCCAGAGATATCGCTGTTGAAAGACTTGAACGTATTCATTATGCAATATTGTTCAGAACTAGTGATTACTAGTAGGACCTACTAACTTATTATATGTGTCGGACAACTTATATTTACTTAAGGTAGAACACAGTTGCCATTATGACTGTTATTAATTAATTATTTAAATAAACTTGTTTATTACTTTTTTACTCATTTTTGTATAATGTTTAAATGAGAGTATTTTGCACTGGCCCTTGCATAGCAAATAAACTAAACTAATTTCCTTTCCAATGCAGTTTAGAGTTAATACCCTTATGTTTTTTGAAGATAATACTATAAAAATTAACTTAACATTCAAATAAAAAATTATTTTAAGATTTTTTGTCCTCGCCAAAATATTAAGAATTATAGACTTTTAATGGTAAAGTGAGTTTAAAATATATCCAATATGAGCTAGAAGCCGAGTACTCAACCTGTGTGTTTCTCTTATTGAGTGAAACTCAATATTTCAACTCTAAAGAAGAAACTAATATTCAACCACAATCTTGGAATTATTATTATTATTAACCCCGCGTCTTACTACCCATTCGGGCTATACACACTTACGCTAATGTGTGATGGTAGGGTGATTATGAGATGAAATGGAGGACCTACAGTTTAACGTGGGATCCGAACCACGGTGGAGGCTTGGCATTCCTCACATTCACGAGTTGTGATTAATACACATCTTGTCAGAGGTGAAGGAAGGGTTTGGCAATCAGATAAATCTGTGCCAGGACCGAGGATTGAATCCCGAACCCTTAGCACAGAAGTCTGACACCTTACCCCTAGACCACCAGGTCACTTTCATCTAAGAAAAAATCATGTAAATTATTCTTCTTCCTTGTGAGACCTAACTAATTTATAAGTTTATATAAATTTATTTCAATAACCCAACATCAGAAACTATTACAAACTTTTAGAAGGAACATCTACTAAATTGATTTTTATATTTTTATACTCTCCAGATAATCCATATTTTACTTAAAGAGCTTAACTCACCTAAAAATATTGTACATTATTTCACACTGTTTAAACCATATTAATCTTTTCGAACCATATGGCATGAAAAACATGATAAATTGTATATTTGAATTTAATTCTCCTGTATTATATTTGTAGGGTCAGGTGGGGCTAAAATGATTTTAAAAAATCAAACTTTCTTTGTATCTGTTTTCCTATTTATGATAAAATATAAGTAAAAATACAAAAATGTACAGCTTTGCATCTTAATTGAATCAAATAACTATTTTTATGATTAAAAACAATTTATTTGGGTAAAAAATTAAAAAACCTGTATCACAATAGCCTTAGCCTATGGGGTTAATGTGATACACGTTTGAGGCTAAAGTGATACACCCCTTCTTTACATGTTATTTATAATAGTTAAAAGCTTTGGGACTTTTGTGATACAGTCCAGTCCTTAGTGTATCATCAATAAAAGTTTGGTTTAAATCAAATGTTTGGCTCCTGAGATATGTCTAAATATGTGGAAGCAGCTCAAAACCTCCAATTCAACCAGTTTCCCCCCTAAGCTTTGATTTGTTTAATAAAAGTATAAAAATTATGTAAGGATTCTGACATTTACTTTAGACATTAAAATATCACCAGTAAAAATTTTGTTTGATTTATATTATTAGATAATGACGTAAAGTTTTAAGTAATTAGGCTTCAAATACCTCAACAATTTTATCAAATTTATTTGAATTGATCAGCCGGCACTATAATAATTTGAGCGAACAGTTTTTCTATAATGACATTAGCTTTTATGACATAGATGTCATTTTCATTATTTTTTTAAAAGTTGTCTTGTCTGATTAACTCTCCAACCCCATCACTTCAATGTCATCATCGTCTAGTACATTAATCACAGTAAGCTAACATATCGACCCACTTCGGTGGCCGCATCGTCTAACGTGCTACTCTTGCAGTAGCCTAGATTGCCAATGACTGGGAGATTGAGGTTCGAATCTCGGTTGAGTGTACTGAGGGTGGTTTTACACTCTCCCTCAACACAAATGTTGGATACATTTCCTCAGAATATAACCTTCCTAATCCCTAAAACAATTAGCATAATTAGTACATGACTGTATAACCCGAACGAGTAATAAGACGTAATGCTAAAAAAAAAAGTAGTGAGTATTGTTTCTTTTGCCGCCTTTAAATATTGCTAACACAAAATCCCCAATTTTCAACCTACTTAGGTGATTTTAAATAAATTTAGTCCTCTGGCTCTGTCTGAACTGAAAAGTTGCATAAATTTGGCTATGAGCTATATAGTACAATACGATATTCCACCCCTCTACATAATACCAGAATAGCCCCTTTGTTGTATCATATTAGCCTCAAAGTATGTATCATAAAATCCCCACAGCTTTGATCTATATATCTTATTTCATAATATTTATTTTTATTTAAAATTATGACCATAAATAGACCATTTCTTTCTAAATATTAATCTATTTTCAAATTTCCAATATCTTAAATGGTTACTAAGTTGGTTAAACAAAACATACCCATCTCTGGTGGATAGTTTCTTGAGTTTGAATGAACTGCGTCAGATTGTGGTTTCTTAAGCGATAAATGATGTCTTTTTTTTTTAAGTTTATAAACCAGTCTTCATCTGGCACACTGTCTTTGAATGGTGTTTTAATATAAACTGATCAACATTAATTAAAGAAAAATATAAATGAACCGAAAACAATATGTTTTAAACTAATTATATACAAACCTGTTTTTGTTGTGCAATGGGGTAAGTACGAATGGGCTTACTCACTCGCCATGACACCCTATTTCTGGAATTTATTTTCCCCATTTCAAACCGTATTGAAAACTATTTTTTTCACAATTTTATTGCAAGAGATTGATAAGTTATGATTTTTTTAAAGGTGGCACGGACAAAATTGAGCCTCAAGTTAAAATTTAACACTCAATTAAAGAATCTAAAAACATATTAAGAATTATTTTTTTAAGAAAAAACTTTATTGGCAGATACCACCAAGAATAGGGAGTTATAACACATAAGAATTATGGGTTTTCCTTACATCATCAAGACTCCTCGGGGTAGTTTCTCACTTGCTCCGCTATCTCACTTACCCCACTTCACCTTATACAAATATAATAGACCGATATATTGTGTGTAGGCTAACTTAAATGTGAATTTTATCTTGACAAGTCTATAGATTGATCTAAAGACCAAATTATTAAATTATGTTTAGTGATTTTAATTGAAACAAAACAAGGACTACATTAAAAAAGATATTTGTAGCCTCTAAGTCAACAATAAGAATCCCGAAGTTTGTAACAATACCCTTGAACTATTTGATTCTATGTCAAACCTGTGTCAGAGATACATCGGGGGAAAGAGACTCGCAATATAAACGCCAAGAATAAGTTTCGCACGTAGCACGTAGCAAAGTTCACCGCGTAGCGGCTGCCATACGACAGTAGCGTTCATATAGTTCATCAGGTTAAAACTTTGTTTTAAAGTATATAATGATAACCTCCTTTGAACGATCGCTTTAGAACATGACTCTCCTATGCGCCCCACTATTTGAGGTTGGTATTGCCGCATCAGCTGAGCTCTGTAGAGCGTTAACAAAGTTGTCATACTTTACTAAAGTATCATGGTCCACCGCTAAATTTTGAACTGTAAACTCCACTTTTGTCGAATATAACTCCCAATTTGCTTTTTTATAGTTGCGTGACCTACCCAGAGGAACAGTTTTATAGTTATATGGGATCTGAGCGTCTATTGTCAAAATAATTGGCGAATGATCACTGCCCATGGAGTCACCAATCGTATCCCAAGTTAAGTATGGTGCAAAATTAGAGAATGCAAAAGTAACATATGGGCACGTGTTAGGATACGGAGGTTTGTTAAGTCGCGTAAACTTCCCTGTATTTAATATAACAAGAGGTAACACTGCTAAAGTTTCATGAATCTTTATCCCACAATGATCTATGTAAGGGGAGCCCCACAACACATGGTGTGCATTCATGTCCGCTCAGATAATAACCGGGGACGGTAGACTTCCACATAATTTTTCCCATAAATTAATATCGAAATTATCAGGTATAGGCTTGTATAAAGATATAACTGAAAATGTCCTAACTGCGGAAAATATTTGTAGCCCTACAAACTCCCAAGTTTGCCCGATGTTATTTCAACAGATTGAATGTCCAACCTAATTAAAAGCGCAACACCTCCTGCTTGGGCAGGTCCATCTAACCTAAAAAAAAATTATTTATTTATAACAAAATTATCCTGGTGCCTGAGCCAAGTTTCACTTAACGCTACTATATGGATATCACGAGAGAAAATTAATTGCTTAAGGTCCCCTTTTTTGTTCCTGATACTTCTAGAATTCCATTGTATCATATTTGAATAACTAACCATAAATATATTTTTTATATATATATATTTTTCAAATGTTGTTAAGAGATGTGAGACACTTAAATAGCCATAATCGTAGATCTGCTTGGCTCAAAGCAGGTAGTGGTGTCCAAGTGTATACACTTAACTCAGACAAGGTTACCTTGGATCGTAGATCTGCTAGGATCATAGCAGGTAGTGGTGTCTAAGGTAACCTTGTCTGAGTTAAGTGTATACACTTGGACACCACTACTGCTTTGATCCTAGCAGATCTACGATTATGGCTATTCAAGTGTCTCACATCCCTTAACAAAGTTTGGATTTTCCCTGTTATTGTTGCCATTAAACTTGGCAGATCTAACTCCCCTGGCTCTGAGGAAGTCACGATTACTAGGAGTGACACAACTTTAGAAACCATCTGTTCCACCCCCTTATGATATCATCTAATGTTCCTTCGATAGAGCTTACTGACAAATCCACATCCATATCCCCAACAACCTGTGCCGGGGTACTCAAATGTGTCGCCGCATAGGAGGCTACATTGCGTGACCGTATTGGCATAGTTGGGAATTGAGAATTGTCCATGACAAATTGGGCCCCTTGGTTGCATAGCGCAACTTGTAGGGAGAGTTACGGTCCACGGCCTGACCAGTCTCCCGGTATGACAAATTGAGAGGAGCCATTGTAGATTTAATTTGACACTGTCGCATCAACTCGGGACACGTTCGATCACTCGCCAAATGAGCCCCCCCAACAATGAACACATTTTGAGGCTCCTTTTAGACATTCTTCTATGAGATGACCACCTCCACACTTTGCGCACCTATACCCCCCACTACGAAAGTTGACAGCGAGATGTGCAAAACGTAAATAATAGTGACAATGCGGCACTGGATAAACATAAGGCTTGAACTCCACCCTAGAGAAACACATTACAACATAAGACGGTAGCTCTTTGCCCATGAAAGTCACAGCTACTGTACCAGAGGGATCAAACCGCTCAGGTGATTCAGGATTGCACCTATTGAAATGTCGTACCTGCAATATTAAAGATTCACTTTCTCTCTCTAACTCTTCCTTAATAAATTCCTCCGAAAACTCTAGGGGTGTTATCACCCACTCTACTACCTCTTAACTACGGTCACACTAGACTAAAAGGAAGGTGGGGGGTAACCTAAACAAGTTGAAAAGAAGTAAGACATTAGCAACAATTAAATAACAATATGAATGTTTTATTCAAGATAACAACAATTGAAACAATAATTTACATGGCCTCAAAAATNAGTGCATGAATGTTTCCAAATATGAAACATATCTTTAAGTCAACTAACTTGGTCAGTCTGGAAGAGACAACAACTCGACCAAACTACACTGTCAGTTTCACAACAATGAATATTGACAAAACAACCGTAAACGTTGACAATTAGAACAAATCATTACTTTATAAATATCTAGTCAGATATTTATTTGACTACAAAAAAGAGCCTAATGGGCATATTTGAAATGGTTACAAAGGTGTCTGCTTCACTACATTAAATACAGACAGAAAAAAAAAAAGTTAAATATCACCCAGATATTTTAATAAACACGAGAGTTTGGCTTACCGCGGGAATATTAAATGTCGACACAATAAAAGACGTTAACAAGATTTCTACTTATTAATAAATAAAATGACATACAAAAAGTATAGTTAAACCACAAGTTATTTCAATTAAATTGGAAAATTATTAAGTCTAAATCAATCAATCCGCAAAACTTTACGTTACTTTAATATATAATTCAAATAACAATTAAATAAGAAAACATTATAAAAAAAACTTAAACGAACATCGTGGCTTCTCCGGGTCCAAAATTATACTAGTTGCAAATCTCGATACGTAGCAAAATAACCTAAAAATGGCGGCGCTTCCCCCCTCCCTCGCGCGCGATGCGTCACTGTTCTCGCTTATTGTAATGAATTCTTTGATCCTTTAGCTATCCAATGGTATAATTTAATTTGGGATGTAGAGGAAAGATTCGAAACTACAACACCAAACTGTATCCCCCGATTTTGTTATCATTAAGGTTTTTTGGATATCCCCCGTATAGTAGCAAATTTAAAGACGTATTCACGTCAAAAAGGATTTTAAATTTATTTAGTCCGCAAAACTCAGTCAATTTAAATAAAAATAAGTTTATAAATGTGGCAATCTAATATTTTAAGTGACTTCACAGACACTAGCGCCCAAGTGGCGGCAAAAAGAATTAACTGCTCAAAACAAAATTTAGTTTTACAAAAAACATTTAGTAAATAGTTTACGTTGCCTATTCCGGCTTATACAAAAAATTTACATTACTTTAGTTCAAAATTTAACAAGCCATAGTTCAAGTCTAATAAATTAACATCGATGAAGTAATATAAACTAAATACGTAATCATCCTTCAAATGTCCAAGTCCAGGCCAGGACTTCGCCAGACGACGTTGAATATAAATGTTTAAGACATGACTTTTCTGGAAGGCGTCGAAATATAAAATTTAAGACATGACTTCTATTGAAGGCATTGAAATATAACAGTCACTGGTTTTCAGAACCACCAGGTTTATATAGTGTTTCTAGTCACTTGGGGTTAGAAGGGGGGGGATGTCCATATTGGCCGGTGACGTCCCATCATTTGGATAGGTGCAGAACAGCACGTAGTCCTTTGATCAGGCAGGGATTGGTGGCCTGTCTCGATCACGCACTCTAGTGGTGATAGAGATCTGTTTAACTGGTGCCTGTGACGTACATATATCACGCGATGTCTTGGTGGTTGAAATCGTATTTCCCGCCGGACGGCAGGATAGTCGCAGTCAGTTGCTTTTGGTTAGTTCCGTTAGGATCGATTTGACCTGTCCGCTCGGAACCTCAGTTGCTGGCTCACCAAGGCTAGTTCGTCCCACTCTTCATTCGAGGACGCGAGGTGTGTACTCCAATCTTGAAGGTTGTTCTAGCCAGAAGATACAAAGGGTAAGTTCATGAACAGTTTGTGATTGCGGGGAGTTTATTCTTGTTTAATATTGTTTTCGATATAGACTGAATCTACATGGGACTACAACAGAGAAGCTTATTATTGTAGGATGTTTATTAATATTGAGGTTTCATACGGAGTGGATAGTATGACTAGTAAGGAAAAACCTTGCGTGAAGCTTAATCTGGGGGGTAGTATGATGTAACATGTTACAAATGTTACAGTGGAATATTATGAATAACTCCTATCCGATGTTCATTACAACCCACCCTGTCAACTGAGACCTTCAAAAGATCATGCAGTTCCCTATCTGCCATAAGACTATTAGCTTCCTTAATACATAACAATTCCACAACAATTTGGTTTTTCCCCGCCGGAACAATGCTAGCTACACTCTTATACTTAGGAAATAATCCCTTTCCTATTTTCATTGGATGCAAATTCTGAATGTTTAATTCCGATTTATTTGAAAATGTATTTTGTACGGCCCTGGATTAGAAGAATTAAATACATTCTCTATTTCGACTGCTATACTGTCATCTGAAACAATTGTCCCAATTTGACTCTCCTTGGCATTAGTTACTTTGGGAACTTTGGCTGATGCCTGCCCCGTTGGTTTAACCGCAACACGCCGTACACTAGATTTCGCTTTCTTTATAATTTTATTATTTGGTGGTGATCTTGAACGATCCGATTTTAAACCTATCGCATTAGTTTGAGAATTTTTGTCGAATATTTGAGTATTGTTCTGTCATAGTCGAATCAACATCGCACTCTTCACCGGAATCCACCGTATCCAACAACACTGATAGACGTCACGGACCACGGTCTCTAGTACAACAGCAAAACACGTCTGTCCACCACCAATGTCAAACATCGACTCTTTTTTTTTTT
>CABFWB010000871.1:58869-81546 GCA_902151455.1 Timema bartmani
TTTTTTTTTTTTTTTTAAGGTTTACAAGCAAATAATTTGTTTAGGGCTTATAATAATCGATTCTAATAAGATAAACGTGAAAATTGAATACATTTAATTCATAACTCATCGCGCTAATGTAGCTCATGTTACCACAATGGTGTAAATAAAAATATTATATTTGTATTACATTAAGTTCGTATAATTAATAATATGAAGACAAATTATTAAGTAATCCACAAGGAGGTAGTGTTAAAAGTGTTATTATAATTTTTTGATGAAATATATATATAATAAATCAATCACATAAAACATATTTCTATAATGTCAAATGTTAGTAACTTCCGATCAATGTTGGTGAATTCTAATGTTCATCCTATAAAAATTGGACTTTAGTTTGGTCACCTCGTATTTTTCAACTGGTAGGCAGTGTTACCAATACCACAAGAAAAAATTATCTTCATTACTTTAGAAAAGTTATTGAAATAAAAAAAAATCAATTCTTTGTTGATTTTTAACTTTACTTACAAATTGGTCCACGCCCCTTATAGAACTGCTTCACGGCCCCCAGGCTGGGAACTTCTAAATTCTCACCAGTCCTATGAGATAGATAACTGTATGACTTAAAAATATATACATAGTTTGGTTTTACTTTACATATGGATAGCTAGAAACTAAATTGCTGAAAAAAAATTAAAAGTATTTTATCAGGTTTATTTATAGAAAAAATGGTAAATCACAAACACACAATCTGTGTTGATAGCGGTGATAGTTTATTCCAGTCTAGCTATAACTTTTTTTAGTGTTCAGAGATTTGAGTCTCATAATCCCATTAATTGGTTTCCATACCCCCGGGGAAACTTGAGTTATATTTTTAACAGACAAACTAATAAAAACCCGCTTCGGCGACTGCATGGTCTGAAGTGCTACTCTCGTAATAGACTAGACTGCCGATGATTAGGAGATTGATCTTCGAATCTTGATAGGGTGTACTGAGGGTAATTTTTCAAAAATGGGTTACACTCTTCCTCCACACATATGCGGCTACAGTTCCTCTAAATCATTAGTGAAATCAGCACATAAGCGTAAAACCCAAACAGATACGAAGACACAGTGAAGTGCTAAAAAACTTGTGAGGTTTTTTTGTTTTTGTTTTTTAAATGTTGAATTAATTTCCAAATTACTCTCAACTTTTGAAAGATTTTCCATCAGAATTTTTTGAGGGGGAACCTCCGGCCCTGCCCCATCAGAGCGCAAACTCCACCCCTGCTTACAAAATTCCTGCCACCCACTAACCCTTACGAAAATCTTGGCCGCGCCCCAGGTGGTATAGAGGCAATGACTGGACAAACTATTTAGTAGTAGGCCTAAGTTAATAAGTTCCACTGTTTGAAGTTTATTACAGCTGATTAAGTCAGCGGTTCTCAAACTTTTTGGATCGGGGAGCACTTTTCAGGAGAGAAATTCGTCATGGGGCTCTTATTTTGACTTTGCACCTACATAGGTACTAAACCGAATGACAGCAGTATTCATGATGGAAACGAATTTTTAAGCATTTGGGCATGTTAAACATAAAGTTTTATTTAATTTGAAATGTTAGTTTCTCCACTAATTTCAGAGAAATGAGGATCTTACTTAACTACATAAACAATAAACAAAAAACATAAAGTAAAGCAATAGGCAACACATTTGATAAAGAATTCAAAGCAGGTAATGTAAATCCACAATATGTTACCCTCATAGATACCTACGGTATTTAAAACTATTTTCACAGCAACAAAAAGTTATTTGGCATCAAAAAAGAAAGATAAAATATAGATCGTGATCTTAGATTATAATGGCAGGGACATAAGACACAGTGGGCCTTACCCTGACGCCCTATATTGTAAGGTCATGCTTCAGCTAACTTAATGCTTAGGGCCATAATATGTTGGAAATCAGGGTACTTATCGCTTTGTTCCATGACCTAGTTGGGTCTTTGACTGATACCAGTCTCTAATATTTTTAATGGTGTACCTTTCTGAGGTATCTCTCTCTTATGCTTGTTCCTCTCCTCCCTTGTTATACATATTTTGTTAATGTATTCGTCACTTCTTCTATCAAAAAGGAGAGGTGGCGATACAGAGTGTAACACATTAACCAATTAATAAAAGTCTGTAATATAATTAAAAATGTAATTTACCCGTGCCAACTTATGTACAGGGCAAGTCATAAATTAATGTTTCAGGAACGTGGCAAACTACACAAAGTGAAGACGGAACTTTGGGCATCAAATAAAGTCGGTCTTTTGTGTAGGCGTGTCCAGGCCGAATGCGGATTAATATACAAATAAACTTAGGGGTGCCCTTAATTACTGAAAACCATGGTATAGCTAATTTTGTACCACAAACATCGTGGTACCATTTTGACTTCTGCTGGCATGTTGTGTCCCACCGTTCGCCCTATAGAACCTGAATTCTGAGTTTTACTCTCGGTATAAAATCGCTATATGGTAGCGGGATTTCTTGTACAACGGAAAGTAAATTTACACTAGATGCCAAACCATCTACTCTCTCATTACCCATTATACCCACGTGACTAGGAATCTATTTGTACCCCAATGCGTAGCCCCTAGCTCGGAGAAAGGCGCTCTCGTCAATTATTTGAATTATTAATGGGTGTGGTGGAGGCCCTGACAAGCTGCTTATGGACTTCAAAGTGCCACGAGAGTCGAATAGTACCGTTATGGGCTGAGGATGTAAAGATAATAATTATGTATTTCAATGCCTGCAGGCTAGCAAATATTGATGTAAATACTGACGCGTCGGATTGTAGTCTATATATCAGACCATAATTAAAACTACTGTCATAAAAAACCGCAACCATTAGGGCTGGCTCCTCTCATAGCACCATCTGTAAATATAAGGACGTATCTACTACATATTTCCTTCATATGCCTTACTGCAGCGTTTCCCAAATGGTGGGTCGTGACTAGGCAACAGGTCAGGAAAGCAAAATGGCGGGTTGCTTAAAATACTCTCGAAAACCAAGGTGTTTTATTTTTCAGTTTTCGTTTTTTCACGAAACTCTAAAATACGAGTAAACAACGTTGAATTGGAACTATTTAATTAAGAATTCAAATAATCGAGGCAAACGACGTGCTCCATCCACGTCCGCACCACCGTGTGCCACCACGCACCACTCCGCGCTGTTTGGCAGTATCGTTGTTTGCAGAAAATTAGCACAACCAATGGCGAGGCCGCATGGTGGCACGAGAGACACATGACCACGTTTAGACACCATTGCATCGGCCGAATCGTCTGGCTTTTGTTTTACCCACCCGCACTCATTCCGCTCGTTCAGTTTTGAGTCAAGTATCGAGAGAGAGAGAGAGCGTATGTTTTCTTTTGTGTCTACCAATTAAGTTTAATTTGACAATGGATAAATGGGTACAACAAACAATGTGCTGGTTAAAATATATTCGATTAGCACCAATAAACAATCTAGTGATGTGCAGCCGGGTACAAGTTCTGAGAGTGGCACCAACCGACAGTCGAGTGATGTGCAGCAATTACAAGTAATTGATCAATGTATGTACCATTTAGAGTGTAAACAAGGTAAATGTTGCTTGCTTGGTAAAATATTTGTTATTAGATATATTTTATGAATCTATATATTTATCTACATACTTATTTGTATATTATTTCATATTTACATACATATTTTTCTATATGATACATATATATGCTATATATACATCAAAATTCCAGTTTTAGTCATTACAATAGCTATATCTTCAATTGCTTTTATCGCAGGAACAAAGCACTATATAGAAAATCTAGTAGCCATTACAATAAAACACAGTTTTTCAATATATTACAATATAATACATTTTTAATCAATAATAGTATTTTAGTGACAGTTTAAAAAAAAATCTATACAATTACTTTGTTTCAAAAAGCTTTGGCTACTTTGATTTAGAATGTTGTGCTTTCAAAATATATTGTGGGTTTCTTATTTTTATTGATCTAGTGTGCCTAGGATCTATTAGCTCTTGCAATGTGCAATTTAAATCAAATCTAGTTAATTTGGATTCCATTTAAATTTTCCAAAAATCATCATCTTTTCCCAACCTTTCGACTACCATATATCTTTTTTTTTGTCCATACGACAAGTAAAAAATACTTTCGCTGGGTGATGTGAAGTTAATAATAATTATATTAAGGAAAGGACGCTGTAATAAATCCCATTCAAAACATAATACGTGTAGTGTCCATCTAATATTACTAGTCACAGTAAGTTCATTAGACAAATTAGGAATGGAAAAGGGTGTGAGAGAGAACATTGTGATCAAAACTTATTCCATGAAGGGAGTTGTGTTACGATCTTAGTATGTGAATATGTAAAGTTCATTTAATAATTTTAAATTTTTATTTTTTTTAAATCTTGGCCTTGGCGTGAAAATTTATTTTGGAATGTGTTGCATTGAACAGACTTGTATTCAGTGCTGATACAAGTCAGGTTTAGATGAGGTGATTGGGTGTGTGATGTTTACTCTTCCCTTTTTTCGATACGAACCCAGTTTTCTCAGGAGGGATATTATTGAGCAGTGGCGGCTCGTGTATAGGCACTGCGGAACTGCAGCACCCCCTATTTCCACTTGATATCATCGATAACATTTAATATAATGAGTACTTTTTTCTTTAATTCTTTCTTTATTTTTGTGGTACAATATATATTCCTTAAGCTTAATATCAGTACTTCAGTAGCCATCCCCCAGTTTATGAAAAAGATACAAAAATCTTTGTATGGAACTGTGTGCTTCCCAGTGCCAGCGACGTGGTGTTTGACCATTGTGCGCATGCGCACATAGGAGGGGAGTGGGGAGGAAGGCGGGACTGCCAGGTAGAGGCACTGTTGCTCTCGCAGTGCCGGCTCTGGCGTGATGGTGGAAGGAAATTTTTTTACTCAGCGTGTGTTGTGCTTAAAAACCGTGTACCATATTCTTGAATGTGATAAAGTGTAGAAGAGTGTAGGATTAGATTATTATTCTGCTTCCAGCTATTCTATTTGATTCATTTTTTTCAGTTCTTTTATTTAACAGAAAACCTTAACCATGGCCATGTATACCCAAAAAATAAGTTCTGTGACTGTAAGTGAACTTCAACAGATTAAGTTTTCACAGCTATCTCTTCATGAGAAAGTTACAGTTAAGAAAATAGGTCGTTCAACACCTGATATTCTAATATCTCAGCCAGGCAAAGGCAATAACAAGAAATATATTCGTAACTTTAATTCTGAATGGTACCAACGGTAAAGTTGGCTTTGTGGCTGTGAAGTAAAAAATGCACTGTTTTGCTTTCCGTGTTTGCTGTTTGGAGGTGATGTACCGTGGACAAAAGATGGTTTTAGAAATATAAACAAAATGAAAGAAAAAACTGAAAAGCATGAGAAGTCAAAGAAGGACGTTGATAATGTTGTTTTACTGTCACTTTTAGGAACCGTAATTATTAAGGAGAAACTTAGTGAGGCATACAGACTTTCAATCAATGAACATAAAATAAAAGTTAAAAAGAACCGTAAAATTTTGTCCAAAATAATAGATTGCATTTACTTTTGTGGAAACTTTGAAACTCCCTTACGTAGACATGATGAAAAAGACGATTCAGTAAATCACGAGGTATTTAGAGGATTAGTAAATTTTGCATCTAAATTAGATTCAGATTTGAAGAATCACTTATAAACCAGTGCAGTCTTCAAAGGTGTTTCTAAGACCATTCAGCATGAGATACTTGACTGCCTGCTACAAATATACCAAGAGGAGATAAGGACGGAAATTAGAAAAAAGCTTCTTTTGTAGCTGTCATGGCTGATGACACAACAGATGTTTCGGAACACACTCAAATGGTCCTTGTTCAGCGGTACATATTGAATGGAGAAATATTTGAGCGTTTTGGCGGATTCTTTATTCCAGAAAATCAAACTGCATATGGCATATCAAAAAGTATTTTAGAACAATTGGACATAATCCTTCAAGGAAATGGACAAAAACTGATAGCATTTGATGGTGCAAATGTCATGAAAGCTAAAAAAAGCAGGAGTTCAAGCAAAAATAAAAGCAGTTTATAGTAATAAACATTTCATTCACTGTTATGCACATCAATTCAATTTAATAATGAGAAATGCAGCAAGTATAACACAAAACAAAATAAATATTCTATAACATTCTGGCTCTTCCAACATTCTTCTCAAGATCACCACAACGTGTGTCCATTCTCAAGAAACATAACATTGCACGTCCGTCCTCTACAAGGTGGAATTTCAACATACGGACCATAAATATAATTCATGAAAATTTGCAACCTTTAAAAAACTGCCTTACTGAAATTCAGTAATCAAATGCAGATCAAACCATTGCAGAAGCAATAGGAATTTTAAAATACCTGAATGATGATAATTTCAAGTTCTGGTTTAAGCTTTTCCATCAGATTATGCCTCATGTTGAAATAATTTACAACCAAATGCAATCTCGAGAAATTAGTGTGTTTAAAGTTAATGAATATATAACAAATTTCAAAACTGCTATTTTAGAATTCAGAAACTCAAAGTACTGTGAGAATCCTTCAAAGACACTCATGGCAGAAGCTAAGGAAGTGTGTGACTATATATGTGTTGATATGATAGACTGATATTCTTCCACTAAACACTTAGTAGCTGCTAAATTGTTCAACAAGAATTGCCTCGCTAGATTTAAAAATGAACATCCCACAAAAGAGATAGTACTGACCACTGAAGCTTATCCCATGATTGACAAAGAAAAGCTTGAAACTGAACTAAAAGTATTCTATTGTAGGACTGATATGAATGAATATTGCAAATTAATTGAGCTGCTAAAATTTATCTTGGAAAATAATCTAGATGAGGTTTTTAGTGAAATTACGAAACTAATGAAAATCCTCCTGACAATTCCCATGACTACATCAGAGGCAGAGCACTTCTTTTCAACATTGAAAAGAATAAAAACTTTTTTAAGAAGCACTATGAATTCGGAAATACTAAATGCGCTTGCAGTACTTACAATGGAGAAAAATTTCCTCAATTGTCATCCAGAGATCAAGGATAAAATTATTGAACTTTTTGTGCAAATTAAAACAAAAAGAATGGATTTCATTTTTAAATGCATAGATCAAGCTTGAACTGTAACAATTTAAGTTAAAGTAAGTAAAAAATGTTTTGTTTTTTTTTGTTAAGATTTTATCAAGTTCATGAATACATTTTCCTTTTATACATGTTATTTTCCTTTTACACAATTTTAAAACAAAGGCTAAACATTTTCTGAAGCAGCACCCCCATTAATTTTAGTTATGAGCCGCCACAGTTATTGAGACAGGTCTTATCCGAACAATATGAGGATCCTTGCCAAGGAATCAATATAATATCTTGTACGATTTGTTTCTTAAGTTTTAGATTTTTTTTTTTAATTTTTGAAAAAAAATTCACCTATTTGTATCCCATGAATTTTTCTTTATATTATCTTTATTAAAAATAACCTATGAACTTCAAAATATTCAACAATGCTTTGACCACATGGGGAAAACAAAAATAATGTTATTTTGGGATTCCTTGCAGTAGCCACTAATATTTATTATTAATGCATATTATTGAATTCTATCAGCACTCGTATAGTTATTTTAAAGTAAATAGGTAAAACGTTATGAGTTCTTTAAAATATTTTATGCCTCTAAAAATTCAATTCTGCACCCTTTTTGAGGCCCAGTCCAACCATGGTCTACTTGACGGATAGCATGTATTTCTGAACAATTTGAAAGGCTACCCTGACCCAAAAAGTTAATAATTATTATATATTAAAAAAAAAATTCAATCCTCAATACAAAATAAATGTAAATAATTTGATACTTACCCGCCTCGGTGGCGTAGTTGGCTAACGCGCTAGTCGTGTTGAGCCAGACCATCGAGGACGGGGAGATAGAGGTTCGAATCTTGGTTGGGTGAACTGTGGGTGGTTTTTCCTAAATGGTTTTCCACTCTCCCTCCACGCAAATGCGGGTTCACCTCCTCTAAATTCAACCATCCCAATTCCTAATCCATACTAATCCATTAGTGTAATTAGTACTTAAGCGTATAACCCGAACGGGTAGTAAGACGTGGTGCTAAATATTATTATTATTAATTTGATACTTTGTGTGTCGAGAGTCATCATAATGTGCGTCTACTTGAGCATTATTCATTTTGAATTCAATTTTGGTTTTGAATATTTATTATTTTACCACAGGTATGCTTTGATCGTTATACTCTTTTTAACATTTATTTTAAGTGGTTTATAATATTTTACGTAATACATTTCTCTTTGTATGTTAACTGACACTTTAGCCTTTAGCTAGGTCGATAGCATGTGTACTTACTAAACTAAGGATCCCGGTTTCGATTCCAGGTAACGTTGGTTATTTAACTTTAGTAACATGTTATGTATGTCACAGTTAAAAGCTAGTTTGTAAGTCGTGTACTGAAATAATCATTGTTTTCATAAATCCCCATTGAAAAAAATAATATTTTAAATGTTATATTTGTGAAATAATTTTGATGTAGTTTCACTTTCTGGCTTGCAAAGATTTTTTGTTTGTTTGTTAAGACTTAGAAAAAAACATCTGAAATATTCTAAATGGTCCTTTGGACAAGTGTCAAGGCTGTTAGTGTTGCCCTGTCAAGCAAACAATAGGATTACTGCCGACTGAAACTTGGGTTCTACTCAGACACTTCCTCTCTCTTTTGGCTTGAGTAGGTGTGGTGGGGGTTGTCACCCCATGCTTGTAATAAACCTAAATTTATGTAACTAATGATATATTTATAGCCTAGGGAAAAGGTTTACTTGATTAAATATTATATATATTGTAAATTACACACAAAACTTAAGATTTTATGGTTTTTTAATCCAACCATTTTCAAAATGTGTTTATTGAGTGTAACATTGTAACATGTTACATCACACTACCCCCATATTAAGCTTCACACAAAGGTTTTCCTTAAGAGTCATACTACCCACTCCGTATAAAACCTCAATATTAATAAACTTCCTGAAATAGTAAGCTTCTCTATTGTAGTCCAATGTAGGTTCAGTATATATCGAAAACAATATTAAACAAGAATAAACTCCCCGCAATCACAAATTGTTCATGTACTTACCATGTGTTTCTTCTGGCTAGAACTACCTTCAAGACTGGAGTCCACACCTTGAGTCCTAAATCGAAGAGTGGGTAGAACAAGCCATAGTGCGCCCACAACTGAGGTTCCAAGCGGACAAGTCAAATCGATCCTTTCGGAACTAGCCGAGGAGAACAACTAACTGAAACTATCCTGCCGTCCAGCGGGGAAGACGAAACCAACCACCAACTCATCGCGTGATGTATGTACGTCACATACACCAGTTAAACAGATCTCTATCCGCACTGGAGTGCGTGTTCGAGATAGCCAGCCAATCCTGGCCTGATCAAGGACTACGTGCTCGTCTGCATGCTTCAAAAATGACCGTTGGAAGCCACCGACCAATGTGAACATTCTCCCCTTTCAACTCTAAGCGACTAGTAACACTATTTATACCCTGCGGTTCTGAAACTCAGTGACCATTAATTATTCGACACTATCAAGGGAAGACATGTGTTAAACATTTGTTTTCAACGCCATCTGAAGAAGTCCTGTCCTGGACTAGGGCAATTTACAGGATGATGGCGTATTTAGTTTATATTACCTCGTTGATTTTAGTTTAATAAAATTGAATTATGACTAATTCAATTTTGAATTAATGTAATGTAATTTTTGGAATAAGCCAAAATAACTAAAGTAAATTATTTACTAATTTTT
The DNA here is from genome assembly GCA_902151455.1 of Timema bartmani. NCBI lineage: Eukaryota > Metazoa > Arthropoda > Insecta > Phasmatodea > Timematidae > Timema > Timema bartmani. The sequence continues at coordinate 68,704 of CABFWB010000871.1, forward strand.
TTTAAACTAAATTTAATTATGAGACAGTTAATCCATTTTCCGCCACTTAGACGTTAGTGTCAGTGAAGTCACGTAAATATTAGATTGCCACATTTATTAACTTGTTTTGTTAGAAGTATTTAATTTAAATTGACACAAAGTTTTGCAAACTAAGTAAGTGTAAATTCCTCCTTTTTTAATAATGTTTTCTAATTTAATTTGAACTAACATAAAGTTTTGCTGATTGGTAGAATTAGACTTAATAATTTTCCAAATTATTTGATTGAAATAACTTGTGGTTTAACTAGTCTTTTTGTATGTCATATTTTTTACTAGCAAATAGAGTTCTTGTTAACGACCTTCGCTGTGTCGACATTTAATAGTCCCGCGGGAGTTTGACTTAATGCCGGTAAGCCAAATTCTCGTGTTCATATAAATATCTGTGTGATATTAAATTTAACTTTATCTTTAACTCTGTCTGTATTCAATGTAGTGAAGCAGACACTTTGGTAACCATTTCAAAGATTCCCATTAGGCTCTTTTTTGTAGTTCTGTCTAGATATTTTGAAAGTAATGATTAGCTTATACAGCCAAACGTTTAAGGTTATTTTGTATATATTCACTGTTGTGAAACTGACAGTGTAGTTTTGGCGAGTTGTTGTCTCTTCCAGACTGAGCTAGTAGACTTAAAAATATGTTCCATGTGGAAACATTCGCATGATGAAACTGCGCTTTAACATTGATATGATTTTCAACATACTTCCGATGGATTTTTGAAGCCATGTAATTTATTGTTTCATTTGTTGTTATCTGGAATAAAACATTCATATTGTTATATAATTGTTGCTAATGTCTTGCTTTCTTTGTCACATATTTTATGTTAGATTACCCCCCACCTTCCTTTTAGTCTAGTGTGGGCGTAGCTAAGAGGTAGTAGAGTGGGTGGAACATGAGTTGAATTTTAAAAATAAATGCATAAAAAATATTAATTATATAATTCTCTAGCTATTTAGAAAAGTGTCCATACAGTCTATCTAGAATTTCGGCTGCAAATCAGTTAATTTTACTGTATATTAGTATTAGGTGCTATGCGACTTCACCTTGACTATATCATGAGTGTGGTTATAATGGTTGATTATGAAAACAATATGCAAGTTATGAGGATTAAAATCCCAAGAAACTTCCTAATGGTTACTGGAAATGAGATGCCTATGGGAGATCAACTTACTCTGATTGTTGTTTTTACAAATGAGCTTCAATATTTTATTTTTGTTCAACTGGCCCTAAAACTGAAATGCCCATAATATTTACATTATTATGTATTATGGTTTAATTAATTGGGAACTTCCCCACAAAGCACATTTTTGATCAAAAACAAAGCAATAATATTTGAAGCGGTTAGGTTTGTATATTTTTAGTGAAAATGTGGAAATACCTTTTCTTGCATTTATTTTACATATTGTAAATACTCTTATGGGCAATTTGAATAAGTTTCCAATCAATGCAAAAATCACCTCTCTATATAATAATCATAGAAAAATTAAGTGCATTAAATAGCAAGACAAGTATATCAACAATTCCAACTTCTAATCAACTTTCCACGTAACAGCTATAAATTTGCGAGATTATGTAATTTTTTTGCTTGCTGCTATAATATTTTGTACACGTTAATATTGTTTTGATTAATTTCTTATCTCATCCTCATAATAAATACTGGATTTTATTAGGATCTGTACACTAAACTATCTACTTGTATTTCTAAAATTTAAACACAATTCTATAGTTTCATTGGTCAAATATAGTTTCTATTTATTTTCAATGTATTTCTAGTCCTCAATAATTTTATAAAAACTTAATCAGTTCAAGCTAGCTTTTGTTCATTAAATTTAATAATAAAAACATTGATTAAATTACTTGCAAAAATAAGATATTTTTACATATTATATTTTTATTCTTATAAACATTTGCAAAAATCAACTTAATCTATAATGCTAGTATTATAAATTTTTTTAAATGAACGTAGTCATTTCCGTTTAAATCGACTGGGAAACTACCTTGTGGCGTCATTGTAGAATAAAAGATTTGGCCTAAATTAGGTTTTATATTGTTAATTACCCAAAGGTATGTATTAATGTATCTTATAATTTCCCTCCGTATGTTAAGCATTCATTTATGATTAGTTGTTTTGTACTTTCCCTGATTTAATTAGCGGCATTTCCTACTTTCGGTTGTAATTGCCTCCATTTTTTTTTAATCTGTGCTTTCCATTTTAATTCGCATATTTATTAATTACATGATAGATGCATTAAATGTAGTTTAATGGGTGTGTAGCTTAGCATTAAGTATATTATGTTTAGTTGGTCGTCCAATAATGATACTTAAGAAATCCCCCAAATCCGAAATCAAAATGGAGGATCTTAATTTAATGATCAGATTGGCCCGGTTCAGGACGGACAACCTCGAGTCTATAAAATACCACATGAGGTGATAATCTTTACACAATGTTTTATAATATTACAATTATGATTTTGATACAATGGTTAGTATCCTATTACAACTACAAATTTATTTACAATAATGAGTCAACTCAATATCTCCTATTAGGTGACCTGGTGGTCTAGGGGTAAGGTGTCAGACTTCTGTGCTGAGGGTCCGGGGTTCAAACCTCGATCCCGGCACAGATTTATCTGATTGCCGAACCCTTCCTTCACCTCTGGTAAGATGTGTATTAATCACAACTTGTGAATGTGAGGAATGCCAGGCCTCCACTGTGGTTCGGATCCCACGTTAAACTGTAGGTCCTCCATTTCATCTCGCAATCACCCTACCATTACACATTGTAAGTGCGTATAACCCGAACGGGTAGTAAGACGCGGTGCTAATAATAATAATATCTCCTATTGGGTCAAGCCAAATACTGAAAACTTTGAAAAAATATTTTTATGAAAATAACGGAAGGCCACAGACAAGCATAAACCAGGGCTGTATCCGAATAGTCAAGTACACTTGACTTGATGCAGACTTGATAAATTTACACTTTACAAGTACTTGAGATCTAAGACTGCAACAGATTTTTTGAATGGAAAACAACCCTTTACACACCCTTAAGTCAGCAGTGCTGCTTCCTACCAGTGATCTTAGAAACTATTTTAAACGCCATATATCAGCAGGGAATGAAAATGAATACAACACTTTAATATCCATTCCCGCTTTTCACTAAACATTTCCAAAAGAACACAAAAACACTACAACAAAAGCAGTACCGGTATAGTTAAAATACTTTACCACAGATCACATTACTCTAGCAGACGAAAAATTAAACAGTTGCCAGTCAAACTCTGCATCGACGGCGTGTCAAGGGTAACATTGCCGTCACCCTTGGTCTTAAGGGCTTGTGTAGGGTGCATCGGCACACTTCTTGGCTATTTGGACAGTTCTACACTTGATCACGTGATTGCCAATGCAACTATCGAGTGTCAAGGGTCGACGGCGCGTGAAGTAGACTATTTGGATACAGCCCAGATCTTCAGCCTTGTGAAAGTTTTACTACTCTCTTTGAACCAGGTTGAGTCCATCAACATTGTGTTTCACTGATGTCAATGCTCAGTGATAAAAGCACTTCCAAATGTGGAGTCGACTTTTAACGTGTTGATTATAAAGAGACCATTGTAATCGCAAAGGGCAGTTTCCATAAGCTCGTTGTAAAGAGGGGGTTGACTTGCTACTTAAACCTAGCTTTGTTGAAGCCGGCCAATTAACTTGTGATATATATTTGTGTCCTCGCAACAATGTTTAAAATTTGCTTGTTTTTAAATTAAAAAATGCCTCTTGATGGGACTGAGCTTTCCAACAGAGCTGATCCATTTTAACCCGGAAGCTGTGGATCTGTTGTATACTTTGTGCACAAAACCTACCAGACACTTTCTTACCTTGAGCACACTGGCTATTTGGTTTATCTAATTGGTTAGAGAAGACTAAGGCAGATAGGAAGTCAAACCGCATTTGCTAGAGAAAGGATGGGAAAACACCCTCAATTCACCCATCCATTAAAATAATTTTTTCAAAACAAGGCTAAAATAACAACAATAATAGTTTTATAAATATATCTTAATATATATAATTCTTCTGTACGTGTGTATGTCACTGAAATCCTCCTAAACGGCTGGATCGATTTTGATGAAATTTTTTGTGTGTGTTTGAGTGGGTCCGTGGATGGTTTAGATTCACAATTGGACCCGGTAGGTGGTGCTGCAATCGGGTTCTAGGATTTTTATTTTTATTTTTTAGGGATTTTTTGGGGGAATTTCTTTTATTAGATTTTTTTGCATATCAGAACATGTAACCTCAAAATTTCACACACACCCTGATATGTTTTAACGCATTATTGTTTTTATACTAAACAATATTTGTAAAAAGTTTTACACTTGGAGAACTCCAATGAGCTTGCACTATTTCTTCCTGTTGTCGAATTGTATTTTTTTCTGTAGAATCACAATTTCACTTACTGGAAGAGATATTTTCAGCTCTCGTAGTTCACTCTGTTGTTTGGCATTGTATATATGTCTTGAGAGGCCTTGTAATTGCTGAAAAAAATCTTTTTGCTTCAAGTATATTATCTGTAATTTCTCCTTGGAACTACTTTTCCTCTATCCACACCACATTAAATAAGGCACAATTGTACTAAATGAGGTTATCAATAACTCAGCATTTCCTTGATAGGTACAAACACATGCTTCTTGGTTTCTGTGTCATTGGCATTACTTGCTCAGGTCAGAGCTGCTTAAACTTTGAAAATTAAAGAGGAGCAGGATTATAATCTTTGATAAAGATGATGTATGCTTCTTCAAGATTTACTAAAAGTAATCTCTTCTGTCTCTGTTCATGTCCTTGTTCTGTTTTAACAGATTTAAAGTCTTTTCTTCCAGGGCATTGCCAGCTAATATCATCCCGAACAAAGAAATCCTTGACTGCATTAACTATTTTATCAGATATAGCATCACTTGTTTTTCTTTCTGAAAATGTCACTTGTCTTTATGGCACTTTAAGACCAGCAATTTTAAAAACAATGTTGCTCGTCTTTGATGTCACAAATTTAATAACTTTCCTATAACTTCAACTTTTTTATTTGGAGAATTGAGTTAGGCTTTTTTTTAACTCTATTAGTTACCTTTCCCAAAGCTACAGGTGACATTATTTTAAAGGAGTTATCAGCTGAATTTTCAGTTTGTCTTTTCAACTTTTGTCTTCTTTTCTGATCTCGTACATATTGCCCTAGTTTACTTACTCCTCGGTGTTTTTCAAATGTTCCCTGTTTTTGTTTTATTCGGGCGCTGTCCTTTTTTTTTAATCTTCTTCTTCTAAATCGAGTTTATTTTCCTTCTCTCTCTGTATTCTTTAAACCTTTGTGTGCCAGTTTTAGCCATAGGAGCCTATTCACTTTACTATTGTGACAGGTTATAAAGTGAGATCAACTAAATATAGGACTGTCAATAAAGCAGTGAACTATTAAACTGAAATATTTACTGTCAATTTTTAGCTAAACACTACAAAAACATTTTCTTTATTTGAACAATCTCTAATAAACTTCAATACCATTTGTTAAACACCCAAAGAACACATTTAAATAAAAAATGGAGGGAAACTAAACAAGGGGTGTATGCAGTTTAGCCAACTCATTAATAAAAATCCCTCAAAATTAGGCTTCATAGTTATTTTTTAAATGTCAATATATAACTGTTATTGTTTATATTTTCTAAGTCAGTAATAAATCTATGACCCTAAAATTCAAGGAGCTAATTAATGTACTTTAAAAGTAAAGGAGACAAAAATTCTACACTGGTAATGTATTACAAAAATACCAGAAATTAAAAAAATATATATTCCAATTTGTTATGGAAAGAAATTTCAATTTTTTTGTGCAGATAGGGGAAGGCTATTCCCAAAAGTTAGATGAAAGGTAACAATCCAAAATATGGGAAATAACTCTTGTTTAGTAAATTACAATAATAGAGGAAAATACAAATTTTTAACCTAAGTTATTGCAAGGAATTTAAAAAATGCTAATTTCCTTCCATAACACAAAAAAAATACAAATTATTTTATCTTTCCTGATAAATAAGTAATTTACATTAATATTATGGACTAATCATAAACCATTCTTGAAACTATATACCTTTAGCTTTCCTATGGTATATGATGATTAATAGTTTTCAATTAATTACAAATCCATGTTGATGTCCACAAATACTGTGGCTTGACCCATATTGCACATGTGTGCAAACTCCCAGTGTATTTAGCTAGAAATAGAGGCCACATTCATATTTTCTAGATAAGCTCAAAGGTATTTAATTACATTTGCTTGCACGAGTAATGAACAAAAAGTAATAACGATAGGTTTGATTTAATCTGTTCAGACTAATTCATGACTAAGAGTATTGAAGAATATTTGTATATTGAATGTCAAATCTGTAATTGAGGTATAGAACGGACTATGTTATGTAAAACAATGCAAACAGGTATTGTACACAACTTAACTCACATGATGCCAACAAGAATGTTTGTTAGAAGTAATTTGTACATGTGCCACACAGTTGTGCACACACACTAAATAAGCATGATAATTTAAACATTTTTCGACACTCCCACTAAATGAATACGTGCTTACAGTTACATAAACGGTTAGAAATACAGCTGATTTGAATATAATTAGCTTCTAAAAAAATAGACAACTTTATATACATATTAATTTCAATGAGAAGCCTTTATTAGCACTCCAGTCTTGCCATTCCAATTGCAGCACGGAATGTCTGAAAAAAACCACATGGAAGAGTTTTGGTTAGTATATCTGCTAACTGGTCTTCAGAGGGTACATGTTTGATATCAATTTCATTGTTCTCACATAAGAAGTGGTAACGCGTCTATGTGTTTAGTTCACTTGTGAAACTATAGGTTTCGCACCAGACTCATTGCACTTTGATTATCAACTGCTAGAACTTTGGCTTCTCCCAATGTTTCTCCAATGTCAAGTAAAATACGTCTCAGCCAGATTACTTATTTGGTCACAGTTGATGCAGCAATGTAATAATAATATTAATAATAATAATAATATTTAACACTGCGTCTTACTACCCGTTCGGGTTATACGCTTAAGTACTAATTACGCTAATGGATTAGGAATTGGGAGGGTTGAATTTAGAGGAAGTGAACCCGCATTTGCGTGGAGGGAGAGTGGAAAATAATTTAGGAAAAACCACCCCCAGTTCACCCGACTGAGATTCGAACCTGGATCTCCCCGTCCTCGGCGGTCGAGCTCAACACGACTAGCGCGTTAGCCAACTACGCCACCAAGGCGGGTGATGCAGCAATGTACTCAGCTTCGTTAGTGAAAAGGGAGAATTCTCGTTGACGTTAATAAGCCCATGTTACATGGCCGTTGCTCATTTGAAAAGGTAGGCCTATATGGTTGTGGAGCGTAGGGTGTCAAAGTCTTTTGCGAAGTCAGTCCGAGTAGCCAATTATTGGAGGTGAATTCTCACTCCTTGTAAATTCAATGCCATAGCTGGATGTGTCTTTTAAGTATTTTAAGATGCGTTTGACTGCAATACAATGACTTGGTCCACAGTTTGCCAAATATTTACTCACATTTTCACCTGTGTACATATAATGTCTGGTCGACTAACTATTGCAGCAAACATTAAGCTTTCAACAGCTTCACACTAGGGTACTTTTCTTTATTTATTTTCCCCGTTGTTAGAACTTATTATTATTATTATTATTATTACCGCGTCTTACTACCCATTTGGGTTATACGCACTTAGGCTTATGTGAAATGGTAGGGTGATAGCGAGATGAAATGGAGGACCTACAGTTTAACGTGGAATCCGAACCAAGGTAGAGGCCTGGCATTCCTCACATTCACAAGTTGTGATTAATACACGTCTTCTCAGAGGTGAAGGAAGGGTTTGGCAATCAGATAAATCTGTGCCGGGACCGAGGATTGAACTCCGGACCCTCAGCACAGAAGTATGACACCTTACCCCTATACCACCAGGTCACCCTGTTAGAACTTAAGTGAGTGTGTGGATCAGCAGGCACATTGTTTGGCTTAGTCTTCAAGATTGCATTTTTTAATTATTTGTTTTATATAGTTGGTCTGGTGTAAAAATATCGATCTATTCAGATTATTTTGTTTTATTTCGAGACTCACAAAGTAATTTGGTTCACTGATTGTGACTTAAAAAGTTTTCAGTTTGAGTACAAGTTGTAGTGCCATTTGGTTCTCAGCCATGATCAGCCCATCATTGACATATAATACAAGTAAAACCTTTGTTTCATTGAACTCGCCTCGATAAACACATTTATCTGCAGTACTTTGACTAAATCCAAACATTTTCAGGAAACTGTCAAACTTTTCATTCCAACAACGTGGTGATTGAGGCCATAAAGGGACATTCTTAACTTGCAAACAAGGTTTTTGTCCATGTTGATTTGGTGCAGACATTTAGATGTCTTCCTTGAGCTTACCACACAAAAATGCAGTTTTCACATTGAACTGCATGATTTCATAGCTTTGTTGAGTAGCGACAGCGCGTAATAGTCTTACCGCATTGTGTGAGAGTAGGTGTCATTGTAGCCAACCCCTTCTTTTTGTGTAAAACCTTTAGCACATGTCCTTGATTTGTTTCATGAAATGTTTCAGTCTCCAGTGCGTTTTACCTTGAAGACCTATTTTGAACCTATAGCATTTTTACTGAGGGGTAATGATACTAGTTCTTTTCCAGTGTATCAAGCTCTTTGATTGCACCAGTCCACTGCCCTGCATCAAAACTCTTCATGGCTTCCTCATAGGTTTCTGGTTCATCTATTTTCACCAGGTTAGCTTCATAGTGTTTGGGAGTCCTGGTGACATCTTTAGGTCGCGGCTCATAATTTGCTTCATTGTACCCAGGTTTTTCATTATCATATTCAGGAGTTTGAGGGTACATCCTCCTGCTAAATTCTTAGATCATAATGATGTGTGTTTTCTATCAATACTGGGATTGTGTTTCTTTGAGGAATAAAACTACTTGAATTTTCATTGAAAATCACATTTCTTGAGACTGATTTTCCATGCGTTTTGATCCAACAAAAAATAGTTGGATGAATATCCGTCATATCCTACAAGGATGAGTTTCTTGCTCTTTGGCATCGGTTTGTTGCTCAATTTCTTAGGTACACGCATGTATGCCTCGCTGCCAAAGCTTCTTAGATGCTATATCACAGGCATTTTTCACCCCATATTTCATAGGGTGTCGAGTTTGGTTCTTGAGAGGATGGAGTCCTGTTAAGAATATAAACAGCTGTGTTTACTGCCTCTTGCCATAAATATGTTGGCATATCCTTTGCATATAACACTGAACATACAATTTTTACTATGGCTCTCATGTCATGTTCAGTGCTACCATTTTGCTCAGGGGTATAAGGTGCCGTTGTTTCAACCTCATTTCCATGTTTTAACATATAATTTTTGATTCCCTGATTACAGTATTCTGTCCCAATGTCATTATATAGGTTCTTGATAGAGTATTCATATTTATTCTTGATTGTCTTTGCAAAATCTTTGAAACACACATCTTCTTTGTGCTTGAGGAAGAATACAACATGATAGCCTGAACAATCATCTTTAAATAATTTAAAATATTTAGCACTCTGAACGAATGGTGTTGACATTGGACCGCACACATCACTGTAAATTAGTTCACCTGATTTGGCGTTGGCATACTTTGAGGGTGAAAATGGTAATCTGTCTTGATTACCATACTGACATGACTCACAGAAAAAAACATCTAGATCATTAATACTTACACCTTCAACCAAACCTTTGGTGACCATTTCACGCAATGCTCTCTTATTTATGTGTCCAAGTCCCTGCCACAATTTTAGACTACCATTCGCAGTAACATTTAGGCCTACTTCTTGATGGGGGATCTCTGTACAGAATAACATCCGATACAGATTGTTGGTTTCACGGACCACATTTGCTACTAGTGCACCATCTTCGTAAACTTTTGCATATTTATCTTCCTTAAGGATCTTCATTGCTTTTCCATTTATTACACCTGAGAAAAGACTTTTTCTTGGTTAAGAAATGTACAAATAATTTGTGATGATTGAGCTAACTTACCTTTGATCACTTTTTCTATTTTGATTTTTCCCCTTACCCTCACAGGAAGAAATTGGTTGTTTCCAAGCAAAACACTCATATTGTCCACAGTCTCTTCAAATTTGGAAAAATAAATGCACTTTCCGACTGTTCACTTGATGTAAGTAATACTGTCCTCTTCATCCTACAGACGTGCTTTTATATTTGGGACTGTCTATCTGGCCCCATCTAAGGAAATTCAAGTTTGTCTAAAGTTTTGAAATTTAGGAGGTAGACTACCAATAATTTTAGTAATTACAGTAACATTACTAAGTAGTTTGCCAGTCTCACTCACTTGTTGCACGAGATTTTTTTATCTTAGCACTCTGCTGATCAATGGAGACGTGGGTGTCCAGTTTGTACTAATGAAAGTGCTCGTGTATTAGCATTTTATTCATTTCCCATTTTTGCTCAAAGATAGACTAATTTCTCTGGCATTTCTTTAGACGAGTCACAATTTTCAACTAATGTGATCTGTGATCCATTGCTGTAGTGAGTGTAAACATAGCAATTGCGTAGTCTTTGTGCCACTTCTCAAGTTCCTTCTCTTTGTCTATTGCTGGCTTTTTTTATGGGGCCTTTTGCAAAATCAAAAACTCTTTTTGCCTTTGAGACACATTTCATCTGAAATTAACATTGATGATAATTATTGCAGTCAAACTCATTTACATGTTTCACATTATAAACTTTTTGGCCATTATTTCTACTTTGGTCTCACTAATCGTAACTACAAACACATGACACAAGGCTGATTGCGTGAACCTAAAAATGGTGAGTGGCGTTGCTTCCAAACACAAATTAACAAACCGAATTTGTGGTTTACCCAACAAACCGTTTTTATGGGATATTACATAAATATTTGTGCAGTTGTTGGGTGCCTGGGCCTGCTAAATTTGTAATTTAGGTGTAGAAAGAACTATATTTAAATGGAAAATGATACACACAGTAATTGTATACAACATAACTATCACATAATGCCAACAAGAATGTTTGTTAGAAAGAATGTATAAAGTCTGTTCAGCGTAGGAATTATTTTCTGAAAGGCCTTTTTCCCTACCAGAAATCCATTATATAATAGAATAATGGTAGGAAAAAAGACCTTTCAGAGAGTAATTCCTACCATGAATGGAGTATACATGCGTTGCATAGTTGTGCATTCACACTCTTGATTAAGGGGTTAGTTAGGCCCAAACAATCATGATATTTTAAACACTTTTGACACATCATAAAATCTTTTCATCGCAATTAACTCTAATATTTGGCACGTGATTTTGTTGGAATTCACTTTTACGCGTTTTTAACATTAATATTGATTTTTTAACGGTAAAATAGTTTATCAAAATAAATTAACATGCACTAATCATAATTTTAAGGTGTGAAACTAATAACAACATTTGAAATATTGTGCGTTTGTAAAACTCACAACTGAATATTGTGTATATAAATACACTACCACCTCTTATTCATTAATTCTACAGTGTGCCTATTCATTAGGTAGTGTTGATAGTAAAGGGTCATTCCATTTTAACTCAACAAATTCAATGTGCTCTACCATTTTTGATTTTGATAGAAATTGGAGTGTCCATTCCCCCTACCTCCAAGACCTCAAAAAACATTTTTTTTAAATTTTTAAATGATATATCCCTTGATATATAGGATATTTGTTTAGTGGCCAATAAGGTCGAAGTTTACTGCAAAAAACAAACATTTTTGACCCGTTTTGGAAATTTAAAACCCCATGAAGAGCTTGGAATAACAAATACACTTTTTTTTTTCTTATATTCATGTTTATGTACTTATTGTATGAAAAAAAATTCTAAAGTACATTTTAACAGTTTAAAAAAAAATTGATTTGTTATTCAAAGGTGTTTGGGCGCTATTAGGGTTTAAATTTTCAAAAAATTGCACTTAAATGGAACAAGTAATGCAATACTTTTATGCTTCATTTTCTTAAGAAAAACAAATATTGGGGTAAATATGTTATATTATTTTGCTTTTTTCATTCACTGTTTATATATATATATATAAGAGAGAGAGAGGGAGGAACTCTGAAGGAGTAGATGCCAGTCAAGTGTTCCTGCTGTAAGAATCTTGTGAAGTCCAGTGAAAGTGTTTCAGATGTCATTTAGGTCTATTTAATTTCAAGATCAAAATATGTGGCACATAATTATTACAGTATATTTTGGTGAAGCACTGTGCTTGTTAAATTAGAGTAAAAGTGTTTGAATCTCGCTCAGGTGACTGAGTTTTCTACTCTCCCTCCATGCAAATGCAGGTTCACTTCCTCTTTATTCAACCTTCTCAATTCCTAACTCACTCGCATAATTAGCACTCAAGCATATAACTCGAACTGGTAGTAAGACGCGATGCTAACAAGGGGAGGCCACGACGTTCGGATCACGGATTATCTTTAAACTTTGTACCCTTTTAGTAGTCCATTAGGACAACATAATGTGCGAGTAGTAAGGCGTACTACTTAGGCGTTTTCGAGAAAATCGCAAGAGAAGTTTTACGCGTCGAATATGTACTAATGCGTTGCGACAATGAGCACGATATGGTGGCGGTCGAGTGGTTAGCGTTCCAGCTCCGTAATCTCTAGATAGCTGGATCGAGTTCCGCTCATCTTTTTTTTTCAACACTGGTCATATTCTTTCATATATATTACAATTCAAAGGTAATATAAT
>CABFWB010000871.1:83727-105152 GCA_902151455.1 Timema bartmani
CTTGGGCATGTTGCCCCTCAAGTCTCTGCCCAAGGTCAGGTTGATGCTATTTATTTTGACCAAAGTAAGGTATTTGACTTATGTCACCATAGTATTATTTTCTCTAAACTTGGTAATTTTGGACTTTCTCACTCATAAGTAAATTGGTTCAGCAGTTATTTGCATGAAAGATCATTCACTATTAAAATTGATTCACACAGCTCAAATACATTTGTAGCACCCTGTGGCATACCACAAGGTTCTCATTTAGGTCCTCTTCTCTTTAATGTGTTTATTGATGACATTGGTAAATATTTGAACTAATCTAGTTATTTACTCTTTGGTGATGATGTAAAATTATTTAAAACTATCAAATCAATTGCAGATTGTATAGATATACAAAATGATGTAAATGGTATTCTATAATGGTCTTTGGAAAATGGAATGTCTATTAATAAATCTAAGACCAAATCTATATCTTTTACTAGGAAAACTAATCCTTTCTTTTTTACTTATAAATTGGGCAGTGAAAACATAGTTCGCACCCTTTATATTAATGATCTTGGTGTTTTCCTGGATAACAAACTTTATTTCCACTATCATGTTGATCATGTAATTTCCCATTTATTGAAATTACTTGGACTTATTAAATTTATTACTTTATCATTTAAGAAATTTGACTGTTTTTTATGTTTGTACTATGCCCTGGTTAGATCTAAGTTAGAATATGCTACTGTTGCTTGGAATTTCATTACCTTAACTGACTCTCTTAGGTTGAAAAACGTTCAAAGAAAATTTGTCGCTGGGTGCCATAATAAATTTAGTAACCGGATTTATTATGATTATGACAGAATTCGAAACCTCTTAGGGCTCCAAATTCTCTTCTCGCGTGGATTTTATTGTAATGCCCTTTTTGTTTTTAATATTTTCAATAACAACATTTCTTGCAATTTTGCCCTTGATCATGTGGGCGTTCATATCCCTTCTCGGGCTTCTCGCAATCCAAAATTATTTTTTATCGATAGCTCTTATAAGGTAAGCCCTATAGGTCGTTGTATCCATAGCGCCAATTCTAGATTTGTCGAATTTGACTTCAATCATAAAAGAAAAGCTAAACTCAGAGAGTTATTTAAGGAAATCCCATATCAATAACTTATCATGTAGAGGTTCTGCTTATAATATTTAAATTTACAATATCCTGATCTATTTTTTGCATATTGTTACGGCTTTTAACCATTTTTTAGTTATTTGTTATTAATGTTATTTTTATTGTTATCATTATTAATTACTACCCTTTTCTTTTTTTGTAACTATTCATCAGTATATAACATTACTTAGCCATTTTTGTTTATCATATTTTCTCGTGTAAATATATGTATTTGTATGGTACTTGTGTACTTTTCAGTGCTGGCCTGTTATAGGTCTTACGACTATTGGCCAGCACTATACTAAAGGAAATTGAAATTATTATTATTATTATTATTATTATTATTATTATTATTATTGTACCTAGTAGTTTGCAGTTAGCCTATATAAAAGGGTAAAACATGATCAGGGGTATAAAAAAAAAGCATCTGAAAAGGTCAAGTAATTTGAAAAGGGAATTTTTTGTGGCCACCCTATATAATTTATTAGAAGTCAACAAAATATTTTTAAACAAGATTATAATACAATCATTATTCATATGTAATAGTTAAGCTAGTTAGTCTTCGAACATATAGGTAGTTTCATGTGAATGAGCATACATGAATTCTCAGATTGAATGGCTGATTGTTTGTTATCCCATGACTTATCTCTAATTTTCTAATATTAGAAAAGCTACAATCCTAATATTGTTACTTTTCGATTCACTTTATTCTTGTGTGTATTAAAAATAAGTTGTTTTGAGTTTTGTGACAAAGAAAAACAATTTATACTGTCATAAGCTTTGCATTCATTGTTCCCAATTTGGCTGCTGCAGGGTATCTTTCATCTGGGAAAACTGAAATTAGCCGGGAATTTGGCAAATCACAGAGAAAAAAAATCTGGCAAAATGTTGTTTTACTCAAAATAGGAAATATAGTAATCATTAAATCAGTCAATTACAATGTGATTCAAACTGTCTTTTTTTTTTGTAACTCTGTAATATATTTAATAATTCTCTTAACTCTTAGTAGATTATGTTATTACAAATTAAAAAAATAAGCTTATTTAAATCTTATTATTATTCATAAAAAAGATTAACTAAAAACATGGGGGGCAGAGTAAAGAGAAGGGTGTGACATGCTTTGACATACTTTTGAATCAGGAATTTTAGGAAATGATCAGGGAAAAAGTCGGGAATTTAATTGGTCAAGTTGAGTAGACACCATGTATAGGGTTATTTTATCAGAATTAGATGCTGTTTTTTATTTTTAACATAAAATACTGATGAGATTCACAGGTTGGCATCTCTGGTGTTAAGATAAGATTAACTTGGGTTAACACCTATCTGACTTTTTTTTTTCCTAAACAAGACCTAATTTATGACTTATACTAAGCCATATTCTAGGCCAATATTTATGATAGGCAGACTTTTTTTATAAACTGTTTAATTAAATAGGCTTATTTTCCCATGTTTCTTTCAAATCTGTTTCATCTCAAATTTGAAAAATAATCTTGTACAAAAATATAACAAATCAAATTTCAGAACGATTTACCAGCAATCAATTTAAACATAACCTTGAATTTCAATACTGTTCTAGTAAAACAGTCCTTATTTGTGGCAATATAATTTTTTTATTTTTAGTCTTTATCATATTTGGCGAGGCTAAGGCTAGTATGCCCTGTAATCTAACCAAAACATTGAAACTAAACAATCAACTTATAATTACAATTATGTACATTTAATAGTTAGCTTAGATACATTCATTCCTTCATTAATACACTTTTAACACTAATATTTTCATATTGGCAACAATTTTTTCCAAACAAGGTACAATATTTTTTACTTTAATATTATTTATACAACATGCAGATTAGAACAGTGTTATCGTGCTTGACTCTGACCCTCAAAGTAGTTGAGATACTCTGTCTGGATTTTTATGGATTTTTTGGTTTATCCAAGCAAATGCTGGTACATTTTCTTAATGTTTACTCCTATCCTGTTTGTAAAATTTATTATCTTGATTTGTCTAATGTAGCATCCTGTTTCCCTGTAGCCATGCCATCTCCACGGTCTCCAAGTCAACGTGCAACACCCCCTCCCCCCAGGATAGCACCTCGACGCTCACCAGGGTTCAGGACCAGAGGTCGCTCCCCAGACAGGAGAAGACGCATGGCCCCACCGGTCACTGCAGCAACTAAGTATGTCTCCAGTGGCCGTAGTGGTAGCCCTACCAGGAGCCGGGATAGGCGGGAGTTTAGACACTCGCCAAGAAGGTAACTAATGCCAACCTTGCAGACAAGTAATGATATGGCACCTTCATATTCCTAAACTAGTTTGACTGGTCACTCACTACCTGATATAAGGAATTAATCAGGCAAATTCTGTTACACTTTCTTTTACTGACTACCTTAATCCCTATCCATCACTCTTCATCAACACTCTTCTACACATATTTCACCTAGATGCCGTAAAGTGTGGTTTGAATACAGTCAGTGGGTGTGTTCCCAGTTACACTGAGGTTATTCCGTATTAAATCACCCAGCTGCTGCTGCATGACATTTTTGTAAAAATTGTATTTTTTGTACACTTGTTTCTACATATTCCAGTAATTAAAAACCAATTTTTAAAAAACAACTAATTTTCCTTGTTTTGTTTGCTATGGCCATTTTTCCAATATGGCCAACACTAGATTTATTGAATTTTAATCCTGTGTGAACCTTAGAATCCAAGTTGAATATTACTAAGATTAAACTCAATTCCAAATGTTTAATCTTAATATTGGAAGATTCGGATTCAATTCAACATTTTGAATAAATAAATCATATATTTGGATTTGATGGGCTTAGTTCAAAATTTGAATCTATAATTCATACTTTATCATTATAATATTTGTATTACTTCAGCGATCAAATAATCTGAAGATCATGCGCTTCCTTGACAAGTTATCTTCATCTTGGTCGGTCTAGTGCCTCTCTCCTCCAATCTCTGGCTACCCCCAGCTGGGTTAGGTCTTTTTCCAGCTCATCCCACCACCACAATTAAGGTCTTCCAAGGGGGCACGTTTTTCTCGGTATTCCTTCCAGCACTGTTCTGGGCATTGCATCTTCATTCTTCAGGCATCCTTGCCACATGACCAGCCCACTGGATCCATCTGCTTCTCAAGATGTTTGTGATTTTGCACCCACTTATCGCACTGTCGACTTCCTCGTTGGTCCTCTCTCTCAACGAGCCAGAGTATTTGTCGCATCACCCTCCTCTTGAAGATGTCAAGCTTGTCTTGATCGATCTTCCTTGCTCTCCAGGTTTCAGAGCCGTAGTTTACTATAGGACAACTGATGGTGATGTAAATATTGACCTTTGTTCGTCTTGATAGCTTTTGATTGAACATCGTATTTCATAGACTGAAGGGACACATGTTTTCTGCTTGGATCCTCTCCTTTATGTCATAGTCCACTTTATTACGTATGTTGAACCACACTCTGAGCTATTTGAATTTGTTCACTTGTTTGAAGCTCATCCTGCCTGGGGATGATGGGTCCTGGACTTGCTCCAGCCTCACCATCAGCATATACTCTTCATAGATATGTTGTCCCTCTTTTGTGACCTATTGCTTGACAACTTCTGTAATATGCTTTAATTCTGCCTTGTGTTGGCTCATCAACACAATGTCATCTTCATAAGTCCGGCATTTGTGTTGGCCGTTCAGCACTCCTTCCATTGTGGGTTATCTGCGTGTCTGATGACCCATTCTAGTGTTAAGTTGAAAAGTAGACAAAGTGTGTCACCTTGTCTCAGTCCACTTCTCACTTCAAACCTCCTCGACATCTCTCCATCATACAACACTGCTGCTTCCGGCCTGTGAATGCACAATCTTGTTAGCACAATCAGCTTTTGAGGTATTTGGAATTTGTTCATGATTTTAAATAGGCTCTCCTGGTGAATACTATCATATGACTTTTTAAAGTCATTGAACAAGGTGCTAATGTTCAGGTCATGCTCATAACACTTTTCCCAAAGATGTCTGTTGTTGACCGTCCCCTGCAGAAACCTGTCTGGTGAAAGCAGAGCAGTGCAACACATGCTCCGCAAATTTTTCCAATCCACAGACTAGGATCATGGAGAAAATCTTGTAGGTTGTGCTAAGGAAGGAGATACCTTGATAGTTGTTCCTGTCTGTCTTTCGGCCCTTTTTGTGTATTGGGCAGATTAGTGCTAGTCCCTAGGCATTTCCTCTGTGTTCCAGATCTTAACCATCAGTGTGTGTATCTGTTTGTGATATCATAATATTCGATTCTGATTTGACTAATAAATGTCAGGCAATTAGATCTG
Organism: Timema bartmani; assembly: GCA_902151455.1. Taxonomy (NCBI): domain Eukaryota; kingdom Metazoa; phylum Arthropoda; class Insecta; order Phasmatodea; family Timematidae; genus Timema; species Timema bartmani. The sequence continues at coordinate 89,162 of CABFWB010000871.1, forward strand.
GACTCTACTCGTAATTTTTTTAAGCATGAGATTCATATTCGATTTGAGTTATACAAGATTAGGATTCAATTCAAAAATGAAAATTATGGATTTGAACAGGCTTAATGAATTTTGATGTTGACAAAAACTTAATCAAATATTTTAAGAGCTAAAAGAGTTAAAGGCATGGGACAATCCATTTTACTGCTGTTAAAGTGTACTACATCTCATTCTATTATAAGTTTTGTCCAATCACAGCTTGAGTGGCTGAAATCTTGCCTTATGTTAAGCATTAGATTTGTTTATGAATGTGATTTTTATGCCTTTTAAAAAGTATGAAGAGAATGAATCTTTAAATACAATTTTTTGCCCTACCCCCAAAGTCTGTCTGTGAAATTTCAAGACTTAAAACCTTCTCCTGTTTATTTTATTAAGTCTTACACATGGCTGCTAACTCAAATTTACAAATATTCGGGCCTTAAGGTTGCTGGCCATCTCAGTCAACAAGAAAGTACCAATAGCTGTCAGGCCACACAGCTTAACATACAATGGTCTCTGTCTTTTACTGAAACTACTTCTCTATTCTGTCTAAGCTTATACTCCCTTTCACCCTTTACATATAACCACCCTTTATCATGTCATCAAGAAAGAGGGGAATACAACTATGAAACTCCTTATTTCAAAGTAAAATAGGAAAGCTCGTTGTGAGTTCTCAAATATCCTAAAATGTCTTCTTGTGGACCTATCAAAAGTTAACTGCATTAGTTAGAGTGGTGTTTCCTAATTAAATCTAGTCACAGAACCCTTTTGTATTTCGTACAACATAACAAAGTCCCTTAAATATTTTAACGTAGCATATAAAAATATGTGCAACGGGGGAAAAAAAGTTCTAAGTTCAAGGCCAAATAAATAGCTTTAGATTGAAAGTTATATCTTTCCAGGTGGATGGCAAGCAACTATACATTCTGTCCAGTTTCATGTTCTATAAATAAATGCAGCTTGTATATGTGCCTGTCATAGAGAGAAAATTATTAAGGTTTTACTTAAATTATTTTATTTATGTTCATTATTATCATTTCTCCCACAATTTAGGGCGCTACATAATAAAAATACAAATTATCTTTGTGTTTTATTTATAACCATAACACATTTTATTGTACATTCAAACATATTTTTCATATTAACTTTTTTTAAGCGCCTTGTTGGTTTACACTTTACAATATGCATTGAACAAGTCAAATACAACTCGGAATGCCTTTCTCGTCTTTCTGGGACTGTAGATGAACTTCCAAATTTTGTGCCCCAACAATGAGTAAAAACTTAATTTTTGGAAACAAAGTTAAGAGAATTTGTAAAATTCTTAAATAACCCTTGAATTCTTTAGTAATGTGTTCACCAGTCTTCCATAATACACTGGTTTGGTTTTTTCCTTGTACTTTTATTTAAATATTTGCATTTTTATAAGAGTTTGTATTTTTGTGAAAATATTGCCAAACTTAACTAATTTATGACCATCTCTCATTTTTAGCTTTTTATGGAAAGAGGTTTTTACTAGATATGTCATGTGCATAATATTTTTAAATTAATTTCCTTATTATCTTAAGTTTTTACTTTATAGGTACACTTTCAAGTTGCAATTATTATTTTTAGTATATCTTTTACTACCATTTTTGATTTTGATTAACTAAAATATCAAGTGTTTATGGAAACCTAGTGTAGTTGTTTCATAGTTAGGTTACGTATTTGTGATCGTCCAGAGGGGCCTGAACTTGATACCTGTTCTGTTTCAGGGAATCATACATAGAAACTCAAGCAATGAGACCTAGGTAATTTGGAAGCATAGTTTGTTAGCTGTAGTTACCAGTATCTGGCTGCGCAAGTGTCAAGACTTGGACACAATAATGCATGCATACACACACACACACATGCTGAAGAATTTTTTATATCAAAAATTGATTGAATAAAATTTATAAAAAAGAGAAAAAAAGGCCCTAAAATGAAATATTTAGATTGGCCAATACTGAATACGAAAACCTAAAATATGGCAGGAAATTCAAATCATGAAAATATTGAGTTTCAAAATCTCCTGATTGAAGAAATTTAATATGTCCGCTTTCAACTAAATATTTGAATAGAACCACTGGGAAGATTACATTATCCCAAAAGGAGCCCAATCTCACCAAATATTTGCTCCTTTCTATCAATTTGTTTTGAAAATATAGTTGAATATAACTAAAGTGATATGGAAAGCCCATGGCTGAAAACAATTTTTTTTTTTCCTAATCCTCATGATCTTTTTAATTGCATTTTTTACACTTTATTTAAATCTTTCATTGTAGTTATTTTATTTACCTTTGAAATCAAAAGGAAATGCTTCTAGGATTTGGAACTTTTTATTTTAATTAACTAAAATGTTAATTTTGCAGACATGCATATTTAGATGATTTGTTGAGGGATTTTGAATTATAGGCAAATTAAAACTAATTTTCACAATAATGTTTGATGCAAAATGCATACCGCTAACCTTATATTGAAAAATTTGCACTTGGGCAAAATGTTGCCAAGTTTTGATTTGAAATTAATCATTGATGACACGCTGAAGAAATGCCAACTCGCATCGTCCATATCAACCTTTATACCATACTCAAATATACATATATGTAAGGAAGCCCTCTTGTAGTTTGTTGTGAAGGAGTAGATTTACATGAACATAAGTTATTTGAAGAGTTTATATCAACAGCAACAGCTGATGAAAATCTTCAAAAGTGGCTAAACTGAATGACATATTGTTTTATAAAAAGAGTTGACAAGTCATGTTTTACTTATACATTATCTTATAGCAACCTCTCATAGTTTGCTGTGAAGGAGTAAATTGACAAGAAGCACACAGGTTATGGGAAGAGTCATATCGATGGCTACAGCTGGTGAAAATGTTAAAGGTTGTTAAATTCAGAGTGACACATTGTTTTATAAAGAATCATCAAGTCATGTTTTACTTGTACAGTACTATCTTATTATATAGTAAAAAGTTGGTTCACCTAATGGATAATATATCAGAGGTGTAAATCTACTTATAAAATTTAACAATAACATATTTTGTGATTCTTACAGAGTATTTTCACCTAATAAAATATATTTTAAACTATTTGTTTAGAACGAGAGATCAGACAACTGAAAGTTTGCAAGTGAGAGGAGAGGAATGGTGAAAGGATAAAGGAAGCGGAGGGAGGCATTTTACTAAACTGACCCAGCCACAAGCTGGAAACAGTGTTTAGAGTAACTGGATTTTTTTTCCTCAATATATTTTTTAAATTTTATTGTATCCAGATATATATTTTTTTAATATGAGTTTTCTCCTCTTGTAAATTGATGCTTGTTTGTTAACATGACAAGGGTAATTGTTGAAGGCTATAAGGTTTGGTTGGGCCTATGTTTGTCAAGAAATATCCAAGAGGACAACTATTAAATTTAAATTGAAAGAAAAATAAGATCAGGCATCTCCCGGGTAATGAGGATTTTGCTTGGTCCATTTCTGTTGTGATATTGATACTTATATCATTAACAACATAAAACAAAGTCCACGGTATAATCACTCTTTGCATGACGTATTATCATATTCTGAACCTGTTAATAATCTGTATTATTTTTTCCACAATTTTTAAAGATTAACTTAAGTAGATTGCCGGAATAAACAAATATTTTTGCTTACTAAAATTATTTTCAACTAAATAGAGTGAAATATACAATCAAATTATGTAAAGTTTCATCCATATATTTTGGAGCTTGTGTCGTCTGTTTGGGAAGCACAAGCAAAGGATGAAATAAAACCATTTTGCTGCAAGAATGGCATTTGTGATACTTTTGATGAAACTACTTTAATAACAAATATCTGCCTGAAACATTAAATTATTTATCTGGAATAATTCCCACCTATACTAATAGATTAAGAAACATTGGAAATGTTAGTTATTGGTCATCGAAAGGAAGCTGATGAAATTATTGATTTATAGTTAAGAAAACCATAATTGGATTAGTTAATATATTGATACATATTAGATAGAGGTAAGTATAAATACTCTAAATTTCAAAACAGTTTATTTATTTGAGGTATTTAACATGTACTTTATAATCTGACTGATTATATCACACGAGAATTTCTATGAGCAAGAGAGAAAGGATCTACCAATTTAACCCAGAAAGTTATTTTCACGCCCCTTCCAGGGTTCTTTTACAGGCATGGAAACGACAGCTTGACTTCCCCTCCCAAGGTTGTTGTGCTACAGGTTTTTATCACTCTATAAAAATTTGTTGATCCTGCCTGGGTTTGAACCCACGAATATTGGGCACTTTACCCCAAGACCACCGAGGCCCAATTCAAACCAATTAAAGTTTTAATAAATCAACTCCTGAGTAAATAATTTAAATTTTAAATTATCAATACTATATTTAAAGAAAAGATGGCAGACTTTTAATGGGCTTTTTTTTTAAACCAATAAAATTTGAATCAATGGTTGCAAATAATATATCAAAATATAGGCTATTTATAAAATGACTAAAGTGAATTAACTTTGTATGCTCTTAAAGAAAATTATAGTTTGGACAAGCCTAAAGTAACTAAAATGTGACATCCTCAATTTAATCAAGCAAGGGGATAAAAACTTAGATGTTTCTTTTTATTGCATACTAATAGTGTCTCGTTAACTAAACTATTTTTGATGTGATTTTTAATGAAAAATGAAAGATGAAGAAAGAAGCTTTTTTTTAAGTTATAACTGTAACAAAGTTTAATTTATTCAAAAAACAAGTTATATTGTATTTAAAGATTATTTTTCTAAACCTTGTTTTAATATTTGTTTGGGCATAACTTGTTCGCCTAGAAAGTTGCAAAGAATCGTCGCCAATATTTGAATTGCTTTGGACATATTTTTTTTTATTCCAAGTCTTATAGTTGAAAGATTGCTAGATCACTGTTTGCAAACACAAACTAAACAATCTTAGTGCCTTGTTGATTGAAGAAGATTGAACAACCTCTCCAATAAATATTTAAATGAAGTGTGCATCTCAATAGTTGTATGGATTACAACTCTGAACGTTCAAGATATTAACAAGTGTGTGTGTGTGTATATGCAAATATTTAAGAACTGAAGGATACTAGAACATTGTGAATCGAGGTCACCAAACGAAACCAAAATATCACTGAGTAGAAATAAAGTGCCTTAAGAATGCCACTTTTTGTTGCCTATTTCCTGAGAAAGGTGCCATGGGGCGTTGAAATATTTGTAAATTTCTGTTAATATGCTTTTATACGTGCCGATATATTACTTTCTAAGGTTCCATCTTGTTTATTCCAAGGTATTTTGAGTATAAATAAGGAAGTTTAATATGGCATGGAAGAAACAAAAGGAAGACCATGATGTCCGAAATGGCAAATATTGCTTCAACAAGCAAGTCATGTTTCTTCAAATGATGAAGATATTAAGAAATCATAAAATATATACAGTTAAAACAAGAGATCACATTTAGTTTTGTTCAAATAAGATGAATGAAACATGGTTTGTATTTTGAAGATGCAGGTAACATGAACATATTTTACTCTGCTATTCTAATATCACCTACCGGTACTGCTGACATTGCAAGGCTGGCTTAAGTTGGTTTCAACCTCTGAGATAACTGCAGACTCATTGTAGAGTAATAACAATGTTGTCAGTCATTTTGCAATGTTGGAAGGTCAAGAGTTCAACCTCACCTGGCCTATAAACCCCAACCATTAGTCGAGAAAGAGACATTAAAATTTATTCTCATAAGATCTGCAGTTCCTTCAAAGGTTGTCATCTATATGACATGGCTCATTATCGACTATGTGGCCTGATTTGGTTTTACTTGTTGAAATCCTCCACGCCTCTCTCGGCTACGTTTTTTCCCCCCCTTGTTAGAAGTATGCAGGTATTTTAAAGCAAAATATTAGTAAAGCTCACTGAAATGCAGTGTTGGGGCAAAATAGCTTTGATGTGTATGACTTATCTGCACAACATGTCTAATTTCATAAAATACCTGTTTAACAACCCTTTTTTCCGCTGTTGCTTTAAAACTAGCCAGGGGAGTGGCCCCACTCCCACCCTTTGCACTTAAAGTACTCTTTCGTTCCCTTTGTTCAGATGCTAATACAGATTCTCATACTTATTCTAATCCTCAATAATTTGGATCTAAGTTGACATAATATAGTTTTTTTTATTTTTTCGTTCTTCTCTAAATGGCGGAATAGTTAACGTGATTTAAAACATTGTATCCTGTAAACATTTATTTTATTTGACATTAGTTTAATATAGTGATAATATTAATTTCACTTCCATTCAGGACTGCTGCTCACTAAACTCTGCTTGTACTGAGTTTAAGTTATTCACTATCTTTTGGATAACACACACTCTTAAGCTCAATGTAAGTCAAATGAATCATAGAAACATATGAAAAATATCATTTTATTTTCATTTAACAATGTGCAAACTCAACTCTTTATGTGTCAAGTCTACAAAATGAGTGCTGCTGGTTGGTGAAATAAGACTCTTGTATTTAGGGCAACATTACTAAAGCGTTTCAAATAATTAGTTGGGTTGAACAAAATTTCTAGTTTAAAAATCAAATAGCCAAAGCTATTATATTTGTTTTAGTGAGGATTTATTCCCATCTAGATATATTCTGAAAATTGAAAAAAATGACACCTGAACACAGGACCTATGTCTTGGTACGCCAATGTTTTAAACCACTGAGCTATCCAGGAATATTCCTGTGCCCAGGGTCATTCCATCATAGACTCTACCTTAAAATATGAGTGAAGAATGACCCTGGGCATGGGACGAATCCTGGGATAGCTCAGTGGTTAGAGCATTGGCATACTAAGCCAAAGGTTTGATTCCCATGTCCAGGTGTCATTTTTCAATTTTCAGAATATGAAAGTTTCTAGTGATAGTGCACAGTATTAAAGCAGCAGAGCATGCTATTCTCGCAGTATCCCATATTTCAAAGGGTAGGAGCTTTTATTGTCTCCTGCTTTGTTATATGTACAACATGTGCTTTATGATTACATTATTAATCATGATGGATGAATAGATGGATGATCAACCATTAGTTGACTGTTTTTGTGATCCATGTTTTCATTCCCAGTCTGTAATCTGTTACATGAATGGGGTAGGAATAAAGAAGGTAGAATTTAGAGTAAATTTATTCACATTTATGTGGAGGTATATTGAAAAACCAACTCGGTGAACTTGGCTGAGTTTCAAACCCTGACCTCCCTGTCACCTGAAAACCAAACCCTACGAGACTGACACCTTTGTTTACATACCCGCCAGCATAGTTTTCTGCCATTAGTTGAAAGGAACCTGATGCTAATAGTCTTTGTCGTAGCCGAGTGAAATGCATGGGGGATTATGGTGTGCCAGGGGATTAAGTTATACCCCGGCTCATACCCCCACCTTTTGTCCTAGCCAACCCCCTGATTTTCCATTCCCTAGAAGAAGTAGATCCCCGTTGCAGCGGGCACCAGAGGGAAAGGTACGGGCGTTCTCCCCTCCCAAGAGGAAGCTCTCCCCACCCAAGAGGGAGCGGCCACGCAGCCAGGAGCGTGAAAGAACCAGGGCTATCATGCCCTCCAGAAAGCGCTCAAGGTGATTTTATTTTAGCGTTATGTACTTTCACTTTAACTAAATAAATAATACATAAGCACTATTAAGTTTAAAAAAATAATTAATGAGTAATTTCATATGAAATCAACAGGAAAATTTCACTTAACCATTAACTAATTTGGAGGATGCTCTTGTATCTATTAAGAAACAAAATTATACAGATTTTTATATTTTAAGGCCAAAATACTTTATGAAGAAATTTAACCCTTTTGCACTCGGCCTATTTTCACGATTCTGGTGTAAAACACTCAAGCCAATTCTTACGTATTTACCTGTGTATTTGTGAACTCCTACCATAGAAAAAACTATTCAACATATACAAGAAAAAATTCACACTTACACTCTAAACATGTTAAAATTTTTTAAAAAAGTTCTCTATCAATACAATAGATGAATTGTAAAAAAAATTGAACATTAGAAAATTTGGATTAAAATTTAGAATTTAGAGGCAAAAAAAATAGATTGAATTTTTGCCTTTTGTCTTCATCACTCCTGAAAGAAAGATAATTTATATCTGTAAAAGATTATATAAGTTTGGTGTCTGTAGTGTTGTTAGTTTCTAAACTATATCAATTTTAGTAAAATTGTGTATAGGCCTACATACTTTTGGAGTCAGCGCCTTTGTTGTGGAAAACACTACATACAGCAAATAAATAATAACTAGACCTAAATAATAAATAAATCAGTCACTTTCAGGCATAAATTCACTATCATTATCTATAGTATCTAAATAATCTAAAATGTCAGTCATCTAACCTAGAACTTGGACACTCCATTGCCTAGTTAAATTAAAAATATATTATACAAACACTCGAATCACAATAAAATTAAGAAAAACACGGAAGTCAAAAACATATTCACGCCACGGTGTAAACAACTGGAAATAACACAATACAATTGTGCAAAAAAAAAAACCTTTTTGTTGACATTACAGTACTTTCTGTTGAGGAAAACAGGAACTAAAGCTTAATATTTAGGATAAAGGCTTATGGTGCCATCTAGTAACATTTATTATACTAACAGACAAGATTTAGCTGGCGCCGATGGATCGGCGTGCTGGGCGTTTAAGGGTTAAGAAAATATTAGGGATCTACGAGCTTGGGTTTTTCATTCGAGTCAAGTATTTCTAAAAGCTCCTTAGTTCCAAGTCGAGTTTGAGTATATTCATAATTTTAAAATGTTAAAGAGTAATTTATATGTGTTTGTTCTAAATGCATGCCTAAATATCACATCTTTAAAATTTGAATCTACTGAATCCTGACAAGTATTCAAGATTTGAGGATTCAGTGTTTTACTGGATTCGATGGTCGAATCTTTAACCTCGTAAACAAAGCATAATATTTTTAATTCAAAAATTACTTAGGCTTCTTGAAAATCACAACTTAATCCTTAATCATTGTATATGTTTAGTCGCCAAAGTGATGATTAAATAAACATGACTTAATTCTTACTACCCAACTGGCTTTAATTATTCACAACTATGCATAGAACACCAATTTATTTTATATGATCCTTAAGTTAGATATTTTGTTGGGTTTCATGAAAAATAAATACTGTCAACAATTAGACACCGATAAAACTGTTTATGCCTACCAGCCTACATATTTATATCGATTGTTTGTTTAAAATTGATTCAGGTAATCTGATTGTTTAGTAAGCGCAACCGAGTTTCAAGAATCAAATAATGACTTGTTAATTCATAATTTATTTTTAAATATATTATTGAAGCAATTGTAAAAATATTCAAACTTATTCCTGTCTAATAAAATGGGAATGAACATGTTGCAAGAGTCGAAAATATGTTCGTGTTTTAAATAGAATGTATTCTTAGATATCAATATATCGCAAGAATCGAATATATTTCTTGTTTTCTACGCGGAGATAGATAATCGAGGAAATAATAATAAAACATACTCGGGCATTATTGGGTTCACTATTTCCAATTATCTTTAATTGTTAAGCATGTTGATTTAGTCTCTTTTTTTTATTTTTTTAAAATTAATTACAATCCTTCAATGATGATTAAAGTTGATCAGAAGGTAACCAGGCCAATTTTGTTTGTTTATTTCACATGTTTTTTTTTAGAAATATCTCATTCTATCAACACTTTTAAAAATAACTAAAAGACACTCATGTTGTAATTGATTTGATTTTTAAACGATAATATGACTAGATTGTTTAATTTGGCCTGACTTTAACCTGTATCTTGTGAGGGGTTGTTAGGGTTGATTAAAATTGAAAGCATGGTTGAAATAAATCTTAATTTACAGTTTAGGCCTATATTGTATAATGTAGGCTATTTGTAAATTATAAAAATTTCTAACAATTTTCTAGGATTTGGATTCGAGATTCGAAAATAAAATGTAGATCTGGATTCGAGAAATAGTAGTTTGACCCATCTCTAATAAATAGTAAATACTTTTGAAAAAAAGATAAATGGAAATATCGGTTTTTAAATTAGAAGTAACACTTAAAAAAACACGATTCAAAAATAAGAACACTCAAATAAAAATATAATATAAAAAATAGTTAACCCTTTGAGTGTCAAGAAAAATGACCAAAAAATTTGCTGTAAGTGCCAAGCTATTTTGCTGAAAAATACAGGATTTTTTTAAAATTTTAAAAACTTATTAGTTTTTGAACTTCTTGCACTCAATTTTTTTCGTAAACTAACTAACATGCTTGCCAATCCGATTATATAACCATACATATGCTTTTTTAATGTTTAAATATAATAAAAAAATTACAAACCAAGATATTTTAAAAAAAATTACTGTTTTATTTATCCTTAATTTTTAATCTTAGAAAATTTAAATAGCTTGAAATAGAATAAATCACTGAAAAGAACATAAAAAACTCAGTAAATAACAAAGTTTACAACAACCAAAAACCTTTAGATTTTACGCTAAAATTGGGTTATGCATAGCAGCTGTTTCAGTGACCATCAACTTTAGCAGGGTTATAGTAAAATAAAGTCTAAAATAAATAATTGGCTCAGAATCAGAAGGGATGGGGAGGGACTTCAAACCTGGTACTTCTGCATAAAAATGAAGAGGTTGGGGTGGATTATCCTGATCTTCAAGATTTATTTCATCCCTTTAGGAATCACTTGTATTCACACTCGCCTTATCATTGTCAACTGCCACTCTAACTTTTTTCTATTTTTCGCCGTCACTAGAATATAATCCCTGTTCAGTTTCATTATTTACAAATTCAGACTCACTGTTTTCATAATCACTAACAAATTGATCACTCTCGCTTGAGCTATCAATAAATATTGCAAGTATTTCTGTGTCTTGAATCAATGCTTTCCTCTTAGCCATGTTTACAAACAAGTTTAAAAATAAAACTCATAAAGTTAGAAAATAATTTTCATGTTCGGTATATCAAAACTCTTTAAGTGCAAAGACAAATAAAAGTAGCTTGAACATACGAGAATGCAGTGGAAATAAAATCTACCCTATCTGTTGACTTAATACTGAACCAAGCACTCGAAAACATGGGAATCGCTGTGAGTAATGCTGGCAATTTTAGCAAATATTTTGTGCATCGCTCTGAGCAATGTTGGCACTCAAAGGTTTAAAATAGTTTCAACATTCATGTCTTTAAGGACATTAAAATTACACTAAAAGCTATTCAAAAAAAAGTTAGTAAAATTAATAATTGTCTGATGGCTTGGAAATGTATAATAAAACAGTGTAGAACTGTTGACAGTCATTCTTAAAGGAATTTACACTAGCCAGTGTTTTGACTTAATTTATTGTTGAAGGTAAAGTATAAATTTGTTTGTGTTTCTAGGACCAAAAGTCCACCTCTTGCTCCAGTAGGGCCCTCTAGAGAAGGGCCCAGTCATTACGGTGGCGGGCCTGTAGGCCCTGGTGACCTGTCACCCTCCCCACGCTACCAGATCCCCTCTGTTGATGTAGACCACCCCAGAAGGGTTGGATCCATGGCAGAAAGGTGTTATTCATTCCCTTACATTTACATAGCATGGAAATATTTCTTCAGACTATCATGATTATAGTTAGGCATGAGAGCTTCAGATACGTAAGGATATTTGAGAAAATATCATATCCAAAATTAGACAATTAAATATTCTTTCAAATTTAGCATTGGAATTGGATTTAGAACTCTTAACTGCTTATTGATAATTTAACCCAACATAATTTTAGAACAAACTCCACAAACAATTAATTTACAACATAACCAAATTATAAATTTCAAAGTGAATGCATTGTAACAAAAAACAATATTAACATTTAGTTACTTATTAATATTGTCAAGCTCTTATCTTAACAAATTTTTCTAAGATTTGGATTGATAAAATAGTGAACTTAACCCATTTCTAATAATAGTTTGCTGTCATTATCTTGATGTGTTAACACACATAAACCTTCCTATTAAATAGTTAATGCTTGTTTTACTTTCTTTGTTTTCTTTCTTTAAAGCAAGATAATTTGTATGCTACATCACTCAAAACTCTATAAAAAAAATTACCGCAATTTTGTATTAAAAGACGTCTTAGGAACAATATGTTATGATACTAGCACCTTTAGCTATATGGTTTGAGATATTTGGTTCGGTTCGGATTGTAGGTGGCAGGTAAGTTTTATGTTTTCATATTTACCAGATGCACTCTGAGGGTGATGGTTTTCCCTCCCTCTTAGATTAAGCTGTTAACAAGACAGTGTGCTAAACATTTAAATTAAATTCCCTTATTGTGTTTGATTCCTTAGGTGTACTCCAAAACAACACTCTTTAGCTCAATAGGTGTTTATATAGTAACAATATCTTGTCAATCCTGCGCAACATTATTATTACCTTATAGAATCTTCCCTTGTGTTTCTTGTTTCTGAAGAAGTTAGGGAGTGGAAATATGTCACACTTGTACAGGTGCAATAACCCTGCTTGTATAGGGGATTTATTGACCTATATTGTCAATGTGAAACCAACAATATTTTAAAAACAAACTACTAAACAATATTATCCTGCAATCTGCTGGATTCTGCAGCAGTGTTGTTCGCTCTCGCAGGTTCCGCGACTCTAGTTCTGGATCTTATGAGAAGGATATGGGTGAACGTCCCGTGTTTCGGGGGCCCGAGGGTTCTGGGTTTGATATTAGCGAACTCAAGAAGATCTCTGTTGACATCAGACGCAATTTGCCTGGTAGCAGTGTCACCGTGGAGCGCAATATCATCAACCCAGAAGATGTGGTGTTGGTGCGCCGTCCAGGTATGTGGCATGGTTCCATCTGTGCAGGCTGTGCACATGGTATAATGCAGGGTCGGTGGTCACACAGAGATTCACCTTTAATATACGTTCAATTAAATCAAATGATTATTACTATAAAAACTTCTCAAAGCTCATTAAAACTCAAAGCTCATTAAAACTCAAAAAATTACCTTATTTGAGGGTTTTTAGGTTTAATGCATGTGGAGTTGATTTGTTTTTTATGTATGGCCAAAACTGGACAGGGTGGGAACATTAGAAAGAGGATTCCAGCATTTACACAGAATACAAATAATTATCAGAACTATGAAGTATGGATATTTATTTATATTATAAAACAAAATTATCAAAATTTGATCCTGCTATTAACTTTGTCGTTTCTTATTTGATTTTGACCAACCCAGTTTTTAACAGTTTAGTAGGTCAAACTTTGCGTGACTGGTTAATTTTGTCAATAAAGCTGGTGTGGTGGTGGGCTAAGTCTACATAATGACAGTCTTTTATTTTAGAACTAGATTCAACCATTGGTTTTTCTAGCTGTAGCAAACTTTTTCTAATTATCACATTAACTTTTATTTTATTCATTTTTATCACACTGTAAAATGCTCAGTTTTTTTTTAAAAGTAGATTTTCTCTAAGTGTTTCTCTGTGTGTCCATCCTTTCTCCCTTATTTTGTGTCTTAAGATTTTGCTTTCTTCTTGTGTGTGTCTTGATATGTTCATCAGTATTGTTGCAGATGATAACTCTGTAATAAAATTGTGCCTCAAAAGTTCATTACACAGATAATTATTTTTGATCCGATTTTAATATTAAATAAAAATATATTTTCTTAAACATTCTTACTTCACACAAGTTAAGCAGAATCCTAAGACTCTGTGTTAAAGACAAAGCTATAATCCAAACAATTTTATATGAACTTGAAACTAAAGTATGCCATTTGACACATGTGCAGAGGACAAAATCGCAACTCCTGCCCCTGCCCCTCATGGCGCCAGCAACACAGCATGTAGGTTCTCACTAGATATGTTGTTGTTCCAGTTCTAGTTTTTGTTTCGGCGTATTGTAGTTGTTTACTTTTGAGTTCTCTGTGATTTGGTGCACTTCTTATTTCTGTTTGTTGTTTTCTGCATCCGCCTGTTGTTGGGATGAAATTGGTTCAGAGTTAAAAGTGGTGTTTTGGCCATTGTTAAGGAAATCGTACGTCAGATCATTTGTTGCGCGGACGAGGGTGTATTATCCCTTTCCTCGCGATGGCCGATCGCAAGTACGGCTGAGCTGCCAGTCTGCAGAAAAACGTCTCGCTCAAGCCGCCACATCTTTACTCCCCCGTGGCGCACTCCTTCCGTGTACGTTTAGGAACGGCCGGTGGAGTCTAAGAGACTGGGTGGTGTGAACGCCCCCACAGGGGCAGGCAGCAAGCTCATTTTACTATCACAAGAAGTTTTTTTACACATTTCTCTACAGTATTAGGAAATGAGAATGTATTGATTTAACTAATCATTTTGCATCCCACATGTAATCTTATCAACCTATGATCAAAATATAATTGTTATACTGTATATTACCAAATTTGTTGTTTGACATTTAATGTGTTTTGCTATTGCCATACCACCAATAAAATAGAATTTGTGAGAAATTTAAATTTTAGAAAGAGCCATGTAGTAAAAAAGAATCATAAAAATGTGAAAATAAAGAAAGATTGAAGAAATTTAAAATAAATAATTTTCACATAATTTTGTTTTGAATGATTCAGTATATTTGATTGGTATCCCTTAATCTCTAGCTTATATCAGAACTTGACTTATGTCTCAGTGTCGCAAATCTTGCTTGCCCCATTGTGTTTTGTTCACTCCACTCAATTTGGACTAAGTTATTTCTACTTCATAACATTGCACATTGCCATACAGGCGATGAGACATTTTGTCGTCTATCTGTGATGTACAATGTTATGTCACTGGCTGAGCAAGCGACTAAACTCCATTTGTATCTGCAGCGACCACAAGGCATAGGTAATGGAGTTGTCTTGTCTGTTTTTTCTACTTCTCTTGATTAACTTTGTTCATGATCTGTTTAGCCCCAGCGGTGGTAACCTCAGTAGAGTTTGACTAGCTCACATTGCAGAATGAAAACATTTCATAGTAAATTTACTGTATATATTTATTTTACAAAACATGTTTACTATCAAGTTAGCCATTGACGGTTACTGCTACTTACACTGTTGATTTTACACTGGAAGGTTGGGGGTTGAATTTCATTTGAGCATTTGTGGGTGGCTTTATACATGAGATTTATCACTGAAGTTTTCTTATCTCCTCAACATTCTAATGCAGGTGCTTCTCTCTAAAAAAAAACAAGATTCTTTTCAAATCCCTAAAGTATATAATAGCTAAAGACCCTGATTTATGGTAAATAAAATGTTTAGATTTTATAAAATAAAAGTTTGGTTTCAATATGAAAAGTAGGTACATGAAAGGCATTTTTTGGCTAAAAAGGTATTAAAAAAACAGCTCAAACTTAGTCTGTACATACATAGAAAAATGTGGACAAAATGTTGAATTCTTAAATTATAATATTTGCCTTTGGCTACAATTTGACAGTGGTTATAGCCAGATCATACATATTTTATTTCTTTACCATTAGTATTTGATGGAGGAAAATATTTTTTCTGACCTAGAAAAGTTGATTTGTGATAGGAATACTAAAAAGAAAATTATAAAAGTGGAGTTGGGAGTTTTTTCTAGTAATTTCAGGCAAAGAACAATGTCATCTGCTACTAAAGTCTGTTCATGATAGGTTTTTACCTGGATGACAGTTCAAAAATCATATGTTTAGGTTTTGAGTTGCCAACACTTGTATGTTTTGTTTTGTTATGGATGTTATAATTCATTCACGATAGGTAGAGACCCTGATTTGTGGTAAATAAAACCACTGGATTTCGTTAAATAAAAAGTTGGATTTCGGTATAAAAAGTCGGTAAATAAAAGGGTAAAACCATGATTTTCGGTAAATAAAATTACTTGATTTCGTTAAATAAAAAGTTGAATTTCGGTAAATAAAAGGTAAGACCCTGATTTTCGGTATAAAAAGTCTTAAGAGGTTTTTT
>CABFWB010000871.1:106765-175234 GCA_902151455.1 Timema bartmani
AAAAAAAGAAGAGAAGTTACAGATCACCAAGTCATTCAAAAATTTCAATTTCAAAATTCTTTGAGGCATAATATTGGCCTAAATTACTGTGGTTAACTATCACATTACTCTACATAACCATATGTTTTCATAACAGCTGTCCCAAGTGACAGTGGCAGATATCAGCTGTTGGCGTAGTGATATTTTAGGGACTATTTTCTAGTTACTTTTTGAGCTGTCATCCAAGTAAACTTAGGTCGTGAATGGCGTATAAGTTTTTTAATTTCAAGCTATATTTTACATTTAAAGTAACGTAAACTAAAGTTTTCTCACACTATTTCATTTCATTTAGTAATTTATTTTTAATTTTTATCCAATCCAAAACAATACTTTAAACATAATCAAAGTACTTATTCTTCATGTTGAAATGTTATTGTTAAGAGCCTGTGTTTAATTAACTCTTCTATACTTGACATGAACCTAGGGTGTCCCTGCTACTGTTTTCATATGAACAAAGTTAGTCAAAATAGTAATTACAGACATGAGGGCATGACACTTTTTGTGTTTTGAAAATTAGATATGGGGTAGGTTGGGGGGTGCTATCCATAAATCAATACATCAGATCTTGGATAAGACATCTGTTTAGATTACCTTTGAGCAGTCCCTACTAAAATCTTGCAAACGCAACAGAGCTGTTAATGGTGAAAGTAAAAGCCTTGCATCCCCTTGCTCAGCCAAACTGTTCAAGGCAGGTGTGTCAATTTGCATCCTTTGAGTCATTTCATATTTCCTCTAGTTATTAGATATTTATATTCATCTAATTCATAGTAAAGTAATTTAAAAAAACTTAAATTGTGTTTTACTGAACACAATGTATTCTGTCAAATGTTTTCATAAATTGTAGGGTGATAATTTATCAGTAATTTACTTCATAAACTTTAATGTGTGTTATAGAAAATATAGTATTTAAAGAATGTAACAAGTGCATCAGCCATCAAAATGACACTTTTGTGCTGACAATCTGTTTTTCTATCTCTTGTATTTTATAAATTAGAGGAATACATTGTTGCTGACTCTAGTGTATAAGTAAACTCGACATAACACTCGGAACTAATAGTGGCTGGCTTTGTGAGTCACACTTTATCAAATTTGTGACCTTCGATTTAGTGCACCAATGATTAAAGTAGGGGTGCGTCAATATTCTATAATCTGAATATTTTTTCATATCATCTTTCAAGTTTATTTTGTTTGAAATTCAAAGTAATTCTGATTAAACAGGTTTTTATTAATTTTGACACATTTAAACTACAATATTATTAGTAACATGAAATCTAAGAAAATGGATGAGAAGAGTTGGTTGAGTGAGTTTTCCAAAATGGTTTTCCACTCTCCCTCCATGTAAATGCTGGTACACTTCCTCTAAATATAACTTTCCTAGTCCCTAAAACCAATAGCCTAATTAGTGCATAACCGACAACCCGAACGGGTAGTAAGACGTGATGCTAAAAAAATGGGTTATTTATTATTAAAGTTTAACCATGTACAGCCTTTTATTTGTAATCAAAACCACTTTTTCCGCACACCCCAAGCTTACTGATGCACTAAACCCTCAGTTTTACATGTCACACTATAAAACCTGCCTAACCTCGTGGATAGCAAGCAGCATAACTTAGGTAGGTAATACAGCTCGAATCATGTGTTTTATCATAGTGCCTTAACATGGAGTCTTGATTAGAAACCAGTGAAATTGAAACCTTATTTTAATAAATGAAAATGTAACAATAGTTTTCACTGGCCCCAATTTCTCTGTTAAGTAAAGAATGCAGAAAACTTCAATTTGGTGTGATATCTGGTTAGGGTAATGTCGTATATAAAATATCTTGAGTGATCAGCCATGAAATGGGCTCTTAAATTAAATATCCCTAATAATTTATACATAGTACAAAACTTTAATTTCTGCCTTTTTTTTTTCAAAATGAATTTTATGGAGTACTTTTTGGAACATCTGATATGTGCTAATTGTAAGCATATCTGTTTCAATTTGTGCTCTTGTGACAGCGTGTCCACTCCTATTATTCCAAGTGTTGAGTCGAAGGTGACTCGCAAACAAGTTTGCGCTGCACCATTGTTTTGTTTTAGTGTCATTTGGTTAGTATGAGTGTAACCTATTTATTTATGTTTCTCTCCAACCTAGCTAAAGAAGACTACTACTACAGAAAAGGTGATGATAATGCTGAATTGTTGAAAATGGCTATGGGATTAAACACACAAATGTGTTGTTTTTATTGGGATGCGCTAAATAACACAACATTAATGTATGGAGGAGATATCATGTTCCTGCAAACATAATATTACAAGTTTTTACACAGAAAAAGAGCAAAACATATTTTAGTTGGTAATATTCACAAAGATTTTAAATTCCCACATGACCAATTTATGAAAACCATAAATAAGTACATTTGATTAACGTAGCCATGGTACGTAACTTAAGTTTATTAAAAACTATTTCTTGGTTAAAGTAAAGTCTTGTTAGCCCTGCCAATGCAGGAAAATAATCATCAAATTATACAAGATATTTAAGATGGAAATATTTTTTATAATCAATGAAAGCTAAATAAAGTTACTAATTTTTTGTAATATATTGTATTTCTTTTTCAAAATTTGTTAATATTTATTTTTTCAACTGGGTAAAAATGATACAAATGATAAAATTTCTTTCGTCGTCAATTTTTTTTAATGATTTGATACCATTTGAAATTCAAACAAATTTATTTTTTGTTGGTATTTAAAACACAATAGACAAAACATAATGAAAAATAAATATGTAAACTAAGAAATATAATCTGACTTGTTTAGTTACAATTTAAATTAAAGAGCACATTATATTTGGGTCTATTTAAGTATTTCAAGGTTTATACAATTTAAATTTACACAGCACATAATATTTGGGTTTATTTAAGTATTTCAAGGTTTATTTTGAAGAGGAATAAAAAAAGTGATGGTTAATTAACACATTTGAAAAATGGAGTTTGAACAATGTTATCTGATAAAATATAACAGACAAATAACTGACACAACGTTTGGAAATGTCTTGAAGAAGAGTCACAACTTGCAATCTCACTAAGGGAATTTCATTTAAATCTACCAATGGAAATACAAATTCAATAAATACTTTATAAAAATAAATTTTCAGACATAGTCAAAGAAATAAGGTCACTTTAATTAAAAGCTTAATTTTTATTTCTATAAATCTAGATGCATATATAAACTGTGATATAACCTTTTTGCAAGAACTTTTATATATATATTTATAACAGTATATTCATTATGGAATTAATACTTACTCTTCCTACGTTCAATATAATAAAACAGTTTTAAAAGTATTAAGAAAAAGCTGGAAAGCTTCATAATAATTTTCGTTATTTCATTGATATGAATAATATATCCTAAGTTATATTTTAAAAAAGCCATACAATAATTTTAAACCATATGGAATGAAAAACATGTTCATAAAAGGAAATAAATATAATTTTTTGGGGTGAAAATATAAAACAACATACAAACATTTTTAACATGGGCTAAATATCTTTACCTAGTTAAATAAATATTTTCTTGGATTGCATTAAATATTTTAAGTGTGGAAAAAACTACTACACTCCATGGTAATTAAACTCTTATATTTAATCATATTTCTCAGTCAAGCTTTATTATCAATCAGTCAAGTGGCATTTTTGGTCCATTTTCTGCATTATTTATTTAAATATTGAGCCAAATACATCAGAATTATATATATTAAATTATTAACTATTGAAAAATACATCATTTTGGATCATACCAAAAAAAAGTTTCATTATGATACTTCAGTATAATTTTACTTTATTGAACTCAAAATTAATCTCACTTGATTGAAGTAGAATCAAAAACACAATGATTCTGTGTGGTATCATCAGGAAATATGCCAACTAAAAAGTTTTTAACAAAAATATATAATTATGAAAATACAAAAGAGGAATATATAATAATTGTATTGTTCAACATTGAGGAAGATTTATCTTTTAAATGGCCATTTTTTTTTATACACAACAAAACAACAGACAATGTTTGTACTCAAACTAATTGTGGTTAAACTGTTCGTCGCTCTTGTTTTCCTAAGCTTGTACAGGTAAGTTATAATTTTCATATTCATAGATATATTTTATGGCCAATTTGTAGTCATGTTTTGAGAACTATTTTTGTCTCAGGTTGTAACGTATCTAACGGCTGAAGGAACGGAGAATTCTGCTTCACGTTCGAGCGTCCCATCTACACCTAACTTCTTTAAGACAGTAATGGTATGTTTTGGTCGGCAGGGTAACAAAACAATCGGCAATGGTTGGAGCACACTTCGTAGTAAAGGGGGATAATGGTCATTAGTTTTTTTATAAATAACTTCGCATGTTAAATACTCTTTGTATTCATATCATCTGGTTTGTCGATTTTATTCAAGTAATTGTATTCTGTCCCCCTCTCTTTTTTCAGTAAATTATTATTTACAGGATGAAAGAAAATATTTATTTGAAGTATGTGAAGAGGATCAGTGATGTGCCTTGTGATTATAGACTGTTCTACAATGATTTAAGTGTCCATTGAAGAAGTCGGGTTGTGTTCATTACTTAACAAGGAAGTGTACTTAGTGTGCTATGGAATAGTGAAAACCTTAAATGAAATTTCAAAGTGTTTTTTTTAGTGACCTAAGTTTAAAAGTTTGTTTTTGATTTGAAGTGATGTTTTGGGAAACTTCTCATTCGATTAAACAAATACAAACATTACTATGGTCCGGAAAATAAAATTTAACATAAGTGTACCACATGTTTTTTGCGAGGGCATGAGGCTTGAAGGATCTGACATCTCTACTCAAGTGAATGTTGCTTTCTGTCAAACTACAAACCTAAGAAAGGAAATCCTGTATTAAGCTGAGGAACATTCTTTAAACTCTGCAATTTCAGTGTTTTCAAAGCTAAGTTTCAATGTTGTTGTTTTTGTGGTTTATTTATTTAAAGATAATTTGGTCTTCCTCTTTTATAGTCAATCTTTATATGATTTTAATTTGATGAAGATGTGACGTGAACCATCTCCTTCAAGAACTTGACATCTCAAGACAACATTAATATGATGTGTAAAAGCAACTGAAAATCTAAATAATTAAAATCTTTACAAACAATGAATTTTTCGATTTAATGCAATGTAATGATTTTGCTCATTCTTTTGTGTCTTTGTTCAGATCATAAAATCTGTGTGTTTAAAAATTTCTAAATTGCTATCATATTTCTCAACATTATTGACAGGGCAAATTCTCTCTTAAGAGTCCAAATACATTCAAAAGTAAATGCTTCACACCAACCTTTGTCTTAATTACACTGTATTTGTTTCAAGTCTGGTGAAAATCAATGCACATATTAATATAAAGTAAATAAAATTGAAACTAGTAATCAATCATAACAATAAGTAAGCATATAAAGATAGTCATGTGCTATGTGAAGCTACATTTCTCAAAGTTTTTGTTTTTAATATAAACGCCATTTTATTTAAAGCTATTCTGTTTTTAAAAATATTGTTTTCTCTGCGCATTTTTTCAGATCAATTTAGGGTTCATTTATCATATCCAACAAAACAATTTAATAAAGATATGACCATGATTTATAATTTTGCCTTACAGCAATACAATACCAGAAGATTCCTGATATTTCAACGGATTAGTTAATACACATGTTCATTTTACCTGTTGTGTGTTATTGGTATTCTTACTGAACAAAACTAAATTTGCTAATGAGTGGTTTTCAGAAAAGTGTGTTTTTAAGGGACAACAGAGACTCATTGATGTGGAACGCCTGAAGTCTACATGGGAAGTGTCCTCCCGGTAGATAGGTACACTCCGTGTGTTATCACTTGAGTAATTCGCTTGGATATATCTTGACTTTCCGCAGCAAATGCAAGGGGAGGTAGCGGCGTGGCTTATGAGGGCCCACACCCAAGTCGGGGTGAAGTGCGCCGGCGCTACGAGAACAGAAGACCCTCGCCTGGCCCTAAAGAACTTGTGGACCAAGAGTTTTACTATCCGACTACTAAAAGTTTGTATGCCAGGAAAAGTAGGATCTTGGTGTTTGGGCTTTCGTTGCTGGCAACACCAGGCCAAGGGGTAAAGGAGGGGCTCAACATTTTACTATGGCACAAGTGGTGACTCATTTGATAGCTGATAAAATTCTAATTTCATTATGAGATTGGCTCTACAATTTTAAATTTGGGAACTGCCAGCCATAAAAAAAAGAGGGTCAAAACTTCTTGCATAAAAATGAATACGCTCTTAATATTTGAAATTATTTTTAACTTATAAACAACAAATTTGGTTCAGTCTCAAACTAGATGGAATTTTCTCCCTGACGGATGTTGTTGCCAGCTGTCAAAACTACACTAAAATAAATCTTCCATGATGTGATCAAGAGGTTGTTGAAATTGGTACAAATTTGAGCCAAAGGGGGTTTGGCAAGGTCGAATTGGTCTATCTTGGTTGTTGAACTGTAAAATGGGAATTGCGAGCGGGTGTCCGAGTGTTTACCTGAACTTCACTTTCTTAGGTTGAGTGTTACCAACAAACAGTAAGAACTTTGGATCGTCTTTTTTTTTTNTTTTTTTTTTCATATTATGTGATTTACCTTGAAGATTTATAACAAAACTAAGCTGTTTTCAAAATTATTTCATGCACATTTGAATTACAAAACTATAATGGATTATAAAAGCAAACTTTAATCAAAGATCTATTACATTTGTATTACCTAAAAAAGGTTTTTTTGATTAGGGCTAACAAACTCAAGACTGTACCTTCTCTTTTGAATATTTTTTTATACCCTCTTTGAAACATAATGCTTAGTTCAAGACAATTTTGATTCGTCATAGAAAGGCCAAGATTTTAAGAAGTAATTAATGTAAAAAAGTTATTTAAAATTAAAAAAAAAAAACACCTTTACAAAATTGTGATATATTTTGATAAATATTATTTTGCTATTTCAACAAAACAAAACTTACATTGGCTCTTTGAACAAAAATCTTATTTCTTTTGGCCATTGCAACACATTATGTATAAACGCAATTCTGATATGATGATAAAGAAAAATGTTTTCAGAAATGATATTAACATATACAGTACACACAATATATAAATGAGTTTTTGATTTAAAACGTCTAATGCATTACACTCAACAACTCAATTTGATGGGGCATGTTGCAAAGACATCAAGATCAGGCATTGCATACAAACAAACAATATTGGATTGTTTGAAACAAGCTGTTTAGTTAGAGGCCATTGTACATATGGATGAAGATACAGGATAATGTTTGAGGAGCAATAGGCCCAGACCAAGAACACAGAAACTGCTGCCCTTAGACTACGTAGAAATTCCCAACCCTCATCCTAGTGTGTGTTTTCTACCACAAATCTGCCCAGGGTTGTGCTACACTTAATTAAGAAATAAATATCTTAAATTAAAAGCAAGTTTGTTTTAAATCTTTTTATTTATTTTAATGGATATTTTATAAAAACACAAAAGTTTATCATGTCAATACATTAAATTGAAATAAAATTACAATTTATGAATCTAAAATTTTTTATAGAGTATGGAAAAATGTCCAGCAAACATTATTTCAATAAACACCAAACAAGCATGGCAGATCTACCTGTCTCAAATATAACGTCCAAACTGTGAAGACTTGATGATTTTAAAATTTTGTTTTTTAAATCAGAAGTTCCAAGCTCAAGCATATATATACATTCACACGCGTGCACCAGATAGCTGGCTCTTAGTTTGCAGCACATTATAATGGAAAAGAAGCGTTTTAAATTGACTGTCCTGCATAATATTTTTAAACTGGTACACTGCTACTTATTGAACATCATGTTTGGTTGGTTATTAATTAAAACAAAGCTTATTATATCCTTGTTTAAATTAAAATCAAGTGAATGGGAAAACATCCGAGGAGTATATTTATTGAAAATTGTAACACATCATTAGCAAGAAAGAAGATTTATTTCAAAATATAATAATTTTTGTACTGTATTAATTGCATCCTACATAGCATTTTGATAGTTTGGAAAAAATTATTCAAGAAGTCTTACAGAATTTATACTTTTTGTTCCACATTCTTGGAGCTTTCTCAAAATGTTTTGATTAAAACACATTGATTTTAAAGATTTAATTTGAGTTTTTACTTTGAAAATAAATATGCATATTTAATTGTTTGGAAATTTGAGCTAAATAAAGGTTTTAAAAAAAACTAAATTAATTTGGTATAATACTCCAGAAATAGATATTATTTTTAAAATTGTTCAATTCATAACGGTGGCAAGCTAATTTCCTTCAATAATTCATAATGGAAATGGACTTATCTACCAATTTTAATTACTTATTGGTCTAGTAATTAATCAAGACGACAAACTTTTTCAGCTAATTAGATAAACTATTTTAAAAAAAATAACTCAATGTGAGCAATTTAAAAAAAATATTAATATTTTTGGCCATATGTCTATCATAGTTATCAAAATATTTGAATGTGCGTTACAATTTTTAGTTCACCTCAAGCTAAGAACAGGAAGCTTAGAACATCTCAACGTGCTCTTTGAAATGATACTCAGAAGTTGTAGGAGCAAACTAAATATATTATTCGATTTTGAATCCATCACTTATTATAAATGTGGATATAATTATTAATATTGCAAAAACTGCAAAAACTTGGGTTTAAATTATTTGAAACACCAAAAAAAAATAAAAACAAATAAATTTCCTCCATGAAAGCTATTCGTAGTAAAAGATTGCATATTTGGAAATCTGGACTGCATAATAATTATTATGGGTTACTGTTTGAGACAATGACTGCACAAAAGAAACATCCAAGTCATCAAGATATTATTTCAAATAAATGCATGTTCATTTAAAGAAATGACACAAGAGGATACGATTATGTATAATCAATTTGTAATTTCAAAGCCTATCAGCTAAATTTCATGGGTTCACTGGTTTTCATTGTTCATATTAACAGAATCCAACATTACAAGTGAGAAAATCAATATTTCACAGTTTTACCATCTTGCAAATAACTCTACTGCTTAAAAAGTTAAATTCATTCATCTTTGTTGAAATTGAACTTTCATTTTGAGAAGTAATAGCTACAATAAGAATCCATTCAATTAAAGTTTACATCTGTAATCAAAAAATTACAAATTAGTGTATTCAACATTTGTATTGATTTAATTGCCAATATAGAAAGATGAATTATTGAAATTTAACTAGAGTTTTGGAAATAATAACTATATAAAAGCTATTAATTTTTAAACTTCAGTAATTCTTGGACTAACTATGTATCATGAATTATAGAGAGCTCTTAATATGCACATCTCTTAGATCACTTGAAATAAAACTGGATGTGTTATGAGTATATTGAAGAAATATTTGTTCTTTAGTCTTGCATGGGAAAAAATAATAGTAACATTATTGTTAATTATATCTGCTACAATTGAATCTATTAATTTTTACTTGAGAATAAAATGTTAAATTATTTAATAAAGATAATTGATTTCTTTTTTTAAAAAAAGTAACAGGAAGGGGAAAACCATACGAATATATAATTAATTTAATCAGGTGAACAGTAATTAAAACTATATCAAATAAAAACTATTGCCTAACGACTTGGTAATATCAAATAACACATTTATTTGCTTCAAACTGTATCCGTGGCTCCGTTTTGGAGCCAAAGTTGGAACTAAGAGATGACAAAGTGGCTGGAGAAAGGTAGGTTTGATGCATTTAGGGCTACTGCTCAGTCCAGAAAGCAAACTGCAAGTTCTCTTTCTGTTGCTTCACGTCAAAATGGATTAATCGGTTCAGGTAATGTACCTTAAAACATTGCAACAAATAAAATAAAGTTGGTGTAACCAATGTCAGAAGCATGTAAACACCTTTTGATTAACTCTTTAATACAAACACCAGAGCTGTTATAAGGATAAAGTTGTAGATTTTATAAGTAAATCGTAAATCATGTTGATAGCCATATTGATATATATAATTTTTTTTACAGCTTAATAAATCAGACGAGCCAATCTTCTCTTTTTTTAGTGGATGAATTGTTATTCTACTTTTTTTAATGTGTTTTCATCATGATCAAGAAGTTGTGAAAATACTTCAGTTTTCCAGGACACTTCGTAGTACCTCTGATATAAAGAAGACTGCTTGCTGAAATTCCATCACAAGCTTGATAGAAAGAATACTGCCTGCTGAAATTCCATCAAAAGCTTGATAGAAAGAATACTGCTTGCTGAAATTCCATCAAAAGCTTGATAGAAAGAATACTGCTTGCTGAAATTCCATCAAGAGCTTGATAGAAAGAATACTGCCTGCTGAAATTCCATCAAGAGCTAGTCTCAAACCTTTTAGCGTCAAGAAACGTGTTTATTTGTGTCATTCGAAATCAGGGTTTTAATACTACTTTTTGTTTGTGTTTTAAGTGAAAAACTGAAGACTGTAAAATATTTCACCTTCAAGAATATCAAATAGTTTATCTAAGTACAAGCAACAGATATATGACATAGGTTTATAAGCAATCATTTATTATTTGGAGTTCAAAGTGTGTGAAGTTCATCCCAACAATGACAACCTTTCGACAAGACCTCACAAGTGAGACTGATAAAGTTGAACAACCTTCAAATAAACTCATAGAGGAATCTTGAGTTTGCAGTGAGGACTTCATCGTTGGAGATACCTGGTACCAGTTTAGGAGCAGCAATAGTGCACACCAACAGGGGTTGGTAAGTTTAGAGCAGAAGGGACTTCCTTACTTCAAGAAGCCATAAGGATGTGAGCAGGTAATTCTTGATACCCACTCCCTCTACTCTGTTTTCCCATATCAGCATGAATCATATCTTAACATTCATTATTTCATTGGGTTGTATATCCAGCTCGTTGGTTAGTTCTGTATGATCCTGGATGGTTTATTACATGTAAAGAAAAAAAACTCGTGGATAATATATTAAGTTTCAACATTTTTGAAACCATTACTTTGTGGAGTATTTGCCTTGTTTCGAATCGGAAGAAAATGTTTTTATATATATGTATTTGTGGAGATGGGCTTTAGTTTTAAGTCTCATTAATTTTAATTTGAGCTAAATACTTTTTAGATCATACATCAATAAAATTAGTATTTGTTTGCATCAGGGCTGTAGGGGTCTGAGTCAGAAGCAATTTTGGCCACTTTGGAGTCTATAAAAATGTTCTGACTCCGGCTTCAAAATAAAAACAAATAATAACTATTATATCATTTTATACCTTCCCCCCTCCCTCCCCCAAGACAGATATTTGTAATTTGTATTGGCAAATTTTATTTAAATATAAATTCACATTACCATAGAAGCTTCCCGTGAAGTTATATGTATTTGAGTATTTTACTGCAGTAAATTTGTTCTTACTAATTAATAAACATCCATTTATGAAGGAGTCACAGCCTGGCATTATAAAAATAGAGGAGTCGAAGGCTTGGCGTACCAACTCCACAGCCTTGGTTTGCATGTCTAGAGGTTATTTGTCTTATGATAAGTTTTGCATGCTAGCTAGCTTTGCCTTAAACATTTCGAAAGTGATTGTTGGTTCTATCTATTTTACTCTATTGGAAATTAGATAGTGGTGTCTTTGATCATTATTTTAGTGACTAATTCAAAATTACCATACTTTAAAATCCCAGGAAAATTCAATAATAAATTTATTAAGTACAATTTTTAAATAACTCAGTAGCTAGCCATTGAATGCCGTCAAACTAGTTTTCGGCCCAGCTTAGAGCAGTTTGGCCTAGTCAAGTAGCTACCATTTGTACTCTTCAGCTTCCTAGAAATTGTTTGCGAGATCTTGCATCGATCAAGTTAAAACAGCTTAACATCAGAATTCACAAGATAATCTATTCTTCACGAAGCCACTCTCGAATCATTAGCCTTGCACTTTAAAAAAACATCCACCTTTGGTTGGTTTGGTTTTATGGTCTTGTTAATGGTTAATTGTATTGTTTTTAGTCATTTGACTACCAATATTACAACTTTTGAGAAAAAAATGTTTCATAGAATTATCATTGTCCTTTCACTACACTTGCTAGAGGAAAAATAAATATTTCAGGAGTTAAAGGTGAAATATATTATTTATAAAAGAATCAAAATGTTTTACTTCTCAGATGTATAACCTTTCAGAATAGCTCTGAATTTCTTCACTTGAATACGTACTTTTCAATTGTATGTTATTACAAGTACATGGTAGTTTAGTCTTTGCTGTATTTACTCTTAATTTTCAAATCTTTGTATGAACCTGATTCCTTAGTTTTGTCAACAAAATATTTGAAGAAAGGTTTCTGAAGAAAATCCAAAGTATCCCAATAAAATGTATATAAACTTTTATAGTCAATATAAAAAAAAAAAAAAAAATTACAGCTAGATGCTGTGCTTTATCTGTGTCTTCGGTAGTTTAGTTGTATGGCATCACAGCAATGTGAATTAAAATTGCAAAGCCACATTTATTGTTTGAGCAACTTAAGAGGATTCTAAATTATTATTATTATTATTGGAAAGCGGAGAATGTCATTGATGTGCAAAGATATAGGAGAAGTGAATTAGAAACGCAACCAACATAGGTAACAGTTGCAAGATTGCATGACAAGTTTAAGGTTGATGGGACAGTGCCAAATGTAAACAAGGGATGCCCTGGAAATCCAAGAACATCAACGGGCAATGAAATTGTTGCGACAGTGTTATAAAAACTAGCACAACCCTCGAATAGGTGTAAGTTTGTAAGACAATGTTCTTGCGAGAGTAGTGTTTGTAAATCCAATGTTTATTGCATTTTGCGGCATGTGAAGAGGAAGCCTTACATTTTGAGACTACTACATGCAATGAATGAGGACAATCCAGATTGATGACTTCAATTTTGTATGTGATTTTTGTACAAGTGTAAAGAAAAGGAAGATTTTCAAGATTTAACGGCTTGGTCTGGTGAAGCCACAT
Source organism: Timema bartmani (assembly GCA_902151455.1). Lineage (NCBI taxonomy): Eukaryota > Metazoa > Arthropoda > Insecta > Phasmatodea > Timematidae > Timema > Timema bartmani. Next base: position 119,802 of record CABFWB010000871.1, read on the forward strand.
TTAAACTTAATGGTACCTACTGTTAATCGAAATACTTTGTGTGCCAAGCTGCCGAAAATCCACACATAATGGAACAAACTGTTAACCTACCAGGGATATCAGTGTGAAACTATCGCTCTTTCAGAGAAATGATAAAGCCATTTTTCTTTGAAGCAACTGTCATAGGTCTTACAAACTTAATAATGCTGCAAGACAACGACAAACGCCCTACCTTATCATTACCTGTCTTAGGATGACGATTGCTACTTTCATCAGGATGGTGCACCGCCACATTAGTACACCGATGTTAGAGATTTTATGTCACTTTCCCTGGGAACTGGACAGGTCGAAGAGGAGGGTAGGAGTATTCACCTCGATCTCCTGACTTAACACAACTGGACTGTGGAGTATTATAAAAAAAACACTCTATAAAACAAACAAAAACACAGCAGGACATGAGATACGAAATTGAAAATGCGTGTGCAGTTATTCTGTTAAAAACAATTCAGCACGTGTATCACTCTGTTGCATATTGTTGTCATCGATGTATTGGTGCCAATTTAAAGGTAACCACCATATCGACAAGATGACATCTCGCAGCCCTTTTAACTTGTTACAATATATGATAGTAAAAATGTGTGTGCATTTTATTGAATGTGTGTGCATTTTATTGGGATACTCTGTACATATGAAATAACATAATCATTGTTTGCACCATAAAATCTTCACTTAATGCTTCTAAATCCCTGGCACATGTTTAAATGTTGACTGTCATCCTAAGACTTTTTTAACACACACTATATAAACATATACTAAAAAATTTGTAACACATTAACCCCATGTCCACCAAGCAATAGAGAGGTAAAATAATACATTCAGAACGATAGAAATCTTGAATTTTGCTACTTATATTGCTGAAAGGATCTTTGAGTAAATGCTAGTCATTGCCAAATGGTTGTGCATTTATAAAACAATAGTGATGATTTATGTATTAATAGGTATGATTACTCCGTGAATACTGAAAAATAAATTAGCAATTTGATGTAGCTCTAATGCTAGATGCTGACATTTCTTTTCAATCATCAAAATATATTTTATATAGAGTCAAGGTAAGTTTCAGCAATTCAATCCTACATTATAAACCGGGTGTTTTCAATGCATTGCTCGTAAGGTGATTGCCAAAAAATCTACACATCAAATTAGTCAGGAATTGGGCTTTTATACATATTAAGTTTTTCTGCATACAAACAACCTTAATTTCAATAGTAATAATTCCATCTTTATAACATGCAAACAATTTTTAAAGGATTTGGGGTTAATGAGTTTTCTTATTTAAATGGTGCATTTTTTAATTTGTGTTGCTGATCACACACATAACTATACTTTTTTATAAATCATAATTTACCAACATTCCATTTTCTGCAACAAGAAATTACAATTTTCGTGTACATCTATAAATATTGAATCCAAATGGCAAAGTTTATTTTGAATATGATATAATTGTTGCTTGCAAATTAAATATTTCACTTGTCTCAATCTTTCAGCTCATTTCTCTACTTTAAATTTCATGCTTTTGGTTTTTTCCATTAAAAATATTCCTATTTTGGCATTCTATGGTAGATGTGAATGTGACTAGAGTGACCAAAATCCTTGGTAGGAGTATATTGTATAGAGTATTTTGTATGCCATGGTATACTTTGTTATATTTTTAATTTTATGGCATTCACTCTGCTAAGATTATTAGAATAATGTTAGTCAGCTTGTTCAAACATTTAAGTACCATTAGACTATCTTGCCAACTCAGAAGTATGAAAAAGTGTCAAGCCGAGTTTGTTGCTAAATAGGTTCCGAAGATCATGGACCTGAGATATATACAAATTATTAGAATCAAAGGTTTCATAAAGCATTTGTTCTGTCACAGAAAACAGATAGGTTTTCAAAATACCTTCAAACTGAAGTTAGACTTGTCAGTTTTAAGACTTCTCAGCTAGGTCCTGTATGTAAAGGGTTGTTTATTGATAGTGAAATGGTGGTGTCATAATATTCAAGCAGCCTTATTGTTTATTATGAAATGTGTCAGGGCCACTACTATAGAAATCTTTTAAACAAGATACCAAGAAGATAGACGGTTTCACCCAAGAAGTTTTATTTGTCTAGTGTTGATGTGGTCTCTTCTTACATATATTCATGGATCTTCTATTGATACAAACAGTGAATCCAACACACATGAACCTGTTAGAAATGATTATGAGTACTAACGATGTCAAGCCTGGTCTCAAGGTTAAAGTCAAAAATACAGTATTCATCTAAAGTGAAGAACTGATGTTTTATCGGGGAACCTTTATTAGCTATTTCTATTTTGAGACTCTTGTCAAGTACAGGTACATCTCGACCTCCCTCTCTCCATCAGAATGCTCTTGTTACACTATATACTAAAAAAAAGTAAGTTAGTGCAAAGAGGTGTTTCTTTTGGCTGTTAGTATACACTCGGTGGTTGTCAAAGGGTATGCCGCAAATATTTAGGCATTGATTCCAGAAAAAATTGATAAAATAAATAAACAAAGCATATTATTTAGCTTCTATTTTTCTAAAGCAAATACAAATTAATTAAGTTTGACATTAAAATCGTATCGGGTTAATTAACATTTAATGAATTTAAATAAAATAGGGCTGGGCCGATGCTGAAAACCGATCCGATCTATCTGCAGATATTGGCACAGTTGGCCAAGAATAATTGGTTTTTTAATCATGCAGATATTTTACTCCGATAATTCAAAAGCTATAGTTATATTTTAAATTCTCAAGTCATGAAAATATATTTCATAGTTCAAACAAAAATATTTAAATACAGTCTCTTGCATGTAAACACACATTCTTTAACTCTGCGTTAGATATTTTATTTTATAATAAACAGCAAAAACAAAATAAACCATTCAATTTTATTTACCTTAAGGCTTATTTCAAATTATGAAATACTTGATAAATATATTAGAGATAAAGATTTCCTCAAGTAACAAAGTTAAACACTATCAAAAACAATATTAGTTGGGCTAATATGATTTTATTCGTTGGTTTATAAAAAATTAAGAAAATCATATTATGGCTACAAGTAACATAGTTCTAATTGAATACAAGCTGTATACTAACCTAACATGAAATATTACCTACATCTTTCAGTGCGAGCTGAGACTTGTGCCTGCGCACAGCATTTTGCTCTCTATTTAAAGAATTTTCATTTTGGATCTTAATTATTTATATTGGCTGAATTTACTACACTATATTTTTTTATTCGTGTAACCGTTACTTATTCACACAGCAAAAACAGCGGCTGGAAACTAATGGATGTAAAGTAAGGCTTAATCATATATTTTTAACATCTTATCTCTGGCATATTTGGAATATACATATTGTAGCCATAATTTTTCTATTTGTTTCACCATACCACTTAAAAAGAGGTATTTTGTTACCATTTTTAATCAAAAAGACACATTTATAAACTTTTTATACAGAATCCTAACATTTTATTTAACTAAATCCAATAATTGTATTTACCACAAACCAGGGCATGCCCTCTTATCACCAGGTATTGTTGGAAATATTCACAACTATAATTTGTATAGTATATTAATAATACATTACAATGTATTACTCAAGTTTGAAAACTAGGTGAATTTTTTGTTTTGTTTTTCTCAAAAACTACACCAAGCTTATGGTCAAAGCAGGAACAAAATATAGTTTTAGCAAATTTCTAACATTGAATCACAAGGGAAGGGGATATATTTGTAAAATCTTTTATTACAATATTGAAATATTAACTTATATAACCTAGAACAAGCCTGATGTTAGTGACATGCTTAACCATCAAGTGCTGTAGTCAATACAAAAATGTGATTGGAAATATGGAATTTCTATTATTGGTTTATTGTAATGCATTTGATCGTGTGTCTGGTGTTAACTAATGCCCTTATAATTAATTAAACTAAAGTGGAAATTTTACCTTTATCTCGATTATTGTATTCATTCCATTTAAAGCATTGTAACATTTTCTCTCTAAAAGCTACTATCTCGTCTCTATTTTCATCTGAGTAAATATCATACATAGGTTAACATAGAAGAAAAACCTTGTCCTTAAAACACATCATCACAGAAAATTATCCGAGAGCTGAGACTAGGAAGACAAATATTTGTAAATGGAACTTTGTATTGCTGTAAAGTCCAAGACTGTGTTTTGGAGGCACATTGGTTGTTAGAACAACTAAAACTGTCAACTAAAGCTTTCTTCTGGCAACCCAGAGATAACTTTCCTTTTGGTTGACTACAACTTCTATGTTTTGTTACATATAGTTTCCTTGCGTTAGTTGCTAGTTTTCAAATCATTGAGGGTAGAAAGCAGGGCTAAAGCTTAGTAGTTAAATGTGACCCCATGTTTTAAAATTATCTTCTACACTTCACTCAAGAGGCAGATATTCAACCTTCATGAATTCCTTGTTCAGGTATCTGAAGCATCAATTGCCTTGAACATTGCATATTAACGTTCCTTTGTCTCTATTGGCTGTTTAATAAATTTGTGTACCATTGAAATAATCAGTAGAAGTGGCTAGGCCACAATCTCTTGTCCTATTATTGGTTCACACCACTTAATTGAGAATATTAACAGTGTAACAGATAATCCAAGTCGTGAGAATTAGGGGTAAAGATATGCACTTTGATACGTTATAAATAATAAAAAGCTATATTTTTACATATTAATTCTAATACGTTGCATTTGCTAAATGTCTGAAGAAGTCCAGACTTAAAGTAATGTTTATTCCCTAACACATAAAAATAAACATTTGCCGATATAGTTTGGTGGGCATTCAGCAATAGGTAAGACCTTGCCTTTAAATAGTTCTCGCTACCTATCGACTACAGTATGTGGAACATTAATGAATTTGTATCTTTCCCACATTTATGATCACACTTACTAAATGTAGGGCTGGTCTAGTTCATTTCGCTTGTGAACAGGGGTATTTCAAATACCATTTGGGTGTACAGAGTTTTTTTTTTAACTGAATGAGTTCCCACTCCACTTTCATGCTATTGTGGACATTTCCTCAAAATTCTACCTTCCAGGAGAGAAGTAAGAATTAATGGAAGGGAAAATGGTCTATATTCTTGCTTTGAGCTGGCTCGAAGTAGTGTGAGCTATAGTAATATTCTGAAGTGAAGTGGTTGAGTTCACTTTCTAGCAGAATTTTGGTAACGTATAATTTATTTTAGAGTTTATCTATTGGACCACCTTCTTACAACAAGTTAATTTTTTATCTTATTCACACCTTGAAGAACCTTTGATAGAAAATTCAATTGATTACAGTACAGCCAACATTAACTAAATTTCTCCATACGAGTTTTAATTCCAAAATTGAGTGCTACAAAACATCGCATGGCATATGAATGGATAGCGGGGATTCTAGTAACTTTTTTAACTGTCAGAAAATATTTTTCAATAAGCAAATCTCAATTTTGCTTTACAAAGGAAAAATGGCGCCAAATGACTGTATCAAACATAAAATTTATTTGTTTTAGAAACCTTTGACTAGTTTTTATTTATTTATTTACTATACAATCTATATATGTGATTGCCTTACAATTTGACCAAAATGAGTAAATTCTAAGTTGGTTCCTTTTATTAAGATTGAATATGTTTCATTTACAAGTAAATATCATTATGAAAATTTTAACTTGATTGATTTTTATCGTTGGAAATCCCATTTACTGTTTGCACACCAAGAATTATCTTCCCGCTTAATGAAGTTGAATACTTGAACCAGGCCTTTGTTTAGGAAAATACAGAAACCTATCAAATCATTACTTAAACTTGTGTAATTAATTAACTATTTAATTAGATATGATGGGGAAAAAAATTCAAGCATTTTAAATTAATTTATAATTAAAAAATATTTGACTAAAAAAGTATCCTGTTGTGTTTAATTTAGATATTTTGCACTTATTAGTAGATTATGTTCCCCAATTTCATTGTTTGATTGGATTATACATTACAAGCGCTCTTTGGTTAAGTTTTACAACAAATTGAATTTTAAAACATGTTTTTCATAAATGTATAAAATAAGCATACTATCTTGAATGATCCAATTATTTGCGGTTCCATTCCTTCCAAGTCTTCTTCTAGTATCACCGCTTTTGGGTTTCTAATTTATTGATAGAAGAATGTGAATGGCTCAGAGTATTGCTATGTTAATCCAGCGTTCTGGTTCATTTCCTAAGTCCTGATGACATTTATAAACATATATTATATTAAAGAAAATTTAATATTTTGTATTCAAAACCAATTACCAATTTTATGCATTTGGCTAGTTGAAAAGCATAATTTTAACTTGTTTTAATCTCCATGCAGAGTTGTGAATTAAGCTATTTTTGTTTATTGGTATGTGTATGTATTAATTTATCAAGTAATTCAGTATAAAGTATCATAGATATAAATTAATATAAAATCAGATATTAACATCACAAATAATACAGGAGCAAACAGCAAAATAGTTAAATAAAATTAATAACTCAATAAATTGCATAAAAATTGTCACTACAACATCTAAGTATTTGGTTGCGATCTACACCTTGATCATTACCTTCGAGTCTTAAAAATAGCAATATCAAAATAATCGATTATAAACTTACACCTAGATTAAATAAAAACACCACCCAAAAATGTCATCATAGAAGACTTAAACTACTATCAAATATGCAGAAGGGAATAAAAATTAAGAAGATATGATTTTTCCAAACATGACCGTCAGTAGCAAGGTCAATATATATTAATGTCCTTGCTTGGACCTAGCGTGAAATCTTTTAAAGGCTGTAAACAAATAATCAATCTATTGAAATGTAGTTATCGTAATGTTGAAATGTAGAAATCTTGATTTTTAATGCTAACCTCAGATTTTAAAAAAAACTTAAATATCTAGAAAACTCTCATTTTTCCTGTGATCCATTTTATACCTATAAAATAAGTATAAACCAATAATATTCATATAAACGGCGGCCCTGACCCACCAGTTTTACCACGCTCAAAATTATATTGCATGATGGGGTATTTGCCAAATTACAAAGAAATTGTGTTTATTTATAAAGAAAAGCTTGAATTTGTGTTATTTCTGTGAAAACAGTAGAATTCGTGTAAACGTTTGTTTAATTGCAAATGCGAATTTTGCATGTCCCGAGCCTTAACTCATTACTAAAGTGACAACCTCCGGCCAATCCCCAAAACACTGCCTTCACTTTCTTGATCATTTCATTTTTTGGATAATTTTCTTAATTCCTGTTAACAGTTTCAATCCGTTTTTAAAGGTATCTGACAGCCATCTCAGGCAAGCTCTACCAGTTGGAATTTAGAAGTGGGAGGACTAATAAAGCCTGTTAGCTAAAGGCTTCCTTTTATTGAGGGGAAAAAGTGAGGGCAAAAGTTTTTATCACAAACTTGCTACAATGTATTTGCAGTGGTATATAACTTTTACTATCATTTTCTAAAATAAATCTTTTTTGATATATTTGTTGGAAAATTAACAAACTTGTTATCTAACGCAGTGGTTCTCTCTTTTCTTTTTTTATGCTTGTGGCACACTATCCTTAGTAGTGAGCTCCCACGGCAGACAAACGCAAGAGTCGGTCTTGCGCGCTCATAGTTTGCCTTCAGCAGTCTGTTGTGAAGCTTGCATTCGTAACACACATTTGTTCATGTTCATGCATGTTTTGAGGTTGATTGTTATTTTAACTGACACGTGCTTTATTCAGTATTGTGTTAATTTTTTTAATTTATTTTTTTAATCTAAAGAATGATTTAATGACAGAATGTAGCAGTAACAAAATTAAGAAATAACTGTTTCCAAGTGTTGTGAAAGCAGTACAGAGAGACGTGGAATCTAATGGAACAGTCCTTAAGTACCAAGATAGTTATCTAAACTTTGGATTTACGTTAATTGGGCCTGAAAACCGTCCTGTACCAGAATGTTTCGTCTGTGGAGTAAAACTAAACAACGAATCTACGGTTGCTAATAAATTGAAAGGACATTTGAATAACAGTCACTTCACTAGAAAATATAACTATTTTAGTCTTTTGTTATCGTTGGAAGTAAAGCAAGCAAATCTATGGTACGAAGAGCAACTATTTCTGAAAAAGCATAAGTGGTTATTTATATAGTTGCCGAAATAGTAGCCCAAAGAAAAAAAAAAAGCAGCCCCACACCATCACCGAAGATGTAATTTTACCTGCCTGCAATGAAATAGTGAAATCTTTGTTAGGCGACAGCACTGAAAAATAAATATTCTTGGTTTCATTGTCAAACCATACTATTCCCTGGTGGATTGATGACATGTCTTCAGATATCCAGAGCCATGTACACGAAAAGTTAAGTGATGGTCATGAATTTTCACTATAACTCGAGTCAATTGATATAAATAATAAATGTAAATTATTGAGTTACATCAGATTTGATTATTGAGCAATTCCTCTCATATACTGAATTGCCAACAACATCAACCAGATCAGAACCTTGAGACTAAATAGGCTGTCCTGGGAAAAATGTATTTTTGTTTACACAGACTGTGCACCTACAGTAACTGGAAGATTCACGGGATTTGCTTAGGACTGAAACAAAATTTCCCATGTGTAGGTTCAAACCACATACATTATGACTCTTTGATGGTGAAGACTATTCCAACAAAACTTAAAAGCGGTTTAGACTCGTTAAGATGGTCAATTTCATTAATTCAAGAGATCTTAAGACAAGACTCCTCAAACAAATGTGCCATGAAGCGGGATCTCATCACGAAACTTTGGTTCTTCATACTGATACCTGTTAGTTTTCAAAGGGCTAAGTCCTTCCTTGCAAGAATTTTTGAGCTAAAAAATGAGCTATTAAGTATGTTTAACATCGAAAACTCAGTCTTACTACTCAATTAAACGATCAGGCGTGGTGTGCAAAGGTAGCCTACTTGGGTGATATATTCAGCCATTTAAATTGCCTATACAAGAGTATGCAAGGAAAACAAGAAAATGGGCTGACTTCAAGCGATAAACTCACTGAGTTCTTAAGAAAACCTAGAATATGGAAATTAAAAGTGTAAAAGAAAAATCTTCAGATTTTCCCTCTGATTTTCGAGGTAGATCCATATAGAGACGTGACATCAGAATTGATTTTAAATCACCTAGTTCTTGAGGGTATTATGGCACATTATATTCCCTCTCATCACTGTTGCCAAGTATGACTGGGTGCACAATCCTTATGCTGTGTCCTCAGAATCCACCACCGACCTCCCTCTTTGGGAAAGAAGAGCAACTAGCAGAACTTCAGCTAGACCGAACACTTTAATTGAAATATGGTGAACTACCACTTCTTAAGAATTGGATGTTGGCGAAGAAAAAGTACACAGAATTGGTAGTAGAAGCAGTTAATAATCTTAACTTTTCAACCCTTTATCTATGTTAGCTGGGCTTTTCGGCAATAACAAACATTAAAAAAATGAGAGACTTCTTGAACAGGAATTGTTTGTGTGTGTCTTCAATTCCACCACAAATTGAACCTTTGTGTAAGAAATGACAAGCTCAAGTTTCTCAACTAATAACTTCCTGAACAGGTAGATATCAATAGTCATACATATGCTACTAATGTGCTTCAAGGCAAATAAAAAAGATTGTGTTTACAAATTGATATTTTTAACTGGAAACATCATGTGAATTTAGATCCTGCTGAACTAATTAAAACTAGACATTCTGCAAATACTCTTAAGCAAGGACCGGCATACTTTCTTTGAGAGCTCATGCCCATGGGAATATTTAGTAGCAAAATGAGCCGAGTTGATTATCATTCTACATTGTAATTATTATATACTTTTTTCATTTCAATTTACTACCCATTTGGGTTGTACACCTTTTATTATCCTAGTGGGAATAGGGATTTAATAGTAGACTCTAAAGGAAATATACTCGCACTTTTGGTTAAGGGAGAGTGGGAAACTAGTTATTACCAGATGATTTGAAATTTAGTCTACATGTTCACTGGTGTGGGTAATATTTATTATTGCATATTGTAATTAATGTATTATATGCCATTTCTATTAATGTAAAAATATATTATAGACACAGTAAAAAACATTTTTAATAGATCAAAACTTTTCTTGGCAGAGATAAGGTAGGTTGATTCTGCACTAACTACCAAAGGGGAGATTTAGAGTGTCCAGAAAAACAAAGTTGAGATACTCACTAAGCCCAGTAAGCCTTTACGAAAAAGTATAAAAGATCTCAGAAGGTCTAGGAAGCTAAATTTCTGCAGTCAAGTAGCCCTAACCTAAATTTGTGCGGGGATACTTGGTGATCGAAAATTCACAAAAGGAGGGCTCCCCCCCCCAAAAAAAAACAAAAAAATTATATAGAAAAAATGTTATTTATAATGTAATCTTCAATTGATAAACAGTTTCACATTTTCCTTGGTGTAACTATTTGATCTTCTATATTCTTTAGTTTAAATGAGCCTCCTATGATTCCCATTCGCAATCATTGTCCAACAAACATACCCTGTACCCATCACAAGACTGTTAAGATAATCAAATCTCTTAGATTATGGTGGGCAAGACATGCAGTGTAAATAGAAGAATTTAGAACTGTGTTCAAAGTATTGACTAGCAAATCCAATGGGAAGACCTAGATGCAGGTGGGAGGATAACATTAGAATGGGTGACCTGGTGGTCTAGGGGTAAGGTGTCAGACTTCTGTGCTGGGGGTCCGGGGTTCAATCCTTGGTCCCGGCACAGATTTATCTGATTGCCAAACCCTTCCTTCACCTATGACAAGACGTGTATTAACCACAACTTGTGAATGTGAGGAATGCCAAGCCTCCACTGTGGTTCGGATTCCACGTTAAACTGTAGGTCCTCCATTTCATCTCACAATCACCCTACCATTACACATTAGCGTAAGTGCGTATAACCCGAACGGGTAGTAAGACGCGGTGCTAATAATAATAATAATAATAATAATAATAAACATTAGAATGAACCTGAAAGATAGTGTATATTGGGGTGTACTGGATATAATTAGCTCAAATAGTGTGCGAGCGTGGCAATGATCTTTCAAATCCCTAATCCCATAGAATAAGTAAGTAAATACTGCATGCCAAGAAAATCTCACTTGCCATAGGTTTGCCATCTGTATTCAAAATAATGAGTTTTCATGAGCTGTAGTTTTAATTGTTTCACATTGTTTTTGTTTGTTTTTTGTACAAAATATGTCAGTGCAGAAGATTAATAATGGAATAATAAATCTGGATTCTAGCTGTTCAAGCTTGTTTTGGCTCATTATACTTTATTACATTCAAGTTAAAACAGATTTGTATTTGAAGTTTCTTATGTGCTCACCTACAACTGGTCAGGACTTTTTGTTCATATCTCAGGTTTAAATTTTTTTATATGCTTCTTACATTTACATTCATTGATGTAAGTATATTTGTGCCTGGTAAAAATCTGTTTCTCTTTAATTGATGCAGTGTATGCCTCTTAAATTCCCAAATAATTACAGATTGACAAACCTTTTGATGGGCATCATTTATTTGGATCATGTTCACTGGTAAGTTTTGTGTTTTAGTTGTGTGCTTCTGACATTGTGTTTTGTTACCCCACATGTTTTTAATAAATTTATATATAAGCATAATTTTGAAATGTGTCAGTTTTTCTGGTTACGGTTGTTGTTGCAATGTTTCAGTGAAGAGTTTGAGTTTAATTTGGTAAGTGTGTGACATGAAGCAACACAAAGATGACACCTCGATCAATATGAAATACCTTGAATGGATCTTTCACTAGCGCAACCAGTAAGTAGAGCTTGTTTCTCTCTGTTCAGGGATTCTCCAGCCACTTAAACTACACCTGCACAATTTTGGGGGAGGAGGGGGGACTTTTATATTTCTTTAAATCACATTTTACAGAGTGTAACAACTTTTTTAAGGGAGAAAAAATTTGTTAATGATAATCTTTTGTTTTATTTTAGTGCTTGTGCATGCTCCATAGCATTCTAGGGGTTTTTAATATATGCTTTATCTTGGTTACTCATTATTTCTATATGGTTATAATAAACTTTTTTTTTTTTTTTTTTTTTTTTTTTTTTTTNTTTTTTTTTTTTTTTTTTTTTGCTTTGCTAATATTGGTTTGTATTAACTCCTTGAACTGCTAACCCTACGATTTTTCTTAAACCCGTAACTTTATGTTCCAGTTTTTAGATATGTTGGCCGATGTTAAGAAATCCCTGGGAAGGTTTTTCAAAAGTTGTAATCAAGTCTCAAACTGAAAGTTTAGGTTTAAAAAAAATGGCAGGACTGTCCTGATATTCCATTGACATGGTGGCTACAGACACTGAAAACTTGGAAAAGTCAGGGGATTTTTTGATGTCAGGGAAATATCGAGGAATTTAATCAATTATAAGGAAAATTTAGGGAATTTAAATACTCTACTAATTTTGCACCTAAATTTTTAAACAAAAATCAGATCTTGTTTCTCAATGTTAACAAAAACCATTGTCTAGATACATTAAATGCTGAAAAAAGAACTTATAAGTTATTAAGCTGGGAATGTTTAAATGATGTCTGGAAAACTTTTAAACGTCAGGTAATTTTATAGTACAATTTTTGTAGCCACCATTTATTGATGACTAAAATATCTCAAAAGAGTCTTGAGAATGTTACAAATATTACAAACACACCCGTCTGTTATTAACGATGTAGTGGACACTTTTTATAAATATTTTTGTTTTTATTTTATTTCATAGCAATTGAATTGTCCTTCCTTCTCTTGTGTTTGGTTAATGTAGAAAGGACGTTACTTCAAGTTAAGGTTTTAATTTTGGCCCTTTGCAACTAACGACTTCTTGGGACAAAATACAATTAGAAGATCCGATACTCTTAAAAATACCCAAATGATACTCGAAACAAATACTGTTACAATTAAATTTGAATCTAATAAACTTATTTTGGCCTGTATTTTTAAAATAACGTGTTTTAAAAAGATTGTTCATCTTAAAGTATGATGTCCTACATTCTCAAACAGTTTTTAAGATCACTTCCATATAAGCTTTATCTCTTAATCACTAGCATTCAAACGATATCCAGTGACCTAAAAAAAATAGGGACTTTGGTCAGGGAAAAGTCTGTGAATTTTATTAAATTTCTGGGATATTTAGGTATTCAATAAAAAAGTGATGATTCAATTACACTAAATAATATAAAGAAAAAACTTTTAAAAATTGTGTCTTTACACCAATTTTAAACTGGCTGAATGTGATATTATTGAAATCCAATTTAGATCACACTACCAAATAGCCCATTGCCTTAAGCTGAAATCTTTTTTACCCCTTCATAGTGAGACAATTTCAGAATGCAAATGTGCTTTAAAAAATGTACTATACTAAGTTGTAATCTTAATAAAACTGTTTGTAAGATGCTTAGTATTTATATAAAGGGTTTGGGAAAACATTGTTTCTGAAAAACCTAGATAAGCCAAGGTAATTTTAAAATATAGTTTGACTGAACACCCAGTGAACGTAGGCAAAGTCAATTCAGGCTATTCTTTTACAGCTACTTAATTGGTATAATTAGTTAGTAACAACTTACAGTGACTCGCATTAACCACTTTATCACTCTAAATACTAATTTTGGAGGTGGTGCTTCAGCAGCTATATTGGTTTGTGTTTCCTGCTCTTTTATTTGTCTTTCTTTTAATGGCTTTAAGCTACTTTTTTGTGTTTTACTTGCATGTGTTTTTGCTGCAATTTAAATGTAGCTAAAAAGTTTGGTTGAAAACTCTTTTATTATTTTATTATTGATATAACCAACTCTCCTTAAAGAATTTAGTCTCTTTTTTTCTCACTTCTATTGCTTGATGTTATAATTGCTTCATTACGTATTATATCTCTGTACAAGTTACCCAAAATGTGTTTTATCCTTTCTGGCGGTATTTGTGTAAAGATGACACACGTTTGTAGATTTATCTTGTGAAAGTTAGTGAGAAATATTATTTTTGTATGTTTTCTTGTGGGGGCCTGATATATTTCACCTTTGATTGCACCAAGTGTTTGTTGTGACACGAGGGGGTTGTTGTGTGCTGGGTAACAGGGGAGGGCTCCCGGCCCATATTTGAACGCGAGGAGATCATGGAGGCACAGAGCAGCCGCAGCAAGTATGGCTCGCCGCCACCCTATGACCGCCATGGACCCATGGACGAACATCGCCGCGTAGTTGCCATAGTAGGGGACCCAGGCCCAGGTCAGTCTCTCTTCTGTTAAGAAGTCTGTGTCAAATCTTTTTTGGTGTATTTTCATGCCAATTTAAGGCAATTTAGGAATTTGAACAGCTGTTTGGAAATTTGCAGGGTTTTCTAATTCAATGAAATTTTTTCTTAGTATTAGATATTTAAGATTATCATTGTATTTCACAAAACTCTAGAGCAAACATTAAAAAAAAGATATAACTATTTGGGGAATATTTTGAGATAACAGACAAAATGGAGACATGACCTTTCTATTGCTTTCTATGCTGTAAATGAGTATAAATTTTGGCTCTAGGCTATTAGAATAAAATTATGTTTAAATTATTTTATTATCAAATAAACCTAAAGAATTATAATTTGAGGTAAAATATGCGGGTGAGGTTATGTCATAGACAATCCATCTGAAACTATTATTATAGACAAAGAAAAATCACAACAATAACAAGAGTAAATGGTTTTGTAAGCAATATTCTTGAAGGAATCTTTGCAAATCCCAACGTTAAGTAGATGATACTAAATTGAAATATCTACTATAGGCGGAATTTTTTTTTAATCGGCTAAACATAACTTTCCATAAAAAATTGATTGATCTTGTGTCCAAACACAAAAAACTTTATTTGTTATGTGATGTGTGTAGGCACTTTTACTGTCAACTTAATGAGTGCATACAATACAAGAAGGTATTAAAATTGATTTGATTCAGTTGCTCTGAGCCATATTAATTTCAAAACCTTGTGAGAAACACTTTTTCAATTCAAGGCAAGAATATGAAAAATATAGAGACGAGAAACCTTCCCCCTTGAGACCCTGATTTGTGTTAAATAAAGAGTTGTATTTCGGTAAAAAAAAATTAAATAAAAGGCTACATATTAATTTGTGGTAAATAAAGTTATTGTATTCCATAAAATAAACATGTATTTTGATATAAAAATTAGGAAAAAAAATCTTGAGGGAGGGGGAAGGCTGAAAATTATAAAAAAATCAGCTTCAATACAATTAATAGAAAAATTACAGCTAAAACATTTTATGTTTTTTACTATTCCTGGCCTACTATAAACACAAAGTATTTAAATAACAGCAATTTAAAAACTGTCTTGTATAATATTTTATTACTATTTAGTTACAATTTTCATAATGAAGGCCTACTTATCACAAACCAGTTAATAGGCTTTTTAAATTATATGCCTTACACACAATATTGACCCTATGTTATATCCATACACTGTAGACAACAACCTAGCTTGTACCGAATTATTTTTACCAGACCAAAAAGCTTAATACATTTTTATCATCACACAAACACGTCAATCGACAAATTACATATAAAGCATTAATTCCAAATTTCTAAACCAGTCCATGCGGGAGGTTCACAATCCACTCATAATTTTTTTTAGCCTTATCAAATAATATATAAAAGCCATATTTTGAATATTCGAACTATATTTCATAAATACTTAAAACTTTAGGAATTTTTAATTTTCAATCACCTATCTCAATAAGGAAAACCTCTTTTTGCTTTATAAGGCAATTAAATAATTTTCCATATAACAAAACTTAAACACTACATCCAAAAATAACGACTTGATAATGACATAAGATGGAAGCCCAAAGACATGAAGATAAAAATATCTAAATCTAGCTTAACTGTGGTGTAATTTTCTTCTTCTTTAAATACTTGTCTTTGTAGACAATATGGCTTAGGGAAATATATATATTTATTATTTAGAAATGCTTTTGTATTAGCACAGTTGTTACTCTTTATTTTTCAGGCTATTTCAGGATAAAGGTAAACAGCAACTACATTGTTAGTGTTAATTTGCATTTAAATCAATAAAATTGACCGTAATTCGCATTTAAAAGGCAAAATGCTAAATTTTGCGAAAAGATTTTATTTTGTAAATGTATTATTACTTAAAAATGCTACAATGGTCTTTAGATATGATAGTAATTTTAACCTACTGCATAAAAGTTCGTAAAAACGTATGTCTCACGAAATTTCAGTGTTTCTATCTATATAAAATTCAAAAGATTAATAAAGATGACTCTAATATAATTTAGGGAGTCTTAGCTTAATAAGCTGGGAAGTTTTATTCTACTAAAATAAAATAAACACTGCTTAGGGGCAGGTCAGAATATGAATCTTGGCTTGGTGTACTAAGGGTGGTTTTCACAAATATTTCACTATCTCTCTACAAATGTGGGTACATTTCTTTAAACTTTGTAATGTACCAGCAGTCTCCACTGTAGTATACTAGTAAGTTTCTATTGTGTTATGCTAGCTAGCCTCCATTGTAGTATACTAGTAAGTTTCTATTGTTTTATGCTAGCTAGCCTCCATTGTAGTATACTAGTAAGTTTCTATTGTGTTATGCTAGCTAGCCTCCATTGTAGTATACTAGTAAGTTTCTATTGTGTTATGCTAGCTAGCCTCCATTGTAATTGAACTGTTCTATGCTAGTCAGTCTCCATTCCTCATCCCCACTTTGGCATGATTAATTTATATGCAAATAACTTGAATAGGTTAACAAGACAATAAATAAATCACACATTTTATTTTAACTAATGTGCTACAAATTTTATTAGAAACTACTGTTTGTGTGTGTCTACTTACTAAGTTATTCAGGTCGGGGGGCTTGGCATTTTTTCAGAAACACCCTGACAATAACAGATGTGTTAGGGAAATAACCCATGATATCATATTATAAAGCTATGTCCTTATAACCCTGTGTTGTCTGAATGTTGAACAGGTTCCCGCTACAGTCCTCCTCGATACGCAGATGCCCCACACAGATCCCGCGACTCTTATCGCCCGCACAGCCGTGAGCACGAACATTCGTCCAGAGAATACTCTCGTTCCCGTGACTATGAGAGGGGCTATGAGCCTCGGGAGAAAATTAGGGATGAGCACTTTGAGAGGTGATGAGAGATGCACTTGTTCAAATCTATTGATTTTAAATAGTTTGTGTAGCTTAGTAAAAAGACCAAATAAAAGTGATTAGGAATTCACTAAAAGCGTGACTGACCGTCTCTAATTATAATCAGTGTACTTGTATCATATTAAAAACACCAAAGCTTTGTTTGTGTTGAGCAAGTTATCATCTCTCCTTTACCAATTGTCTTTACAATCACGATTTATCCAAACTGGACATTAAGAGAAACAAGAAAACCCCAGACTTACTGATAGCAAACTGGCTATCCCTTATTTTTAGAGGAATTTTTTTTAACTATCATCAAGTATTTAACTTGAGACATTTCAGTAGGTGGAAACATATGACCTAGTTATTGTAATGGAGTTCATGGTCGTTGTTTTAGTCCCTAGTTGTAAAATGTATTATATTGATTAAACTATCTGTGGCCAACACAAACTGACTAAGAATCGAATTAATAGCCAGTATGCATTCCTAAGCTTGTTAAGATCCTGTTGGTATATCTGTCCCTGCAGCCGGCGCAGCGGGGGGGATGACCTGAGACATGAACTGGAGTCTCGGCGTAGAGAAGAGCCTAAATACTTAACTCATGAGCGATCTCGCAGCTATGAGAGGTCTCGCGAGTACCGCGGAGAGGACAGGTAAAGTGACTCACAGTTTGGATTATAACTACTCTTGCTCCCAAATGCCATTTTGGGCTTATTATGTTAAAATTTTGTAATGGGCCTATTTTGTTCAAGTGGCAGTATTGGCTTATTGTGCTCAAAATAGAGAGTTTTTCACTTGGTCTCAACCCCTGAGTACTTCTCATACACCAATTACATCCATTGGTTTGAAAATTATGAGAGAAACTCAGGGGCCGGGAGCAAGCGAAACACCCTGTATTGGGCTTCTATCTTTCGACAAGTCTGTTGCCTTGCCCAAATTGAACCTTCCATCGTTTCATATATATGCCTATAAGCTTATTGCAACCAAAAGACAATATGGTCAGAAAGAGTTTGAACGCGTTCATCTATTTTAGTTTAACAACAGAATCATCATTTTAAGAATTCTTAACATTTTTTTAGATGAATAAAGCTAGCTTTTACTTAGTTGTTAATCAGCTAGATTCTTATTAGACATTATGGAACTGTAAACATTCTTATAAACAAAATAATGATTGCATAAAAATCAACTCCAGAGAAATATTTTCTGGTTATAGGCCTGGTAGTGACTTACGGATGCGCATCACTGAAAAGCGTGCGGACCGCCACGATGATCGCGAGCATCGGTCACTGGAAGATCGTGACCACCGGCCAATGATGCAACCCAGCCCACCAGGCAGTGACCGTCGCCGAGTAGCACCACCTGATGGCTACATAAGTAGCCGTGTGGACATGGAACGAGGAAAACCACGGGATAACGGGGCACGCCCGATACACCACCATCCAGTCCCTGGACCCAGTGTTCGCCGTGAAGAGCCTCCTGAACGCTTCCACCAGAAGCCTCCGCCAGATTTCTCAGTGCCACCACGGCCCGACAACAGATTCCACTATAAGGCCTGGGACGCCAACCCAGAATATGTGCCTAAAGGACGAGCATACTTTGAGGTGAGTTAAGTACAAGTCTGTTGCAGTCCTACATAAGGAAAACCTCTTTTCACTTTATGAGGTAATTGTATCATATTTTGAAGAAGGTACAGGAAAGGTTGATAGAAAAATATAAGAGGAACAAAAAAATTATGGCTTTTCAATTAAAACAACAAGTTCATTTACATTGCTGCAATTCAACAAAAAGATAATGGCTGCCTCTTGAAGAAAATGGAGCACTACCCCACAATCCCTCGACCTGGGTTTCATTATATCGGAACATGTCAAAAGAGAGTGTGAACACAACACAACGCCTTAAAGGAGGAAACCAATAAACACTCAAGGGTAAAAAGGGAATTTTTAAAAAAAATTATAGGGAACTTAGATAGGAACATGTAAAAGGAAAAAACACAGGAAATAGCCATTGGATGCGAATATAATCTACTCTATAAGGAACAATCATTTATTTTATTTTCATGTTAAAGTAAATTTCATTTAGTGTAGAGCTAATAGTACATAAAGTTGATGTGCTGATATTTTTTATTATCGTGGCCAGCTAGTCTAGGAGATAACCCCCCAGCTAACATCAATTCAATCATTAGAAGCTTAAATTTTCTCCTAAATACACTTACACTCATGGCGTCATCATTATTTACTTTCAGAACCTTCAAAGTTTTATTCTTGCAAACATTGAATTTCCACACAATCATCACAGCTTCACTTTTATATAAATCCAACAATGCTGAATCTGCTTCTAACATAAGGTAGAATAAATGTGTCTTTGTCTAGTGCATTTAATTAAGTAAACTTCTGCTCCAACAGTTTCTAACAAGTGTTTACATTTACCTTGTCTATAATCTGCAATGCAAGTTCCTTACTAAGCTTTGTTAATGCTATAGTAAATGCACTATGTGAAGCAGCAGGGGTCGTTTTCCTATGTTCCGTGATTATATCTATATGCTCAAGTATGTCTCACAATTCACTTAATCCCAATTGTCCTATTACGGTCATTTATCATATAGTTGGACTTCAGAAGGGGTTAAATAAAACACAAAAACCATTTTATAATCTTCCTATTCTTTACTTAATAGTTCCATGTACCTTTTAATTCCTAACAAGTAACAATAGCTACAATGTGTAAAGAACTTTAAGCACTATAGACTTTTTTTTCCAACGAAAGTTATCCCATTTAAAGAAATATATACACTATAACTTATTTAATTTGAAGTCCAAGAGATATCTAAAAAAAATTGAAATATCCTAAATTCAAATTAATGATTTCAAGAATATCTAGATAGCTGGTAACAGCAAATATAAATTTCAAAATATGATACATATAATAAACACACAGATTTTATAAGTTATTTATCATACCATCAAAGGTTTGAGTCCCTCCTGAAGCAATACTTAATTTGCCTGCCCGGCCAACGCCAGCATAGGTTGCTGTGGGCAACAATCCCATACCATGCCTCTGGGTGCCTGAACTCATCATTCTGGGGCATCAAGATTAAGATATTATAACCTTAAATAAAATAAAAAACAATCAACACATAAGACTTATCATTTACATAAAGATACTATTTACATGGCTGAAAACAAAAATAAAGCAAACTAAAATAATACTCAATTAGGCCCTGAGAAAAATAGAGCAAAAAACCATAACAATACAATATACACTCTCGGGGGGGGAGGGGCGGGGGACCAACAAATGCGGAAAATAAATACAATATTTATTAACATCGCACATTACACCCTTGTTCTTGTTTGTTAGTAATTTTTTTAAAAAACTAATTTTGTAGGTTCATATTCTGAAAGCCTGATAATAAGTGTCTGGGAAAGAATCATCAATGGAATCACTGCCAGACACAAAACTCTGAAGCCTTATATCCACCTTGTGGCTATACCACCCTAGCCTCTGGTGGAGGAGCTGGGATAAATCACCTTTGCGTAAGGTAACTGGATGTGGGTTTCCTTGTCTGTGGTGTCCCACAAAAGAGTTGAGGGGCAATAAGCGCTGGAAGATGATTCATGCCACATGGTCCTAGCATTCATTCTTTTTTCTCCAGAAATACCTGCCTGGAAAATATCAACTCAAGGCTTTGGTAGACTCTCCACACACACACACTCACTTGCTTTACCAATTCACACATTCTAATAGTTCATTCCTGATACTATCCCCAGTGCATTGCACTCACCAAACCTTCTCATCCATTAAGGGTGTACAAAGTCCACTTTTTCAATTTACAACGAACTTGAATCAAATAAAAGAAATATTTTCGAAGCCGAATCTAAGTTTGAATAGTTTCTCTTAGTGTTTTTATGCTTAAAGAATATTATAAGGTGGTTATTTATATTACTTCATGCACTAAAATTAATTGGAAAATGTTTTATTGTAGAAATGTTTGTAATATTTCATGTTAATCTGTCAAATCAAATTATCATCATAACATTCAATTCAATTAATACTTCAGATTTTTTTTCCATATGATTGTTCATTTGTAATGTAAAAAACCGCTCAGACTGGCTAGATTTGAACCTAAATGGAGTATTTTAGCTGTCATTATATTTTTATTGACGAAACTTCAAAGCCGGAATTTGTTTCGAAGCCAAGTTGAAGTCTTGAAGCTTCGCACACCCCTATCATCCATCCATGCTTGTTTTCAGTCAACAAAAGCTAAAAAAAAATTAAAAACTTCTCTTTCCGGTCTTTGCTCACCACTGACAAACAAGTTCCCTCCTCAACATTTTTTCCTCCCCTAACTCTCATGTATCACATTTAAAAGAAACGATCTGTCTCAAAAAATGTGTAATAGGATGATAATTAGGGATGTGCCAAGTTAACTTTTTCAATTCAGAGCGAACTAGATCGAATATATGAAATATTCTTGAAATCAAATCGAAATTTGAATATTTTCTTTTAGTTGTTTTATGTTTAAAACATATTATATTGTGGTTATGCTATTTATATAACTTAGTGCACTAAAATTACTTGGAAACTGTTTTATTGCACATTTGTTTGTAATATTTCATGTAAATCTGACAAATCAATTAATCAATTAATGTTCAAAGCAGCTCAGAAAGGCAATAATTGAACATAAATGGAGTATTTTAGCCGTCAATATTTTTACTGGCTAAGCTTTGCACATCCCTAATGATAATAATGACCAGCATTTTAAATATACAAAAATCAAGGTTAACATTACAAAATACAAACAAAACTGCTCACAGCCTTATTTCCTTTGGAAAGAAATTGCACTGTCCTGAGCAAAAGTGGGGGAGAAAAATAACTCGGCCAAACCACACCATCATTGGGTTCGAATCATCCAAATCCTACTGTATGTTTATTTTTAATTTATAATAACATATATATGTATAACATATATGTCCTATACAATAACATAACTTTTTTTTTTTAAAGAATATCTTTCATCGTCATCAACTGTTTCCAGCCTATGGCCAGGTCAATTTAGTAAAATGTCTTCATATTTATTCTTCCACCCCCTTCCTCTTTTAATTTCATCCATTCTTCTCCTCTAGCTTTAAACACTTCCTGTTATCTGCTCCTCCCATCTCTTCCTTGGTCTCTCTTGCAGTTTTTTCCCTACATACATCGTTTCCAACTTTTTCTTCAGCATCCTTTCTTTTTTCATCCTCATTACCGGCCCACACCATCTCAGTCTTGCTCCCTCTACTTTTCTCATGTACTCCCTGTACCCCTACTCTTTCCCGGAAAACTTCATTCCTAATCTGGTTTCACCTTGTGACAGCTAACATGCTCCTCACAAACTGTATTCCCATGGCCTCCACTCTCTCTTATGTACATTCATTGTCCATGTTTCTACTGCAAAGTATGCCCTGTACATTTCAAGGGGACGTTCCTTCTCCAAAGTAGATCTCTTATGCATCTATAGAACAACTTTTCCTGCTCTCCTCTTCTCATTAAATCCTCTCTGCTTCCACTTTTCTCCTCAATCACGTTTCCAAGATATTTTACGTTTTGTACTTTTCTCAGCTCTTTTCCAACCAACCTTATAGCTTTATTAAGTCTTACCTTCTTCCTTGTCATTACCATCACTTCAAACTTTGCCATGCTAAATTTCATTCTACACTCCTTCACTTCCTAATTCCATTCTTGTAGTTGTTCCTGTACTTCCTCTTCCTTCTCCCTCCATACCATCAAGTCATGAGCAAAGATCGTGACTTTCATTCTTTCCTCCTCGACAAAATAACAAAAAATGTTGTGTGTTTTTTCAGCATGACAACCGAGAGGATGGCGGTATGATGCGAGGCGTGCCTCGAGGTCGAGGGATCATACGAGGAATCCCTCGTGGCCGTGGTGTGATGCGCGGCCGTCCGTTCCGAGGCATGGGTCCCACTCGAGCTGGCTTCATGCCCCCTCGCGGCATGACCCGCCGTGGGGGATACATACCACGTAAGTTCAAATGTGATGGCTACCACAACAGGGTTTAAATCTTGCAGGAGGCAACACTTTTTGTTTTAAGGCGAGAATATTTTTCTGACCGTACATTCTCATAATGGTTGGTGCAACATTACTTAATGGAAAGTTTTTAAAGATCTGCTAGTTTGGAATTTTTCATTCGAGTCGAACTTGAGCCCAGTATTTCATAAACTCCCGAATTTGAGTCAAGTTCGATCATATTTATAATTTTAAAATGTTAAGATTATATATTTGTTAATTTTAAAAGTAAAAAATAGGCCTAAATTTAAAATGTCACCATTCAAAAATAACATGAAATGTAAATATCACATCTTTAAAATTGGAGATTTAAAAAATATATATTATAACTACACAATGTTCTTAAATTATTAATAGTAAATACTTTTGAAGAAAAAAAGTTTAGAAATGGAAATATCTGTTTTTAAATTAGAAATAACACTTAAAAAAAACAGTTTAAAAATAAGGACAATACTCAAATACAAATATATTATAAAAAAAATTAAAATCGTTTCATTATTCAAGGCTTAAATATACTGAAAACACTCATCTTCCTGTGATCCATTTTATACCTATAAAATAAGAAAAAATCGATACAATTTGTATAAACGGCAGCCCTGGTATATTGCTGTCACCAGGGTTACCGTGTTGAAAATTATATTTCATGATGTGGTATTTGCCAAATTACTAAGAAATTGTGTTTAATTAGAAAAAAGCTTAAATTCGTGTTATGCGTGTGAAGACAGTAAAATTTGTGTAAAAATTTGTTTCATCACAAATGTGAATTTTGCATGTCCCTAGTAATAAGAAATAAAGAGAGAAATGTGTTTGTTTCTATCTAGGCCTAACCTAACAATCCTTTCAGGTTGGCTTCCTTCACTATCACTTACTTACATTGTTGTACAGTGTTTTTACACTTTCTTATTTTAAAAAAGGGTTAGTAAAATTTGCGTTTAAATGAGCTAATATTTCCCCATGGTATGCTTTTGTAACTTAATTTACCTTACAAAATACCGCAAGAATCATAAACATTCAGAAATTTGAAGTGTTTATATTTTGTTTATTTATTATTCCTTAGTATAATTGTGCATCATCTTCTGTTCCAATTCCATTCCTCCAAGATGGTTAAAATATCTCTAGCAAATAATATGAAATGGTAAACTCTTTTTTATTTAAATGTAAAATATTTATTGCAATAATTATTATCAACACTGGTTTTAGACAGGCTAATCAACATAATTATATAACTAAATAGTAATTAACTAGTGCTGATTTTGTAGTTAAATTATTAATTAATACAGGTTTTTAATATCTTAAGTTTGAGAACATTCAATATAATATATTCTTGATGTTAAAATTTTAACTCAACCGAAATTATTATTTCATAAAGGGATGGGGTGAAAATATTAAAAATAATCACAAGGTATTCAATTATTTAGTAATCTATTTATTTATTTTTATTGCTTTGTCATGGCAATACAAGTAAACAGCTTAAATCAAGGATAATTCAAAATGGATGACTTTTTTTTTTAATGCTTAAAAATGACTTTGTAAACAAAAAAAGCAAGAAAAATGGCCTAAAAATATAAACTGGCAAAAAATTATCTATAAAATATACATTTCTACAACCAGGGAATCATGAACAGAGTTTATGTACAAATGAGCATTGTCTCTGATGGACCAATAAAAAGATGACATGTCATCAAAATCCCGACCCTGATTATTACATAATCACATCACATAAAGTCAAAGCTCGAAAAATGACAAGCCCACAAAACTTTCGATCTCAAGCTTAAATGATGAGCTCAGTTTGAAGCTCGAAATTCGAGTACTCGCAGAGCCTTAATAGTTTTTCCCATAAATTTGTTCCTATGGTTGCTTGGAGGTGGATTATACTTTTAGACTGGTTTCACTCTAAAGTCCTTGAAAAAAATCTCTTCATAGTTTTTAGTGTGATATATTATTGTCATAGACTGGATTTTAAGGATCTAAAATTGTTTAAAATAATGGAAATTAAAATGCTTAAAGTTGAATTTAAGTTCACAAAAAATTACCTAAAATTAGGTCTGAGTGGGATCCCGAACTTTGGGAAATTGGATGTTTCCAAAACTCAGGTGGGAAAAATTATTTCCTTGGATTTTTTTGGGGAGAAAACGCTAAAATAGTTTCAATAAAAATTAGAGATGGGTCGAATCGTCTCTTTCTCGAATCCGAATCTACATTTTATTTTCGAATCTCGAATCCAAATCCTAGCAAATTGTTAGATATTTTAATTATTTACAAATAGACCTACATTACACAATATAGGCCTAAACTGTAAATTGAGATTTATTTCAATCATGCTTTCAATTTTAATCAACCCCAACCACTCCTCGCAAGATACAGGTTAAAATCCAGCCAAATTAAACAATCTAGACTCATATTATTGATTAAAAGTCAAATCAATCAAAATTTGAGTGTCTTTGGTTATTTTTAAAAATCTTGCTAGAATGAGTTAACTTTCTAAAAAAAAACCTGTGAAATAAACAGATTAGGCCTAGTTATCCTTTGATTAACTCTAATCATTATTGAAGGATTATAATTTATTTTAATAAGATAGCAAAAATAAAAATACAAATGGATATTTTTAATAAAGACTAAAGCAACATGCTTAACAATTAAACATACATTGGAAATAGTGAACTCAATAATGCCTAAGTATGTTTTATTTATTTTCTTATATATCCATTATCTATCTTCGCGTAGAAAACAAGAAATATATTCGATTCTTGTGATATATCGATTTCTGATAATACATTCTATTTAAAACACGAACATATTTTCGACTCCAATATGTCTATTCCCATTTTATAAGGCACGACTACGTTTGAATATTTGTACAATTACTTCAATAACATATTTAAAAAAATAATAAACTCTTAGTTAAAATCAATTTAAAAACAAAAAATGAATTAGGAAGTCGTTAATAGATTCTTAAAACTCGAGAGCACTTACTAAGTGAGCAGATTACCTGAATCTATTTTAAACAAACAACCGATATACAATACTTAGGCCGGTAGGCATAAATAAACAGTTTTATTGGTGACTGTCGAGAGTATTTATTTTTCATGAAACCCAACTAAATGTCTAACTTAAGCAATAAATTGGGGTTCTTAGATAGTTGTAGATAATTAAAACCATTTGGGTTGTAAGAATTCACAGTATCTTTATTTATTTTAAATCATCACTCTGGCGAGTAAACATAATATATGTTATGGCGGCTGACTTTGTATCATGTGTAATGTGCTATCATTTCTATTGAAAAAAGCCGTAATTTGTTTTATTTCGAATTTATTTGTAATTCTAGTTTTGATTTTCAGTTTTCTAAGAATTTTAATGTGTTCATTTAAATATTTACAAGATTGTTCGTGATATGAAAGTTTTTGATGTGAGCATGTGCCGAAACTGTTGAGTCCAAGTTTCCCTTATAGTTGGGAGGGTAGGGTACTAGGCATGTAAGATTTTCCACACCTAGCAATTTTTTTTTTAATAATTATTTTATTCATGCTAATCTCTTTTGTCCGACAAAATAATGATTACGGATTAAGTTCTGCTTTTCATGTAGGCCTAACTAAGTAATTTTTGAATTTAAAATATGCTTCATTTATGAGGTGAAACATTCGACCATCGAATCCAGTAAAATACCCAATCCTCAAATCTCGAATACTGGTCAGGATTTGGTGGATTTGAAGATTCGAGTGGCCCATCTCTAATAAAAATATCACTTATCAATGTCAACGTTTATTTATTATTTGTTATGTATTATATTAATTTATCAAAAATTAAATCATCCTTATCTTCCATTAAAAAGATGGATACTCAAAACTTCTGTCACTTTTATTTTACAATTACCTAGTCAACATAACCCAGAGTAATTAAATAACATAACCACAATAAGCTACATATAATTGATGGTAATATTTATCCCTAAATAAACAAAAGGCAGGAAAACATATGTTTAGCGCAAAATAATGATGGAAGTGGCTTTTAAATATCAAGTTATTCACAAAATAAACCTTCATCCCACTTATTTATACAAAGACATGTCTACTAGGTTAATGTTATTATTTGAAATTGCACCCATTTGCTTTTATATCATGAATCGTAACAGTTCAATGGACTAATATTTTTGGAGTCTAAAATTTATGTGCACATGAGCATTGTCTGTGGTGTACCAACATAATGACATGTCATAAAAATTTGGGCATAAATAAATAAATATGAACAAATTGCAAAAGATAGAACACAAATAAAATTTAAAATACTAACAAAGATTTACCCTTGTTAACATGTGTTAGTATTTTTACTTTATTTATGCTTTGTTTTTATAAATCTTTCATATTACGTATGTGATGTTTTGATCTGAAGCTCTTCCCCCCCCCTTTACAGGATGAGATTTTGATTTTAGAAAAATCTTTTATCTTTAGTTGGGTGCAAATCACTTTGTATGAATGTAAGAAACTTGATTTAATAGATTTCATAGTGTGGATATATTCAATCAAACCTCCTAACATTGTTCAGTAACAATTACCTTAGTTGAAGTTGTGAAATGTTTTACATTCCTGGACTATACTTACTGTAAAATTGGTTGTTTTTCTAATAACTTTGGGCTTTTGAAAAGTTGATTTAATTATTGTGCGGTTAACTCTGTTTTTTCTATCCTGGAGTCCTGCTGTGTTTTCACACAGCAATAATAATATCTGGTTTGCATAAACTTGGTTGAATATTCTTGTTTTAACCATACTCCCATGATTTAAAGCTTCTTTCACCTACTACATTTCAATTTATTATTTTATTTTTGTGTGAAAGTACTGTACACTGATCTAAAAAAAAAATTGCTGGTTGGGAATGCATTGTTACAGAAAAACGCTAAAGTGGTTGATTTGACCATTAAAATAGTTTGAAAGGTTTTCAAAAATATTTGTTCTAGGACTATGAATTGTTTCACAACCATAAAATAATGTCCGGTCGCCTGTATGACAGACTACTTGTATTTTAAGTGAAATTAGAATAGGGACTTATCATTTATTTTGTGCCTTATGACTAGCACAAAATAATTAATGAGTTCTGATTTTTTTAGCCCCCCTCCCCTCCCCCCCACGGGCAAACCATATACCAGGCTTTAACACACACATAATCCATATGCCATTGGTGCAAATTAATTTTATTGACTTCTAAAGTGTGCGATGTGACGTATTTGAGTGGCACCATGCTATATAAAATTAATTGATTAAGACATTACTTTATATCCTTTACTATTTCCAGCCTGTAGCCTGGGTCAGTTTTTTATTCAAGCCATATATTTTCCACTGCAGGCTTGCTAGGCCTGCCATAGCTTCACTACCTAATAATCTAATTTAAGACTAGGACAAGTACAACATCCAGTCCCCTGCCATTAATTTATCATTATGACAGGTTAAACCCATATCTCACAAGTGATAAATTTTCGGTCACCGGGAATTGAACCCGGGGACCTTCGACTCAGTAGGCACACATGCTACCGACTAAGCTAAGGTGACGGATAAATCACTAATGTGTGGCTAGCAAAAAAAAAGTATTTAAAATCAAGCACAGTTTTAAGATTTGGAAATTCAAGATCTATACTAATTTAATTTGTTCAAAATGTATAATTAGTCCTGTATGAAGAAACAATTACAGGGTATCCAGTGACCTGGAAAACGGAATTTGCTTGAACAGGTAAAAGCCAGGGATTTTCATTAAATTTCTGGAATTTTCACATATTCACTAATTGAATTATATTTGGAAGAAGGTACAGGAAAGGTGGATAGAAACATATAACAGAGACGAACACAATATGGCGTTTTCAATGAAAAGAAAAACACAGTTCACACTTTACAATGCTGCCAATGGACAAAAAGGTAATGGCTGCCTCTTAAAGAAAATCGATCGGCACCACCCAATCCCCCGATCTAGGTTTCATAAAGCGAAAAGAGGTTTTCCTTATTGTGATTTTTTAATATATTTACGAATTCACTAAAAAATAATAGTCAAAATAACCTTTTTCTACCAGTTAATACACATCACAATCTCCACATTTGAGCATACCGGTACTAATTCTAATCCTCAAAGTCACTGGGATTTTTGTGTCATATTTTTATCCCTCTATCACGCGTCTTTCGCTTTTAAACTATATTTGTGCAAGGCGATATTTTAATGTCTCAAATATGATCTTACTGAAATCTAGCTTAGAT
Source organism: Timema bartmani (assembly GCA_902151455.1). NCBI lineage: Eukaryota > Metazoa > Arthropoda > Insecta > Phasmatodea > Timematidae > Timema > Timema bartmani. Next base: position 149,284 of record CABFWB010000871.1, read on the forward strand.
CACTCTACCCAATAGCCCATCACTTTAGGCTGTAACTCTTCATAGTGTGTCACAATTTCAGAATGTGTGTGAGTCTAAAGCATGAAGTTGTGGTCTTAATAAAACTATGTTTGTAATATAGGGACTGGAAAAGTTGGAAATTGGCTCTGGAAAACCAGGGAATTAAGAAATATAGTTTGGTTGATCACCCTGAATTAACATTAAAAAAGATAAGTCACAATATAGTTACGAGGTGACAAACAAAAAACCACACCTTTTAATTTTGAATGGCACTGTTTAATTAAGTGTTTGATAAAAGTCAAGGCTTTAAAGTATAACAAGTCCTAAATACATTTACTGCATTTATACTTTGAATGAATGATAGCTAAAATAACTCACTTTTGAAGAATGCTTTACGTTTCATAATAAATAATAAGTGTTAATAAGTTTGGCATCTTATTAAAGTGTTGTTTACCTAAAATAGTCGAGGATGGATATAAATATTATTAAAAACACTGTCTAAAGCAGATAGTTTGATTATTTTTAACATTAAAATCATATATGTCAAACAAATTCTGTTAAAAATTTGTGTACATGTAGTAAAACTCAATAATATGTATAAAATAAAGTATAATAAGCTTAAAAGTAAAAACACTAACACACATTCGTGAAAAAGTTTGTTATTTCTTTTAAATTGGGCTCTTATGTTCTATAATTTTATCATATTTATTCACTGACATTATAATGGGTCTCCTGTTTCATCTCACTGGTTTATTTGATTTATTTCTCCCATTTTCTATTATTTTCAAAACTATTTTGTCCCTTTGGCTCATTTATTATTTCTATGAACGTTTAAAATAGATCTTTCAGATTTCACTAAACCTAATTTGTATGTTTTGAACAGTTCTTCAGAGTTTTCTTGCTTAGGTTGCTAGGACTGAAACATCATAATTCTTACTGAATAACTTTTTTTGCTGCTTTTGACATGAAAAACATCCCATCACTTGTTATGATCCAAACATCTTTGGTTAAATTTTCGTCATCCCACATTTCTGGTTGTTGCAGGAGGATTTTTCAATGCCTACTGAACAAAAAAGGAGGTGAATTTTTCCTCTCCCTTAAAATACATATAACTCTGACCTCAAGATCGCCAGACTGTTTTTACTTGTGCGTCGCTGGTTCGGAGAAAGACGTGTAAAGTGTAGAGTTACTAGCTGACATTTCCTCTTAAATAATAAAACCTACTCTAATATTGAGGGAATATTATAACTAGACATGCCTGTTTCAAAAGTGTTTCTTCATTGTATACAAATAATTGTGTGTACTGTCTTTTTAATTTATGTAAATTAATTATTTACTCTGATTATTAAATATGTTGTCATTATTTAATAAAAATTTAAGTCACCGCCTATCAGACTGGTTTGTTTTTGAATGTAATACTCATGCCTTTGGTCAACTCCAGACCACCTTGCCAAACATTGACAAGAAAGACAGGATGTGAGGTTTGGTAGTGTTTTTTACAACTGTGATAACATTACTTAACATTTGTAACTAGTATTATTATTATTATTTTAATCAGAATATATGTTCTGGATGAAAAAAACTGTACTTTTGTTTCTAACTTATTTATATCAACTAGATTTGTGTGTACATATTTTGTTGAGTCATAAATTTAAAATAAGCTTGCTCTTAAAAGTTTTGAGTTATGTTCCTTTATTGTTTCTTTTTTAATTACTCATATCCTGTCTTTTTTCATTTAATTTTTGCAGTGGTTGAATATTTTCATACAAATATGATTAGGTTTCTCTTTATGCAAAAATAAATAAATACATTTATTTGGTTATTTAAAAGTATCTTTTTTTTTTTTAATTTTTGCAAAACGCTTTTATTTCTTAGTTTTTTTATACCAGAAGATTATATAATTTTGTCTAGTAAGATAGTAATATTTAATGGCTCTGCTAAAACATCATTATGATAAAAACAAAGTCTAAAAGTAGTACAAACTGTGAATTCTGTTCAGTATTAGGGGTGTGCGAAGCTCTTTAAACTTCAGCTTCTCTTTGAAAAAGTTCATACTTTGATGGTTAAGAAGCTTCACCAATCAAAATATTGATGATTAAAATACACATTGATGTTCAATTTGTGTTAGTGTGCTGTAATGTAAATTAGAAAAACAAATGTTCATGTGACATAAATCTACAATAATTGAATTGCATGTTGTGATATTTACTTGCGTCATCAGCTAGCCTAAAATGAGTGGAACATTTTTTCAATTAAATATTTTATAAATAATATTTAGTGTCTAAAATCTATGTAACTATGCAGAACCTAAAACAATTCTTAAAATATTCAAATTTTGGTTGAGCTTCAGGAAAATGTTATATAGTTAGATTTGGCTTCACTTAGAATCTAAAGAGTTTATTTCGCACACCCTTATTCAGTATATTTATTAAAGTTAAAGGTGCTTGTTTAACAAACACAATGCTCTAACCACTGCTGATATTACGGGATGAGGCTAGTGCCAGCGGAACTAAGCGCTAATGGTGGGCTCTGGTTGCAGGGTTCCCCACTAGGCCGGGTTCACCCCACTGGCAACATGATATGTTTGGCAAGTGAGCGTGAGCATCGAGGGCTGGAAGCGGGGTGAGTGATGGCCAGGGACTGTCAAACACATGGTGTTGATGATAGCTTGTCGCAGTGGGGTGCAGCCCCCAGGAGAGGCACCTTCAGACTCTCGCGGCTCTAGGGGGAACAAACAACCATAATCTCTCAAATCTCGATGTCTTGCAGGCTGAGAAATGGGGAAAACTTAATTATAAACCCCGGCCAAAATTGTTGAAAATTAATCCTTCAAATGATGTCCATTCAGCTCTTAGAATATAATTGATTACATTTCCACTTTGGCAATATATCATTTAAGAATTAAAATATAAAGATTGCTCTTAAATAAATTGTTTCATTTATTTAGAATCCTAGTGTGGTGAATCCATAAAAAGTCAGGAAAGTGCTAAGAAAGGCTGTGTCACATTTTTTATTTGTTTCTTATCTTGGTTCTAAATTTCATAAATGTCAAAAATAAATGGTTACTTTAAAAAAATCCATGTAGCTAGTTTTGAACCTCAGCCTTTGTTAGACACTTTTAGTTGTGGGTAGTGTCAAATCAATTCAGAGAAACACAATTTGAATTTTAAGTCTTAATTGGTAAAGACACCTGTGTTAGTGGAAATCTTTGTTGGATTTTTTTCGATTTTATAGGGTCACTTTGGTTTGCTTGTTCTCCCTTTCCCCCACCCATTTTGTAAGTTTATTGGTGATTTCAGTTTAAGGTTTTAATGTTAAAGGCAGTTCAATTAATATAAAATCATGACTTGTTTTTTATTTGTATGGATGATATAAATACACCAACACAGCATCCAGGTGAATCAGAAAATGCAGTATTTGCACATTAAGATATTTTAACCTTGTGAATATGTAAAACCCTCCACTGGAAAATTCTTTTTCTTGATCAAAAACCGTCACAACCCTCTTAATCCACATGCAGGCTTCAATTAAGTTTTTTTCTTTAATATGTATATATAAAACAAAGCGTTCTTTGAAACTGTCATACACTTTATACGTAACTCAAAACACAAGTACAAATTGCTGTGTGTTAGAAAGCGTGAACAAAACTTGTGAAATCTTTTGTTTCAAACAAAAAAAAACAACAGAACTGGACACTTGACACCAGGACACCATATCCAGTGTCCCCCTTTCCAATCAATCAATCAATGTCTTTGTGTGTGCTCAAGCTAAACAGTTTCTTGTCTAATAGCATGGCATGTAATCTGTTGTCGCTTTACACTGCTCTAATGATGCAAATAACGTAGTGATTTTTATCATGAGATCAGCTATATTTACATAAAACTCATTAAATTGTACAAAAAAAGAATTCTCTGAGCATTTCAATTTAACAAAAATATACTGCAGGGTACAATAAATAGTAATATTTGCAAATTTTCAGTAATAATTTCACAGTTGGTTTGAAATTTTATGATTTATTTTTTTAAATAAAATTGTAAATATTTCATGCATCAATTAAAGACAGGTTTGTCTACTAATCCGGCTCATAACTCACTTTTCAAGCAGTCTTAAAAGCAGACAAGGTCATAGCACCTTTAAACCCCACTGTAATGCTAGTAAGACATCAGCATGGAAAAGCTCAAAAGTTTTCAAAATCTGTTTTCTTTTTTTCTGAACACATTGATTTAAATCACTTCTACAGAATAGAAAACTTTTTTTTTTCTGTGTAAATCAGATTATTTAAACAATCTACATGTTTGCTGCTGGGGCCAATATTTCATTGTAAAATATTGTTTTTATCAGAAGTACATGTCACTTTTGATTTAATTTTTCTTGGTAAATGAGGGAGGTTTCGACAGTTCTAACATTCCCACTATCATTAGTTTTATTTTACTAGAATTAAATTCCATTGTAATATCTTGTACTACTTTATGTTTGATATTTGTCATCTTTTCTGTTGTTTTGACCTGATAAGAGACACAATGTTGTTTCATAAGAAATGGTAGACATTAGTTGATGTATTTATTTCACTTTGTGGACAATTTTGAGTTTGGAATATTTTATAGTTGTTTAAATTTGTGAGTATGCATTTTCTAAAATGAATTCAAATGTTTGTTAAGTATTATATTAACTAAATTAGAGGGAAATTTATTTTATATTGTATCATGTCAACACTCTGGTCAATAAAGCAATAAAAAAAATAACTTTTTCTGTCTTTCTTACTCTCTACAATACCAACCTTAAAAGGTTTTGAGTTTTAATTAATGTACATGCCCTTTTGAAAATCAAAACAACCTTTAATTATTTCAATTTTGTAAGTATCTAAATAACAATCCAAGGGAAAACTCTTCACTTTTGAAGATGTATATCCATCTATATGCTTGAAAGTAAGATAGGAACATTAAAGAGATATATCTGGGTTGACAAACCTGGGGAAGTTTAGAAATTCTTAAGTCACTGGAATCTACAGAGGTTTTGGATATTTGCAAGATTGATCATTACAGTTGAGTCTCACACAAGTAGGATTATTTGACAAGGTGATTTATTTCTACCCATTTTTTAAGTGTTACCTAGATATTAATTCAAACACTGAGAGCAACAAAAAATTTTTCTTTGAAATATAAAAGGTAAAAAAATAATCTTTTTGCTTAGAAAAGTCGGGGAATTTTGAAACGAGTATTTAAAGTTGGACTATGTTGGATTCTAAGGGGTCGTCCATAAACCATATGCTTGAGGGGGACTCTAATGTCTACATGCTGTTACATGGGGGGAGGGCCGAGTACATAAAATGTTTCATAACACAGATCTTATACTCAGATTCTAATGTTCAAAAATAATATGATTGTTCATGTGTTCGTTTTTGATAAACATACTTAAAGATAACTTACGAATATCGGAGGTGTTGAAAATGCAAGATTAGCACTTACTTTTGGTCTATTATTTCGAATGCGCTTAGGTGTTATTGTCTGCCCGAGACTACGAACGCCAAGCAAATTCAAAAACACACACAAGTATAGTTGAGTTTGAGTATAATTTAGATTCCTACTGCACATTCTCTTACATGCCATGAATAAACACTTGTGTTTGTACAAAAACAAAAATAATTTCTTCAAAAAGATGAGACTTGTTCATTGCTTTCCTATAAAAAGTGATATCCAGAAGAAGAAGAAAAAGAAAAACAGTGGAAGAGTCTCAAAAAGATGTAGTGGAATTTGAAGAAGCTAAAGTACAGAATTTATCTCGAGGCAAGTTTGAGGAAGTCCATCAATAGTGTTATTTCTTCGTACCAGCAGCATGTTATGAAAACTAAAAGCCTCAAATATCATTAAATCATTTTCTAAAGGAAGGTGAATTAAAGCTTATACCTTTTCCCTTATGATAAATTAGTGTGTATGTATATAAGTGCAACTAATAAACACCCGCTACTGGGGCCCCACTGTCTAAATTGTCATTCTCTCAATAGACTAGAAGGCCAATGTTTGGAGATGGGTTTCGATTACCATTCAGATCTACTGAGGGTTGCTTTCCCGCTCTCCCTTCATACAAATGCTGGTAGATCATCTTTAAAATTCCACCTTTTTAGTATACAATTTGTAGGGTGGTACAGTCAAATTGTAGTTATTCTAGTTATTTTTTATTATATTTATCTAATGGAGTAGAAATGAGGAGGGTAGAATTTTAGAGGTAATCTACCCTCATCATGGAGAGAGAATATAAAACCTTAAGAAAAGCCACTCTTGAGTTCACCTGACAGGTATCACTGGTCAGCAAAATTTTACAATTTTTGACCCAAAAACAAAAATAGGCTAATCTAGTAGTATTTTTTGTGCTGAATTCAAATATCTTAACTAAAAGGTAGAAGTATAGGATTTTCTCCTGTATTTTGCCTCATGAACATCCCTCTTAAGGGTCCAACAATAGTTGGACTCCACAGGCAAAAATACCCTTGAAAGACCCCCATACAACTTTTTCAAATTCGTTCAACTGACCATCGCAGTTCTCATCTTGAATTAGTTCACTTATTTGAGGTCTTACAAAGATTCCATCTTTGATCTTTGCATCACTGATCCTTGGGGAATTTTTTCCTTAAGTATGTATATCCAGGTCCAATTCTATCCATTGCTTTAACAATATGTATATGTAGTGGAGGTAGATATTCTTTTTTCGGATCAACAAGTGGTGTATTGACAACATTCTTATTTCCTGGTGTTAGTGACGTTTGCTTTGGCTACTGTTTCTCGGTGTAGTGATTTCCGGTCTCTGCCATCCCACTCACAAATAAAACAGCATTACTTTGTGAAACCAAGTTGAAGTCCAAACAATAGACCAAGGACTTTTAAAATCACCACAGACATTTCATTTTTATTCTTCATACTTGATTTTTCTAGTAGGAGTTTCAATGTTTCTTTCATATCTGTCGCATTAACTAGTAGTACTGATGTAAACTTATTTTCATTGTGGAGAAGCACAGCTTTCAAGCTAATGTTAAAAGCATTTATAAATAAACAACACTCCTCTATTTTGTACTTGTGACCAAGTGCTTCCATAACGGAAAAAAACATCATTGCAAAGAACGAGTCCGTCTTCAAAGGAAAAGAAATTCTTTAAGTTACTATTCCTTTCTCTAAAATCACATAGGCCTACTTTTGTTTATTTGTGGAGGAGATTCCAGCCTTTAAATCTGGAACCTAACCGTTCAGCTTGCCTTTTAGTAGATAGGTTCAAATCTCGGACAAAAACATTTAGATCTCCTTGAATGAGTAAATGTGGTTCAGAAGATGGATAGGAAGCTTCAAAAGTTACATCATCATTCTGCTCTACAGGCTCTTCCTCATCATCGTATAGTATGGAATTTTCTGGAGGCTTTGGCACAGGAAATTTTTCACTATGAGGTACAGGCCTCATGGCAGATGGTATATTAGGGTATGTTATAGTGTGCTGTGATTTAGAACTGATGCCTGAAATGTTTGTAAGGCAAAAGTAACAATCTAATGAGTGATCTTTTGGTTCCTGTCAAATCATTCAAACAGCGAAATCTATGTGCCGAGAACCCTTTGACCAACCCGTGAGGAGTCTGATGTAAGTGACACAACAAAAAATTAGCCAACAATTTTGCATCCAAAGTAAAGTTTGGCCTATAACTCTTCTTAATGAGTGGAGTAAAATCACGTTTGCAATTTTTAAAGCTAATCTCACAAATGTAGCAAAAAGAATGTGGATGATTGACACAATTTCTAGGCATTGTACCACTTGGTATTCTAAACACTATAAAATGTACACTGGGCTATATAAACACAATAAAATATACAGTAAACTACATAAATAACATTTTATGATAAAAGAAACACAGAGTACTAGATGTTTACAGAACAAACTCTGACCAGGAGTATTGACTTAAACATAATCTTAAAGTAGGAATAACTTTAAAACAATACACGGTGGCAAAATTCTGAGGCCAGTTATGAAATCAGCAAAAAATGATACATTTTGATCACCCTTTAGTTGCTTCATTGGCCATCTAGTCTTTTTCGAGAGTGAAGCCAGGATCCAGGATTGATGTTGGAACGAAACATGAGTCTAAGAATTGATAAGTTAACTAAAGTAAAATTTTATATTAATCCAAAATATAATTTAGAAAAGTTGTATGCCTAGAATTGTTTAAATAACTCTCTCCATATGACGATAATATGACCATCAAAAAAAGTGCACAATATTAAGAAAGATGTCTTCCCCCAATGTCAAGCATCGTATGTGGGCACTTTAACATTATCATGTAGTGCCACTATAGAAAAGGGCCATCCTACTCAGCACATTGAAGTGCCATCTTGCTCTTACTCAGATCGCAAACCTGATATCCATAATATAAATATAGCAGAGGTTTTTCCTCATGAACCTGAGGAATTAGAGCTTGACATCTTTATGTCTGTATAAATAATATTACTCTCTGAAATAATTTAAATGGATTTTAAGAAGTATTAATTCTGAATCCCTCCTTTAGTATCACAAAACTTCACTATGAAAAAATGACATTCATTCTTGGTGAGAAAAGTTATGTAACATGGGGGGGTGAGGAGGGGGGAGTGCTAAAAAGGTAAGAAAAATGTGTTACATGGTTTATGGACGCCCCCTAAATTACAGGGGGGAGGGGGGTGAATTGGGGAAACTGGTTTTTCCCAAAACTCTGGCGGCAAAAGATTTTAAAAAGTTACAATTAAGGACTGCCGATCATTGTCATGTTTGTATGTAAATTTCATCAAAATGATTAAATTTAAATTAACCTTATCTTCTGCAAAGTTCCTTTCTGCTTTTTATTTTATAAACTACCTTGCAACACAACTGAGCACCATTAATTAACCTATCCACACTGCATATAATTGAAGCTAATATTTATCCCTGAATAAATTTAAGACAGGAAGACATATTTTTAGTGTAAAATAATGATAAAAGTGGACTCTAAATATGAAATTCACTTTCACCACACTTATTTGAATTACATAAGAATGACATCTATTAATTTTGCTTTTGTATGATAGGTAATAAATAACAGATGTATGAACTAATATTTTTGTGAGAGCTTTAGTAACTATAACAAAAGAGGTATCCAGTCACACTGGCTCAGTTGAGAAATGTTTTTCTTATTCTCATGGACAAGACTTTGGCTCACTCTTCTTTATTCAGATTAGTTAGAATATCTTGATGTTTTACTGTGCAAGGAGGTATTAAAATTTATTCCATGAGTTTTTATATTTATGATACTCTGTAGTAAATCTAAAATAAAGTATATCCATACTAAAAATGCTTGATTAAAAATACACAATTACAATAGTTGCATTCGGCCTAGGTTTTTTTAATTTACATTACCTCACAAATCTTTCTCGACAGACATAATATTATTAAGTTTTTATTTGGAAAATTTTCAATTTAAATTAAATAATATAAACATTTTAAGTGAGGTTTTTTTTTTCTTTAATTTTTTTCATGATACAGTAGAGTCTCAGAAACTCGACCTAATGTGGATTGAGATGGTGTTGAATTTTACAAATGAATTTGCACAGTAAGATGCATGTTTTCTAAAGAAGGATTAATTCGAATAAAACATTACTGAATTGGAAAACTAACACAGCACTTGTAAAAACACCACAGCACGATTGTTCCACACGAGTTAAACAGAGAAGTTATACAGTTGAATGACCTTGGATTGGGATGACTGGCGCCAACAACTGTGTGCACGTGCGCGTGTCGAGTTAAACGGAATGTCGAGTTTCCGAGACTACTGTAACAAAATTTTAATTTATTGTTCAGACCTATAACTGCAACTGAATCGAAGTTTTTGTCTCTTTATCATAAAATTATTTTTATTGAAATGAATAGGAAGGCTAAGTTTAGACTTAAGTTAAAATTATATTATTTTGTTATTATTAGTGTTTAAAAAAAATTCTTGTCTCTTTCCTGTGGAAAATCATTATCACCCAAAAATTTCCTGAAGTCATAATGTAATTTCTTCACAGGCCTAATTTAAAGTGTAAGAAAAAACTAAATGGCCTGTACACTACTGTCACTGGACAAAGAGGTCACGGTTTTTTCTTACATAAAGCTGGTTATTAAATCTCTTGTTGTCGGAGCTGGAAATGTGAAACTTTCAACACATCTTACTAAGGTTAGAAACAAAACTTTTTTAAGATATAAATGTATATTTGTATGCTAGATTCGTTCCTTTTCTTAAATTATCACATCAAGTTCCTATTTTTAAAAGGTTTAATTTGCAAAGCGCTCAAAATCCTTAGTTGTATCAGCACCAATATAACATATACGTGTTCCACTTACACTTGGGATGACTAGCTTTGTTCCATTATGATGGTAAATTGCACCTCTCACTAGGTTGAAATATACAACTCTCCTGATTTGTGGTAAAGTGACATCCTTTTGTGTGTGTGACCTGTAGTCGCACAGGGTGCTGAGTAGGTGGGGACGTAAAACTTGCAGAAACACCAAACCAGGAGGGGTGTACTTATCTTCACTCCTTTAGCAATTATAAAAATACTCTACACTCTGGGTTTAGAGACTGTAATCCTGTCTCCGATCCCCACATTATGCACAATGCAGTAACAAAGAGGCCAAGCAATTCATCAGGGCGAAAACTGGGGCAACCCCAATTGACGCCTTATTGCATGCCATAAAACCAGTTATGGAAAATATTTAGACAGTTTACTTCCAATCACAAAGTTCCAAATGTCAATCTGTCAACAACTACCTGAAATCTTTCTTCTCATCACTGAGTTCTAAACAGAACTATCTTCACACATTGTCTCCTTACCCTCCTTCTGTTTGCGACCATTACTTTTTGATGGTGTAGTTGTTGTAGAGTTGACCACGCATCCATGAGTGGAAGTAAAGTTGTTATTATTCCAATTCCAGCATTATTATTATTATTATTATTATTATTATTATTATTATTATTATTATTAGCACCGCGTCTTACTACCCGTTCGGGTTATACGCACTTATGCTAATGTGCAATGGTAGGGTGATTGTGGGAGGACCTACAGTTTAACGTGGAATCCGAACCACGGTGGATGCCTGGCATTCCTCACATTCACAAGTTGTGATTAATACACGTCTTGTCAGAGGTGAAGGAAGGGTTTGGCAATCAGATAAATCTGTGCCGGGACTGAGGATTGAACCCCGGACCCTCAGCACAGAAGTCTGACACCTTACCCCAATTCCAGCACTTGGTGTTCAAAGCACAGATGAATAAGTCTCATTTTCACAACGATTTTTAACTTTTAACACCATCAGGTCATATAGAAATATTATCTAGTACGATTGGAAAATCATTAAAAATAAGCAGAAAGGAAGGGTAAGGAGACAATGTGAGGATAATTCTGTTCAGAACTCAGTGATGAGAAGAAATATTTCAGGTAGTTGTCGACATATTAACAAGGAAAATAATCCAAAAAATTAGTGATTAATCGTAGTCACTCAACCCATATGATCAACTCATTTATAAATATGTCTTAAAAATTAAAATACTTTTTAAGACTCCATAGACATAATTTTAAACTTGTTATTTTTTTCTAAGTTAACTGACATTTAGATTAAACATGAAAAATTACAAAGGTATAAATGAATCCAGAGAAATATATGCAAACTAGTAACTTTCACAAAGCAACAATTTATTTACTTTAAACAAGACAAGAAACTAGTCCAAAAATGAATTTAGAAAAATATACCTCAAACATGGCTAGTTAAAAATTAAAAAAGGTTTTCTTTTAATCAACAGAGACCAATACTAATTTAAGCGAAAAGGAATTTATAAGATGCAGTAAAGCCGTCTTCTCTTCAGTTGGGCCTCTCTTATATACAGAACATGGGCAAAACGAGAATCATCCAGCTATAGCAGGACAGGGGGTAGGAGACAGATCCAAGCACCGTCTATATAAGGTTCGAGGAGGGTCGAGAATAGTCCACTTTGTTCAGTAAAGAATGAGTATCAGGGTTGCTTGGTGCACATTCCCTTTTGCTTTGAACACATAGCAACCGGTGCAGCATGAAAGTTAGTTAGGTTGACGTACTTCCGCTTTGCATCTAAGCTAAGTTCTAAACAGTGCTCTATATGTCACAGACAGACACATGCTAGCAGACACCACCATTTTAGAATATTTAGTTCCCAGAGTATTTTTTCCAAGTGGACGTGGTCTTCCTTTGTTGAATGAATCCTCATGTTTACAGCGATCTTTTTTGAGGAAAGTCAAGAGAAAATTATTTGGAGAATAAGGTAAGTTGAAGAAACAATGTTTATTCACTGTGGATAATATGTTGATATTGTAGAGGTTTATTAGTGTAGAGTTGTGGTTCCCAAACTTTCTTGACTCACGAAACCCTTTCACATAATACTGAGTTGCACGAACGCCCTGGTAAATATCCATAACCACACACTTAACTTTATACCTAATTTTTATGAAATTTAGTTATTAATTATAATCAAAATCAATAATACCTTTAAATTAATCTACTATAGCTCCGTTAAGTTCTTTGGGATAACCTACCAAATATAATGAAATAATATTGAAACCACCTAAGTAATAGTTTAAGTAACTATGCATTTGTTTTAAAAATTAAAACTGGTATTAAATAAGCAAAGTACTATAGTAACATTTTCTTATCTTTACTGTTACAATATTATTACATTTCACATGTTTTTTAAAGTGGTACTGGAAATTGCTGCTTTGACATAACTGAAATACCCTCCTTTAATCACAAAATTCCATGCCGATTTAAGTTTCAAAATTGTTTAAAAGTTTTAACAGCCACTCACTTCTTCGCGTGATTTAGTGAGAAGGATACGCTTGCTTTGGATGGCACAGAGCTTTCAAGTCAGGACCACAGAAGATAAATAAAGTCTCAAGTCACTTTCAACATTGAGCATGTTTCTGTATTTATTTTTTAAATAGGCATATGAAGAAAAATATTTCTCGCTCAAATATGTTGAAGAAAATGTTAACAAAGCTGTATTAACTTTATCCTCTAACACTGGAAACTCCTCCTTTAAACTTAACCAGAACCCAATTAATGTCAAAGATTTATAGCTTTTCTTTAATTCAAAATCAGAGGAAATTTCAAGGAGCTGATCTTTTTCACTCACGCTTAATGTGGAGTATTTCGAAACAGCTGTATCTTCCAAGGGTTTGCGAATCCAATTCTTATTATTGGACATGGCTGGGAAATATTCTCTGAAGGATTTTCCAAGTCCCTTCAAGTGTTCTATAACCACGTCCTTAACCTTTTTCTCCAAAGAAAGCTGGTTATCTACCATAAAGTCGTGAAGGGTATCAAAGCACTCAGTTTGATTGCTAATTAAACACATTTCCCAAAAGTGTTATTTTATGAACGACTCGATACAGCTTTGCACAGTAAAAACGTTAATATTTGACCCCTGAAGAGTTAAGTTTAAACTGATCATTTTTGAGAAAATGTCCGCCAAATAGGCCAAAGCCTGGAACGACATTTGATCTTGCATGCACTTTGCTTTGTGAAAGGGATGGTAGGTAAGTAAAACAAAAACTTTGTGTTTAAGTTCAAACAATCTTGTAAGAGTTCTACCTTGAGATAATCATCTGACTTCAGCGTGAGACAATAAACAGTTGTAAATGCTTTCCATTTCCTCACAAAGTGCTGCAAAAATCTGCCATTACAGAAATATTTTGGCAAACCCCTTGGAAGATTTTGTAAACCCCTGGGAGCTTAGCGAATCACAGTTTGGGAATAAAAGTTTAGTGATCAGTTTTAACCAGCACCTAATATCTCGTTAAAAAATAGCAAAAAATGATATGGTCCTTACAATTGCAAGAGGAAACTAAATGCTGATTTGGATGCGAAAAAAATAATACTAATGCAATCCAAAAATTATTTTCTGGATAAAGTATTTCATAAAATGTACTATATTTTCTCAGTAACCCCAAACTATTAATTAATCTTACTTTTAAAAATAAATGTAACATTAATTATTCTAAATTTTTTTAAATATGAACCTTTGAATCAAAACCTACTAAATAAAAAATTAGACACTCATTCATTATATGAAAAATGTTGAGTATTGAAAATTTTAAAAATAGATGTTCAAATATTTGTCTAACTTCATTTCACACAGTTATTTGGAAAAATCTTTAATATATTAATTTTTTTCATCTGAAATTAGATTATTTCCAGCTGAGTATACAAAATAAGACATCTTGTGTATCCATCAAAAATGTATCTTCTTTGAAATAAATTTTAAAATAAAACATTTCAAAAATAGTCATCATTATTTTTATACTGTCACCTCCCCCTTTTCATACATATGTATAAATATATGTGTGTGGGCCTGGAGATCTGTCAGGATATCTTTGGCCGAGAATAAAGGGGGAGTTTACCATTCTACTACAAATGTGATGTTAGAGTGAAGTTACAGTGATGGCCTTAGTGGTTATAGAGAAGCGAGTGACTGAATGAGGTGGTATGAGGTTTTGCCTATGGCCTGGCTGACAGCTAGGCGGTCCCTGCACGGACGTTGACCCTGGTTCCCTGGGCTCGAGCTGCAGCCCCGACTGGTACTTGGTGAACCCGACGACTTAGCCTCGTGGCTTCGTGACCTTCGTGACCAGCAGCGCGACATCCTAGCTACGATCTTCTGTAATCATCCAGCTATGAGGGGCTCCGAACTCTCCTCTTTAAACCCGCGTTCGGCCTGGTTTCCTCCTATGGCTTGTCAAAAATGTGCAAAAATTTATTTTCCACTGTTAAAAATATGTTTGTCAATTTAATTACAGATGTGTGTATATGTGTAAAATCTTTGTAGTTTCAAAATTTATTGTTTTGAAAAATTGACTTGTAAATTTTAGTAATAAAAAATTGCTTACACTATAGTACTCGATTGTAAAATAGGTTTGAGCTATAAAATGTAAATGAAAACTTACTTAAAAAAAACGAGTGAACACAAATTTTATAATATGTGACTCAATAGCTATACATTTTTAATATGTCAAATTTAATTTACTTATACAGTTACTAAGACGCAGCGAAAAAAGTATTATGTTTGCCTTAAAAGGACTTTAAATTTAATAGCAATTTCTAAAGTGTATCCGCATTGTATCAAATAAAAGATAAATTTAATTGAAAATTACTTTTTTCTTTGTCACTGAATTATACATCTTTGGAGTGGAAAATATATTAAGATAAATGGGTGCAGAAGGTGAAAATAATGAAAGTGAGAAATTGTATTGGAAATGGTGAACCCCTTTTATCTATAAAAATAGTCTTTAGTGGACCATTATTTTAATATTTGAAAATTTTCAAACTATAGATTATCAAAATTAGGATTCTATCATTTCAAATGTATAATTCAAATGTGAGCTATAGGGTTTTTATGTAACTCACAAAGAATACATATATGTTCTTGGATATTTTTATAAACCTGGACAATGATTTAATTTCTGAGATATTATTAAGTAGGAATTTTTTTTACATCAAATATTCTATTTGAGAAAAAGAAACTATTTAATGGGCATTTTAATTTTAAAAGTTGCAGTCGCAGACAGGATTAAAAAGAAAAAAACTAAGTTAATATAAACTACAAGTTGTGGTCATGCAATGAAATTCTATGGGATATATATATTCACTATATCAATAAAAATCTAGAAAAATATACTTTCTTTTAATCCTCAAAAAATTCACTGTCATTTAGGACATTTTAAAAGAAGCAAAATTATTTCTGGCAGAGGGTGAGAGAGGGGAAGACGCCCTTTTCAGGTGCTGAAATCCTCAAGGCCACTCCTGATAGTAGCCTTCTTCATATGCAAAAAAAAAAGTGTATTTATTATAATGCTGCTAGAAAAATCAATTTCCAAAGTCTTTCAATTGTTTCAGAAGATCAATAATATTCATACTTAAAACTGAGGTAGTGTCATTCTTATTAATAAGTGACCCATCTTCAAATGAAGGTTTATTTATAAAACAAATTAATTTACTGTTGTTACTTTGCATTAGTTACATTTGAAAATAGCTCTATTTATCATGAAATGCTTCAAAAGGTTAGTCAAGAAACCTGACAGACTTATCTGACTATATATAAGAGCTAAGCTTAATGAACCTGAAAAGCTATCTGATAAAATAAATTGAAACATTAAACTTGTTGCATTATCTAAATGCTAATTCCATTATAGAGAAATAATCTAGACCTATCATAAAAAGGAATTGAGGTTTCATAAAAATTATAGCTAAAAAGATTTTTTTACTGTAAATGTATTTAGTTCGACAAGGCATGTGTGATGATATATGTGCACTCTGTTCATCCTGAAAGGCACTAATAGTAGTGGACAAGGCCGTAGCCAGCCAATAATTTCAGGGGGGGGGGGTTGGTGAGCACAGCCCCCAATTGACGGAGGCTGGAAAAATTTCTAAATGATAAACAGTTCTAGAAGCTATCGGAAGTGTTTTTTATGGCAACATAGCCCCCTAACTGCCGAAGGCTAGAAAAAATTATAAATATTAAACACCTCTAAAAGCTCTCATAAGTGCGTTTTATGGTAACACAGCCCCATAATTTGTACTTTTACCTTAATTTTGATATTGTTTGAACCATAAATAAAGCCATATATATTTTGTTCATAAAATTTCAGGAGGGGGTTTGAACCCCCAAAATCCCCCCTTGACTACGGCCTTGGTAGTGGAATCATATTTGTATTGAGGGGGAGGAGGGAAGACGAGCAAAAAAAAAACCAAGATTTTTGGGGGGACTAGGCTTTCACCCCTCCATTCTAGATAAATATTTAAGTGTTTGATAATTGTATGTCTCTAAAAAGTATTTGGAGTGGTACTCCTCCTCATTTTCCATAGATTAGATTAATTTTATAAGCTATTTGGAGTAGTTTTGCCCAGGAATCTTTTGAAATTTGGATGTTTCTAGAAGTTATTTGGAGTGGTACTTCTTCAGCATACTTATGAAAATTGCATGCCTCAAGAAGTTATTTTGAATAGCCCTAGCCTTGAATTTAGAAAAATATATATATAGATTGCTCTAGAAGCTATTTAAAGAGGCCCTTCCCTAAAAAAAAAATATTTTAATTTGTATGCACTCTGAAGCTATTTAGAGTGTTCATCATCTTAATTTTTCCCAACAATTAGATACCTCTAAAAGCTATTTGAAGTGGTCTTCTCTAGCAAATTTTAAAATACTCTATGTATTTATATGCTATTTGGAATGATCCCCACCCAAAAAATTTTGGAAATTGGATGCTTTTAGAAGCTATTTTGTTCGCTCCTCGCCTGAATTTTCCATGAAAATTAGTTGCTTCTAGAAGCTATTTGAAGTGGTGCTCACCTGGCATTATTTTAAAAATCTTATCTTCCTCAATTTTTTTATATTTTTTATCATTGCGTCTTACTGCATATTAAGGTAATATGCACATATGATCATTACTTTAATTGGGTAGTGATTAGGAAGTAAGCATTTTAGAGGTAATCTACCCATGTTTTCGGGGAAGCAGAGTGGAAACCATTCAGGGGAAATCACCCTCAGTTGACCCAACCAGGATTCAAACCCCAATCTCGTCATCATCAGGCCACTCCAACACAAGAGGGACATCTTAGACCATTTGGCCACTGAAGCCAGTTGTATCTTATTAGAAACTATCTGGAATGATCTTCTTCTAGAGATTTTTTAAATTAAAACTCCTATTGATCATGGTTCGATCCCAGTCAGGTGTACTGATAGTGGCTTTTTTTAATGGTTTCTCAATTTCTCTCTACGCAAATTCGGGTACACTTCCTCTAAATTCAACCTTCATCATCCCTAAGCCATTAGTTTTATTAGTACATAAGCATATAATCCGAATGGGTAGTAAGACACGATGCTTAAAAAAGTTTTTTTTTCTGTTAATTTTTGAAAATTGAATGCCTCTATCAGTAATTTGGAGTTTATTTAAGCCCATCTTACAGATTCACATTCAATAATATCATAGGATTAATTTACTGCTCCCCATCCTCCTTCCCCTATCGCCACCACTGAAATTTAGCTATCTTACCTTGACGTATTACACTAGTAGAGCCTTACCTTTCAAATTACCCGAAGAGTAAGTATAGTTTGATTTTGATAGGAAGAACAGTAGAAATTAGTTACTAAAACAATGTTAATATATTCATACATAAAGTAATGTCATCTTCAGATGTTACTTTTGATAGATATTATCAATACCTGTCAAAAAACACAAATAATATAAAAAATTGTTATCAATGTTGGCCACAAAGAAATATGTTTTGATTTTCTCTACTGTTCCTCCAACCAAAATCAGGGCACACACACGCACGTGTGCTTAATTCCTGGATAGCTCAGTGGTTAGAGCATTGGTGTACTAAGCCAAAGCTCCCGGGTTCTAATCCCGTGTCCAGGTGTCATTTTTCTATTTAAAGAATATTATTATTTTGGCTAAAAGGGCCGCATGTTTTACATGGTAAGAAAATATTTCTTGGAAATGAGGTCGGATGCATGCTAGATGCACATGCGCGCTAGCTTGAACACAAAATATGTGCCCTGAAACTGCATTATCAATGTCTACCTCTACATTCCACCCCTCTCTCAGGGTCTGTGCTGATATGTCACAGCTAGTTTGTGACCGATTGCGCAAAAACAAACGATGAAACTCTTATTTGAGCACAACAGACCAAAAACTCACTACCAGAAACCAAAGTCTGTGCTATAGTTGTCATTGCAACAATTGGTGTGTAATAAATAAACTCAATTTTGAAAATAATAGCCCACCTTTTTTAACTAGTATTTCTTTTTACCACCGCGTCTTACTGCCTATTCAGGTTATACGCATTTACGCTAATGGGGTGAAGATGAAGAAGGAAGCATTTTAGAGGCTATCTACCCGCACTTGCGTGGGAGGAGAGTGGGAAACCGTGTTTGAAAAAAAAACACCCTCAGTAGACCCGACCGGGATACGAATCGCGATCTCCCCATCTTTATAAGGCCAGTCTAACCAGTGGGGGATTAAAAGCACTTGGGCCCCTAGGCCCAATTTGCTCTGCACCCACCCCCAAAAACAACACCAACCAACAACTAGGCATTCACACTGGTCTACTATAATAGGCATGTAATGAATAGCAATTTAGGTTTCGAGGAAATCTTTTGTTCTATTTGAATGAAGTGTTTGAATATTATGAACTGAAATCAAAATAAATAATTAATTTGTTAATTTAAGCTTTGAAACATAGTTTTTGGATGAAAAAAAAATCGTTATTTTAAAAGATATTTTACTCAAACTCAAACAAAAGACAGTATATTAGTACCATCATATCATATTATGATCACTAAAGAAATAAAAATACATAGCAGTAGTTTTTTTTAAGTTAGGAAAAACTATTGACTTTGAAATTTGAATTTGATGCGCTAAAACTTGTTTTAAATTATTTTTTAAGATATTTTTATTTAAACTCAAACAAAAGACAATACATTATTATAATCATATTCATATTATAATAACAGTATTTTTTTGAGTTATGAATAAAAATTTATTCCTCTGGCTTGCGGCCCTACAGAGCCTTGAGCCCCTAGGTCCGGGCTAATATGTAATCCGCCACTGAGTCAAACACGAGAGTGACGCTTTAAACCATTTGTCCACCGAAGCGGGGTTTTCAAATGTTAAATTTTAGAAGAGAATCTATTTGTGCCTATCTAAACACACAAACCAGTGACGCCCTTCGGGGTGTGCAGACGGTTTTAACTCCACCGATTTGCATTTGTCTGTCTGTCTGTCTGTTTGTCTGTCTGTGGTGGATATGTCTCCCGATAACTCTTGAGCGTATTTTTACTTTATCGCTATCTTACAGGTAGAGAAAGTATTGTGATCTTCAAAAAAATCGAACTCGAAATTTTGATGAATCTCGACGTTTCGTGACCCCCCGAATCCGAAAAAGTGTTTTTTGGATTTCCGTCTGTCTGTCTATCTCTCTGTCTGTTTGTCTGTCTGTACCTCCAACTAGAGCCTAAACTATTTTACTGATTGGGCTAAAACTTGGTATCTAGGGTTTTCATAGGGTTGCCCCGAAA
This sequence comes from Timema bartmani, assembly GCA_902151455.1. Classification (NCBI taxonomy): domain Eukaryota; kingdom Metazoa; phylum Arthropoda; class Insecta; order Phasmatodea; family Timematidae; genus Timema; species Timema bartmani. The sequence continues at coordinate 169,406 of CABFWB010000871.1, forward strand.
GAATTTTTGGAATTGGATATCAAACCCTAAAATTAAGGGTAGTTTACTGAAGGGCAAAAAGAGAAAAAGTCGATTTACTCAAAATTGGCTCTAAAGATTTTTATTAAATTTTATTTCAAAACATTTATAAATATTATAAATAAAATGGCAACTCTCAATATTTCAGCAAAATGACTGTAAGTGTTCCGGTCTGATACGTAAATTCTCATTTTTTATCATATCTCCGAAACAATTTGAAATATGAAAATACTTATCATTGCAAATATATAGATATATTTATAATACAAATATTTTATTCGAAACATATTTTTATAAAACCAATAACTTTCAAGCTATACGCAAATATAATATATATATATACTTTTCAAACACTAATGGTAAAGTATTGAGAACGTAAAAAAAATCTAACGTGAAATGTTGATAGATGTCGACGTCTTATGACCCCTCGAACCCTAAAAAGTGCTCTTTGCAATGCCGTCTGTGTGTGTGTCCTTTTTAACCCCAAAATTAAGAGTAGTTTAATAAAAAGCGAAAAAAGAAAAAAAAAATTTTTTCTCAAAATCGGTTCTAACTATTTTGATCAAAATTCGTACCTAGGCGTTGATTAAGATTATAAATAAACTGGCTATTTTCGTTTTCCCGTGAAGATGACTTTTAGGGTACTTTACAGAAGCGGAAAGTTTCGTATCTCTGCAACTATTTGAGATACTAAATAACTTATTATTGCAAAATTGTAGTACTAGTAAAAATAAAAAACTTTTATGTGAAATAAATTTTTATAAAACCAACAGTTTCTGATATATTGGCAAGTATATTAATACATTTTTGTGAGCTTTAGTTGTAAAGAGACACTACTTAAGTTTTAACGCAATAATTCTCCAATGCCATAGAGTAAGAAATGAGTAAGTCTCTCAAAAAGTGTATGTTCTCTTTATTTCAACCTCTTAGGAGAAATGTTTGATACAATAATGATCTATCCCTTATTATTTTAGATTCAATAGTCAATATTTACCTATTTTATTAATCAAAATTTATAAATGAGGAATTTAATATCAATGCAATAACCATAAGATGTGCATTGTGCAACCCCTAATAAAATGTCTAAAATTTTAAACTGAAAGTCGACATTTTAATACGAAGTGTTGGCCCTTGGGGAACCCAATATCAATATTTTTACTTTCTCGCTGCCTTACAGGTAGAGCAAGTATTGTGATGGTCAAAAAAATTGAACTCGAGATTTTGATGGCTGTTGACGTCTCATAACTCGCTGAATCCTAAACAGTGGTTTTCGCAATGCCGTCTGTCAGTCCATCTGTCTGTCAGTCTGTACCTCGGGTTTGAGCCTAAATTATTTTACCGGTTGGGCTAAAACTGGGTATATAGGGTTTTCATAGGTTCACACCGAGGAATTTTTGGAATTGGATATCCAACCCCAAAATTAAGGGTAGTTTCCTTAAGGGCGGAAAGAGAAAAAATCGATTTTATCAAAATCAGCTTTAACGATTTTGATAAATTTCATTTCTAAACTTTGATCAATATTACAAACCAAATGACTACGCTAAACTTTTCGTCAAAATGACTTTAAGGGTTCCAGTCTGATGCATAAACTCCAATTTTTAATTTTATCTCCGTAAGTCTTTGAAATATGAAATTACTCATCATTGCATACATGTGCATCTATTTATAATAAATATCTTTTACTTGAAATATATTTTTATAAAACCAAAAGTTTTCAAGCTATACACAAATATATTTTTCTTTTAACTTTGCCAAACACTTTAAGGTAAAATATTACGGCCCCGCCCCCCCAAACCTTAAAAAGTTGTTTTTGCAACGCCGTATATCTGTGTGTATGTCTAACCCTAAAATTAATAGCAATGTACTAGAAGATGAAAAGGGGAAAATTCTATTTTCTCCAAATTGGCTATAACGATTCTATCTCTCTCATTTTAGACTCAATAGTCAATAATTACCTATTTTATTGGTCAAAATTTTTAAAAGAGAAATGTAAAAGCAATGCGATAGCCATAAAATGTGCATCCCCTGGTATGATAACGAAAATTTTAACCGGAAGTCAAAATTTTAATACGAAATGTTGGCCCTCGGGTACCCAATATCGATATTTTTTATTGGTCCAAATATACAAATGAAGACGTTAATTCTTTAAAAATAAAATTATGAAATTTAAAATCATGAATATAAAATGTTTTGCGTATGCCTAGCGCAATTTGTTTTCGGGTTTGATAGTGTATACTATATTACGAATTTTGAGTAAATAGCTCCATTTCTAAACAATAGAGCGAGAAAGTTCGTGTGGAGCTCCGTACCATTAATTTTTTTAACACCACGTGTTACTCTACCTGTTCAGGATATACGCACTAATTACGATAATGAGTTAGGGATGAGGAAGGTTGAATTTTAGAAGAAGTGTATGTACCCCCATGTGCTTGGAAGGAGAGTGTAAAACCATTTAGGAAAAAACTCAGCTCACCAGACCGGGATTTGAATCCACATCTTCCTGTCGTCGGCAGTCTAGTCTATTGCGAGAGTAACGCTTTAACGCATTTAACCGATTTAATTCAAACTTTGCATAGTTGTGCTTTGTACCGTTATACGGATCGAGTTCGTTGGAGAAGAAAATAGAACTACGGGTTGGGGTTGGTTATATGTATAAATTACCTGTTAAGGCATTACCTGATACCGCATATGGCTGAAAGTTGTTATATAGAAGCAAACTACTGTAATAACTAATAACAGTAAACAAGTTGCCCAGGGCCCAAAGCCTGCTAAGGGCGGCCTTGACACAAACACACAAACCACCCCACTTCCACCAGTAGCAGTAACCAGAATGGTCAGGGAGGCAGATTATATTCTACGTAGGAGAGATAAAGTAAAGATTAAACATCTAAATGAGTTTTAAAAATAAAGCAAGTATCTCTTAGTATACGTATATATTCATTCTAGTTGAGTTAATCATCAACATAAATGTATTGTTTTCGCTAATTTAAAACACAAGCTGAGATATGGCCATTGTTATCTATAATCTACTAATCTTCAAATCATTAAACTTCCATAAAAAAATACTTTTTTAAAATTAATCAGTGAACAAAGAAACAGAAATCAAAAGGTTCAAATACCGCGCCAACCTGTAGCTAGTTTGCCTTCGTCCAGGTATAATATTTTCGCGCATGCGCAAATGGAAGAAAGGTTGTTTTCAAATGAGAAAATCTGGTGTCCCTTCTCTTGTGGATTGTTGACAGTCCCGAGAGGTTCCTATAATAGGAGCGGTTGGCGTGTTGTCTTTTGTCGTGGTGCATCGAGTTTTAGTTATTTCTCAAAGACACTTTTGGGACTGATAAGTGTTGCTTGTACAGCTCTCAAAATCATCAGAACGCGAGAGGGGCAAACAGTATCGTCCATCAGCTGTCATCAAATTGAAATCGTGCACCATTACATAAGGTAAAGTAACTTAGAAAGTCTGTATATGGTTATAATTTGTCATGTTGTAATCAGTCAAGGTCTTATATCTTTTAAGTCTAAGATATAAAGCCCTACTTGTATTTTTAAGATCGCTGACTTTAAATATGTAATCGGAACAATGGAAACATGTATCCAAAATCATTCCTTTGTTTAAATTCCGAACGATTCAAACTTATGCCACTTTTGACGTGACTGGCAGTTGTTCACCTTTGGCAAGGCTCTTCCGTAAATAATTATGTTTTTAACTTGTGTGTGTGACCTTGTACGTTGAATATCATGAATAGGGTAATGAATGGTGTAAATGTATATTGTGACTAACCTATAATCAAGGAATTGTGAGGATTTCTCTCTCCATATGACAACAGTTTCATTGTTTAGACGAAATGGTGGACCAACGCCAGTAATGTCTTGGTGACTCTTTGATCTGTACCGTGATTAGTAAATTAACTATAACTAGTGTTGCTGTTGAATTCGGGGACCTTGCTTCCATCCCAGGTGCGAGGGATCCTGGTTCAATCCCAGGTGCTATGAACCCTGGTTCTATACCGGGTACTAGGGACTCAGGTTCCATCCCAGGTGCTAGGGACTCAGGTTCCATCCCAGGTGCAGGTAGTTTCATCACATAATATTCTAAGTTTAAGTGAATATTTACAAGTGAGGCTGTCCTAAGTTAGATTAGTTTCTAAAGTAATGTCATGAAATGACCTTGAGTGTGTCAAAGTGCATGTTTCATAACATGAGCTATATAAAGTGGCGACGCGTATAAAACTGTCACGTAATAACATGTCTAATATAGAGCTTTGTAAGATTGCTGACAGTAGTAATGGCGGTTGCTGTGGCCTTTTTCAAAGTGTAGCCTTTGTTAAAATTAGAAATGCCATATATGCTTCAGAGAATAAGGGCTTAGAAAGTCGGGGGGGGGGGGGGGGACGCCCCTGGAATTTGATAGACCTCTCTACGAGGGGCTCAAATATATGACTAGGTCTAAAGAAATTAGCAGCTAAAGGTATAGTACAGTTTTCTAGAAGAGCCCCCCTAGAAAAATTAAATTAGCTTTCTACGCCCTTGGCAGAGTTAAACAGCTCGGTTCTAATATGAAGAACTTTTTAGACAGTTCATAAAGTTACTAAAACAATTCTAATGTATTAATGCATCAATCCACGTGATCTGCAGCTGTCACTTTTGATCAAGGGCGTAGCAAGGTGGAGGAAGGTCGGGACAGTCTGGACCCCCAGACTCTACATATAAAACAATTGGCTAAAAGTATAGTAAAATTGTCTAGCAGACCCTTCCTAGAAAAATTAGGTTCATACGCCCTTGTTTTTGATAGGTTTAAACCCAGCCTGTGTTTAAGTTGCGGTAAGGTGTAGTCTAGTATGCGCCTTGGAGAAACTTTGTTAGTAAATTATTAAAATATATGATTTAATAAATTACTTTTTACTCTCAGGGCCGATTTAAAACCCTCGTAGGCCCAAGGCACTTTTATTTCTAGAAGCCTGTGTGCCTGATATTTTTACCAATTTTTATGATAATTTCATCGTTTGCATGCACAAAAAAAAAATTATGAATCTGGAAAATACTGGCAAATTTTAACGCACCGCGAACGCCCTTGAACCTCTGCTGACACAAAATCTTAGGTCTGCCCATGGCTCGCGATACGTGGCTTGCAACTACGCATAGCAACATAACCCTGGAAATAATTTCAAATACTCTTTTCTAAAATCGTTCTCCTGTGAAATAAAATAATAACAGTAATATTTGTTGGACAAGACATTGTTGCATGCGGGAGAAAGTAAGGTAAAATAGATGCGTACTATTTAAGAGCTCTCAATAGAGTAGAGTACTACAGTGTTGTTATTATAATTAGGTGTCCTGTCTTACGACAGGCCCATTCCTATTGTCAGTGAAGACCGCCAATGCGCCCTGTCCTCTGCCTCCTTCAGTTCCCAGAATTTTCTTCTTTCCTTAGAGTCATCTAGTTCTAATATTTGAATCCTCCTCCTTCCTAAGCTCCTCTCTCCCTCAACCTTTCCTTCTATGACGTCGTGCAGAAGACAGTTCCTCCTAAGGATGTGTCCAATCCAATTTGCTTTGCGCCGAAGAATCACATCCAAAATGGTTCTCTTTTCTACCGTATAGTTACATTAAACTGAACGTATCTACTAGACCAGCCGTGAGCAAACTGCTGCCCGCAACGTCAATTTGTGCAGCCCTCACACAGATTTAGAACTTTCGTGATTTTACCAGCAAAAATGACACATTAGATACATAATCAGAGCGTGTTTTTCAACACGTGAACAATTAATGAGAAAGCTCTTTTATGATGTCACATGTGTATAAGCATTAGCT